>CM062198.1:25087500-25495000 GCA_031216445.1 Lateolabrax maculatus
ATGTAATCAGATAAATTGTTTCATTTATCTGCCCTAATACATGGAATCTAGCACTTTAGTAAAGACAAATGTTTGACAAAGATTGACCAGCAATGTCCTTTTGGCACTATTATTTCTTCACTGCTATGCTTTTGTTCTGAGACAACAGCGTTATCAGAATGTACTACTCGTGGAGTTGAACAGAATTCAACCTTTTTTTTATTTCCCAAAAATCTGTAAACATCACCTATTCAAGGATGGTTCCCCTGAGAAAGACACGCAGCTCAGAAAAAGCGCCAGAAAATGACAAACAATGGAAGAAAGAATGGTGCATTCCTCCCAGGGGAGTGTCAAGTGAGTGAGCATGTGCAAAAAGACTACAGATATTCCTAAAAAAGAGTGTAATCAAAAACAATGTTGACATGACATGAAGTTCATTCTTTGACAAGATGGAATGAAACAGAATAAAATCTGTTTTGAAATAAAACATTTTATTCAATCAGTCATATTTGGTAGGATTGAGCTCTTATTCGGATTATTAGTGAAATAAAAGGCTCCATGTGAACTCAGCTATTTAGTGCCACTTAAAATATATTTTTAAAGGATCATTTGTAATAATAATATGTTGTCCTCTCTTTAAAATGTTGAACTAAATGGAAATTGTGTTTACAGAGAGTACTTTATATTGCGTGATTAAAGGATAAAAGAAGAGCAAAAGACTGATGCTATAGCTCATGGTTTACTTCTTCAGTCACTCAAAGTAAATCCCTGACTCACTCACTCTCTTGTTCGTGGCCAGATTCTCTGCTGACCATTCTGCTTCAATATGTTTCTTTATTTTCCTGCCTGTTTTCTGTGTTTATTTTGTGGTCTTTGTGTAACTTGTCTTGGCTGTTGGCCTTCTTCCAGGTTATGTCACTCCCTAAAGATGACAACAGGCTTGCAGGGTGAGGTGGATGCGGCCAGGTGGCCGAACATGCAGGGACGAGCATCTCTGAGCAGGGCTGAGACAGGGGCTTGCTCTGTTATTTGCCAAATTTATAACTGTGGTGTACAGCATGTGGGCATGCCAACAGCTTATTGTTCACACCGGTCAAACAGCCCATACCAGCCCAGTCCAGTCCCTGCCAGCTAAGCATGCCACATCTACATGCGGCTAGAGATAAGAAGAATGACAGGGGAGGTCATTAAAACAGGAACAACATCGCTGCTCTTACTCAGCCTGAATATGAATCATGCAGCCAACTTGGATATGTGAATGTGCAGACATATATGATTCTCAGGAGAGGAAGCCTTTGCCTGTTGCTTGACACTTTGGCTCTCTCTTTTCTGGCAGGAACCATTGAAATGCAGACCGAGGGGTATGGATAATGGACTGTCCCACAGTGGCACAGCGCTCCACACACTGCCATTCCCTCAGACAGCCACTCCCGCTGTAGTCTGCACTACACATCCCCTCTTTTCAACCCCAGGGAGGTGCTGGCAAGTGGCCAACCATCACTGAGTGTGTGAGCGACTGACTACGTGCGTGTGTGTTTGTGCATGTGTTTTTGTGTGGGAACGTAGGAAGCGCTTGCTCGCCAAGAGCTGTGCTTATTAATGCCCTACAGACTAAGTGCTCTCCCTTTTCTCTCTTTTGCTCTCTCCTCCACTCCTCCCCTCCTCTGCCCATCTCTCTAGCCTTCTGAGTGGTCATTGCTGAGAGGGAAGGAGGACGTGGTGCTGGGGAAAGGGGTGGGGGTGATGGAGGGGAGTACACGAACAAAGCAGAATATGAGAGGAAGTACACTAGTGGGTTTCGACAATGCTGAGCTCTCCCGCTGTCTCCCAGCTGCCTTCTCTGTTTGATGCTGAGAGCGATCAATATACTCAACCCAGAGCTAAGCCTCAGATTGTCTCATACTAGTCACGCTAACCACATACATAACCCACCAACTTTCACCATAGTCAACAATAATAGAATGGAGGACCGTTGTCGAGCACACCTGGTTACCGCAATTCAAAGGCCAACCTCTCACACACAGTAACATGAATAAGTCATAAACCTTCACAAAGTCTGCAAGCGATTTCTTTGTGCACTGGTAAGATTTACCAGAAGATCCCCAAAGTTTTAACTCACAGCTGAAATTTTGTTTCATGTACTTACACACATGCACTCTTAAGTGCATCCATAGCCTTGTAACAAGTACAGAGAGCCACAGAATTTCTGTGGTTGGCTTTGTGCTAAGGCCTAACGTTATTCTAATAATTCAGCTTACACCAGCTGAGAGTGTCATTACTCTATATGAGTCTGTTCTCTGAGTGTGTGTTAAGGTGGTTGTGTAATAAGACACCTGGGGCGAGGCATAAAGAGGCCCATAGCTCCTGTCTGAGAGACGGAGGGCAGAGAGACCCGAGCTAGTTTAAGCATATTTAAGGCCACCATAAAGAGAGCTGGGCCTCTTCCATCTACTTGAAATATGGGGCAGGCTGAGTGGTGTTGTTGTTTTCCCCGGCTAGACTCCCATCCTATCATACGTCTCCCTTTCCGCCACATCCGTTCAAAATTATCCCTTCTTTTCACTATCTTCCACTCTTCCTCTCTGTACGTCTTTCTTTCTACTGGGCACGGACGGCGGCGTGCCACCTTGCCCTCTGGACACTCTCGTCTGATTAACGAGGAGAGGTTTTTGTGGCCATGGCATTTGGCAGGGTCAGCCCACATATGAGAAACAATGCCGTATACATTCTCCAGCGCAGAGCAAACAGAGAGAGACGCTCCTACTGGACCTTACTGAAAGAACCACATGAATGCAAACAGAGCCGGCACTGCACAGTGGACCCCCTGAATGAGGGGTCCTGTTTGATTTAATCCCAGCAATGCGCCCTGAACCTCACGCACACACAGATTTCACAGGCATTACGCGGGGCTGCTGTTTGCACTGAGGCTATAGCACGACGAAGAGAGGTAACCCACTGAGGATGCCAAAGGTTTGGATTTTCCCATGATAGCAACCACTCTCACTGGATAGAGGGTGAGTAACCAGGAAGGAATCCGTCCCTTTTCAATGGCCGCTGAAAGGGGAGCTGTGAAATTGTCCGAAATTTCTCTGTGTGTAAACAGAGGACTTGGGGGGGGGACCAGGGACCCTGCCTGGGCCAGACTGAACTGCTTCCCTGGACTCTTTCTCTATCCTCTCTTTCTCTCTGTCTGTCGTTTCCCCTCCTCCCTATTTCACTGCCTGCTCCTGTCTCAAATTAATTTTCTTTCTGTCCGTCCCCCTCCCCACTGTGAACAAGTCCCACACTGCGAGGACACAGGAGCATTTTTGCACGCTATTCTCAGACGGCATTAATTAGTTTTGAGCTTCTCTTATCGAGAGACAGATGCTAAATACTTAAATAATAAGCACAGCGCAGACTGTGTTTACCTCTTAAAGCCGAAGATTGTCTTATGAATAGAGACCAAGGGTGGCAGAAGTAGAAAAAAAAGACACCTGTTTGAATATAGAGTATCTATTCTTGTTTCTAACTTTACCTGACAAGAATGCTCAAAAGTGTGGGTCCGTTGCTCCAGTAAAAAAATTTCAATCATCTTCTCCATTGAATGCGCGTGACCACACACAGGAATTTCCCTAAACTTTTTGCTGGTTGCTAGGTGACGGCTTCAACTCCTGTTAGCACGCTGTGTGAATGAGGAGGGGGTAACTAATGTCTTCACCCAACGACCACGCTCTCAACAGACTGCTCTTGTCCAGTTAAAAAAAACATTATGCTATTTCCTCAATACAATCAAACACACTGCAACGGGCAGGCTGAAAAGCACTAATACTCAACATGTGCTGTCTGATGTATTCCAAAGTGAAAAACTCTAACAATCCAATGACCCTTGAACATGGGAATAAAACATTGACATTCAATGCAACTGCAAAAATATCAATTTTTGAATCATGTCAATGAACATTAATTTCTTAATGTTTTTAAAACAAATTAAAGAAATGGGTCAGAACATATTTTCACTTGTTACTTGTTATTTAACGAAGATCAAAGGTGATTTTATTTGTATGAGTAATAGAACAAAGTGATTAGCCTTGTTATGCTGTGTTTCCAGGCAATAGATAAGGTCCTTAACAGAACTAGAGTATGAGATTTTACAAGATGTGTACTTTTTCATAACTGAGGGACAAAGGGAGAAGCAGAGTAACAGAGAATAGCACAGAATGATATTCTGTGAATGATATTTGTTTTGACAGGACGCAGTCTGTGGACTGAGGTTCTGTTATATGACATAACATTGTACTGCCATGCCTTTCCTCAATGACAAGATTGCTCACACACACATGCATGCACGTACAGTACGTGTACATACATACTGCAGACATACACAGGCTGTGAAAGCAACTCCAAGAAGTAGAAACAACTGGATCTCAGTGAGAGGAATAAAAATACCTCTGAGCCAATGTGGAATATATCAGCTATCAGACACCAAAGGCTCCCTCATCTATATTCCTGACAGACCTGATGTTTCGCCCATTTGCTTTAAAACATACATTTGTGTCAAATGAATGACACTATAATCAATCTCTCTGGCAGTGTCAGAGCCAATGGCAAAACCATTCACTGCCTCTTTTAAACTCTATTTACCATCAGAGAAAAAAGGGACTGCTTACCACTCTGCCTCATAATTTGGAGCATGGCAAGGCGCCTCACTGCTCAGTTTACGTCCTTTAAATGCGTTTAATTCATCTTAACGGAATAAATATGGCAGGGAATACGAGAAATGACTCAAGAATTAGAGTTGTGCTCCACAGCTAAATCATATTTTAGTGCACTTACAATACCTCTAAAAGCCTGGGTGATATGTCCTTGCAGCGAGAGTGATGGCTCGCGGGACTGTGGGGTAGAAAGAACAGCTTGAGACTGCTCGTTACAAACCTTTAAACCAACCTAAAATACCAGATGCTCACGCTAAAATGCTCCTTCGAATGCTTCTGCCATCACTTTTTTGTGCCAAATGCTCAGAAGTCCGTGTCTGAGAAATGTAATATCCATATTTTCGAGTTCAATGTACCTTCAGTGAATGCAGTAAATGCATTTTAGATTCTGAAGACTAAATGGACAACATTTCCAAATGAATTCAAATCCTGCACATTTTTCAGTCTCAGGACATGAAGAAAAAAACTAAAGTTTATAAACTGACAAGCAGAAAATGACACTTAAAAACGCTCCTGGAATTCTGATTTTCTCACTCTCACTGATAATGGATGAGTTTGTCTCAGTTTGTCTGCCATCTTGTCCAGTTGTTTATTTTGTCAACAACATTTTGTCTGGGCCTTGTGCCAATAATCTTTAATAGTAATGGCTTAACTTCACTGAGGGCGTTTTGTGCATATTTCAAGATATGCCTGCTACACATGATTTTTTCCACATGTCATTTTCATGACCGCTGCTGAAATGGCGCACAAGAAATCATGTTCAAATCTTAGTCATAATTATAAGCTATTTACTGCCACATTGGCTTAACACTCAGTAGGGTCACCCCTTTGGCCAGTTCCACTGAAAGGTTTGTTATTCCACGTGCCATGATTTATTTGACAAAGGTTTCTTGAAAATCCAGATGTCAAACTCAGATATCCAGCTAATTGACAAATAACTGGACAGAATGGGGAAGAAAATCACACGTGTACCACCTTCATCCTTATTTCTTCTTCCCTGATCAAGCTAGCAACGTACACTTAATCATTGTGCTGTCATCTACGTCTGTGTCTGAATATTTAATAGTTAACAATAAGTATAGGGTGTCTAATGCAACAGTATTGACACCGTTCACCTGCGTTTTGGCATGCATTAGTCTGTTAATCATGGTAAATCAAAATAAATCAGATTTGGAGTAAATATTTGAAGTAGCCATGTCTTCCCTGCAGTCTCTATCAATTTCATAAAGAGGATTTTCCCTTTTTTTTTTTTTTTTTGAGGAATGTCAGAAAAATCTAAAGACTGCTGATGAACACACATTCCTAATGGGCTAATGAGCATTTCATCCAGAAATGTTGAAGTGAAATTCATATTATTAGTCATTTGTCAGTTCATTTAAAAAAAGATGTAAATGCCCAAGGGAACTGTGGATTCTTACAGCTGAGACAGTTTAATGAAACATTTTATGAATGTTCACATTGGTTCTTTGTGTCCTTTCGATTGTAAGGATATTGCATTTGTAATGACATGTAAATCCATGATGTTTGTTTGTTGTTACATGGTTTAAGTATTAGAAGTTCTTACAGGGTTTGTCAGTATCATCCTAACTTGTGATTTTCTAGTTTAATGCTCTGATCATTCTACATTTCCTCTCTGAAACTTGTCCTCTGAGGGCGAGTATGGTGGCCACATTAGTTTGACTTTAATCCAGACTCCTCCTCTAACTTCTGATATGGTTATTTTCACTGCTCTTATCTGAAGAATTGCTCGCTATAACAACATTTTTTTTAAAGCAGGCATTAAGAGGCTTAGCAGCGGCAGTGCTTTAGCAGCCAAAGGGTCACTTTTGCAAATTGGGTTCATTAATCTTCTAGTGTATGGCAGGCCCAATGGGACACTCTTCATACACAGTTGCAGATTAAAATGGGGAAAGCGCTTGTAGATTAGCCTGAAAAAAGAAACTCTTGGAATGATAAAGACTCTTCAGATGAAGTTGAGACTTGGCTCTCTAAAGTCAGATTGCCAGTTTCACTCATATCAGACAGAGAGAGAGAGAGTCAGCACTGTGCAGTGGTAAGAGAGAGGGGATATATGAGCCTGGAGTGGAGTTTGACTGAGCTATGATTATACCATCACAGATGATTATAGTTAGGCATTCCTCTGACCCAGTGCATGACAGAATCTCTCACTTTCCTCTCTCTCTCTTTTTCTCTCTAGATCTCTGGGTCCGTGCCAACCCTCCAACGGCAGTAAAACACCTGCTCAAGCAACAAGAAGTGATATGAGCCCCTAGCTGGTGCTGCATAGTAGAGGTAAGGATGTCTTCAGACACACCTTTGGGCTGCAGAGACGGTGCCAGGCCTGTATGTGTTACCTCAGGCACAGTGACGTCGCTCTGCTGAAACACAAACCAAAAGAGCATAAATAATAAAAAATAAAAAAATGGACACCAGAAACTAGTTATTTAGATGAGGCTAAAGCAATGACTCCCAACATTTCTTTTTCTTTTTGACGTATCCCCATATTCCCATTAGATCAGCTCAAGAATTTCTTCATCATACCCCACCCATCATGTTCCAGATGTGTCCATTTCACTTAACACTACATAAAAGTGGATATTGTTACAATATATTTTTCATACAATTGAATTGTCGTTATTTTGGTTGACCTGGTCAAGTTTGCATTGCTACTACTTCCGTTTGGTGCTGCTGGATCCAACCACTTATCTGTTAGTTTTATCGATTTCAACTGTTTTTACATTAGGCTACTTTAAGGTAATATTTCAGTAGTTTATAAATTACTTTAAGCTTACTAATTCAACCATTTATTCATTACTTTTATCACACTCTTTTAACTATGTATCCCTAAATTTTAGCTAATTATTTATACTTCTCTATTCACTTGCTAATTAATTATCTCACAATCTCAATGTCAACCATTTGCATTGAGGTGTAACAACTGGGTTATGTACTGTTTGGCCAGCCTATCATAGCTGGTTACCTACATTAGTGTGTCAATAGAATTTGTAATATTGCATGAATAATTTCTAGTTTTTCAAACTAGTTGACCTACTCCACAATCTTTCCTCCTGCAACGGACTACTGCAGAAATACCCCGTGGGGCACAAGTACCCCTGGTTGGGAATCACTGGGTATGGAAAAATTCAGTGGCCAGCACTGTTGTTATCACACCACCACAGATTAGTAAAGATGGTACTCGCTCTTTCATTGTTCTCATAAACCCTAATCCAACTCCATTAAACCCTCACTATATAATAAAAGTGAAACACATTATCGTAATATTGTAATGACCACTCTTTGAACTGAGTGGCTGAGAATCGAAGGATGCCTATGTCTGTGCTATACTTTCAGCATGATAATCACTGTCTTGACCCTAAACTCTCTTGGGCAAATGGCAATAAATGGCTTTGTAAATTAGATCTAGACCTACTAATAAACTTAATCAAAATTTCATTTATCCATTTTGTTTTGACAAACCATCCTCATAGTCCAGATGGCGTTGTGTGTTTTCAGTCTCTGTTCTGCCATCATGACGCTTATTAATAATGTATGTCTCATAAATGACTTATCAGCTCCTTCTCCACTCGTCTTTTCTCTCAGTTCCTTCTCTCTATGTTATGGTCCCATGCACGCTATGGATGGCCGTCACTGGTCCACTAAGCCAATAAAACTGCTTGACTGTACTATGCCTGTAAAATTCCAACTTAGTAATAAATGATTTGTTTTGTAACTCGTGGTAATGCTTTTGTTAGACCGACTATGGTCACGACACCTAGATTTTATATAAAGCCACATTCAAGATAGTCAGCTAATGTGTTTTCTGTGCACATAATAAAACACAGTGGATTCAGGCTATGACAAACTAGTCATCACTCACATAATGAAAATTATTCTTCACCTAAACATTGTCATTAAAGAGAACTTTAAAGGCTCTAATGAAACTAAACTCATAAAGACTTCTTGTAATGATCAGCGAGGGTGCAGATGGGATTTGATGCGGCTCACACTCCCACATACACACAAACACACAGGCACACACTTGCATTCAGAATTTGTATTTCATATTCCATCCAATGGGTGTGTAATGACGCCCGTTATTAAAGCGGGTAATTGTCTTACAGTGGTGCTGCGTTATTGGATCCGAGGGCAGTTCTGCAGACACAATTGGAGGCAACTGGATGTAAAGTCACTGAGCAGTGAAATGGGGAGCAGGGCTGAGCAGACACACAGAAGATGGTATCAGCATCAAAGGGAGATGCTAGCATTGTGCTGTCTGACCCTTGTGAATGGCATTCAGCCCACCTGTTACCCTATCCCCCCTGAGACTCTCACTCACTCTGTCCCCTTGCCTCCTGGAACCAGACACTCAGTCCATGTCATTACAGCAGTTTCTCTTGCAGAGGTCTACGAAAGACAATATGCATACAAAGGCATCTAAAGATAAATAGATAATCTTCTCTCTTGTTTTAAGACCTAGCCCAAGTACAGGCCATTATTCACAGAGGAAGGAAATGCTCTACTTCTTTCCCGACACACATATTTAAGTCATTTTTTTTTCTGTTAAGCCAGTTTCATACATGCAGTCTATCCCTGAAATCTTCAGGAACAGTTCCTCCATGGGGTCATGTGTGAATGGGAGCAGGGATCGATATTCCAGTAAATCTGTACCTCCAATTTCCCACCTCAAGACCAATAACATTTCAGGGGAAATGCCTTTATGGCTGTGTTGTGAATGAAAGCAGTAACACTGAAGGGGAAAAGCATGTAAAGGGTTACATCGGTCTTACAAAAGATGCTTTCCCGTGGAGCGAGCGAACCGATCACAAGACTCCGCTGATGATGCAATTCAATCTGCGATCCGTCTTGCAAACTTGTTGAATATTAAATATATTAAAGAACATAGGCATCAGATGAAAACAGCTACTCGCCTGCCATGTTCCTGAAAATAATAAATGACGTCTTCTGCCGCCTACACTTGCGGCTGCATAGGGTCTGTGGGAAGACGGCAGGCGGCTGAGAGTCAAACCAAGACCCGCGGAGCATGCTAGAGAGGCAGTCATAGCAGATGAGAGGTGAGCAAAGGCTGGAAAAGCCAGCGGTAACGCCAGCATGCTCAATCCCACTGCCCCCTCCAGCAAGCCCCATCAAACCAAGCTGTGCTCTGCTTCTCCGCCAGAGAACCAGAGGGAGGGCGGGAGGGGCGGCGTGGTGCATGCCCACGGCCAGTGCCCTCTGTCGGCTTTCCCCGAGTGTCCACACAACCTTAGATGTGGAACTGTGGACTTTTTTTCAGGCATTTCGTGTCCCTGCTCTCTAACTTGTTATAACATGGAGATGTTACATGGTGAACACAACGTATAGTACTCTAGAGTACACTCTCTACAAACATATTAAATAATTACATGTACATGCATTTGCATTTTATTAGATGTAAATTTTTTTCTTTCCCTTGCCCCATCTATTCAGGCATTGGCATAGCATACGTGGAAAGGCACAAGAGGGAAATGTTCCTGAATTTAGCTGCATGTGTGAATGGTGAAAATCACTAGCCGTGCCTGAAAGGTTATCCCAGTAATTTACAGGGAGCTATGTGTGAAAGAGGCTATAGTTGACTATTGAGGCTATCAAAAGAAGAATATATCCCCCTGTTCTTATTACTAATTTTAACTCTCCAGTCTGCCAGATTTGCCATTAGGCTTCTGTCATTACATGTGTAATCTGTTTTGCAAGATTTATTTTTGCCCATTTTCATGCTTTAATCCAACCCCCCCCCCCCCCCCCCCAGAGCATTCATTCAAAGCAAAACAGTGTAAACAAGAAAGAAAAATTTGGTTTCAGGCAGGTGTGCATTACACAAGTACTGTAATAATAATATATTTCTACGGTAACTTTCATACATAAAATACAGCACAGGGTCCTTTAAGCGCATTGTTAAAAATGACATTTGAAAAATTAAGACAATGTAATTTATAAGCAGCATTAAAATAAATCTGAGAATGGCACAAGATCATACAAATGTAGAATAAAAGCAAAAATAACATACAAAATTAAATAATTAAATAAAATAGAATAGGGAGCATATAATTGATGGAAATTAAAAGCAGGATAAAAAGAATCCTAACCCTGAACATTATATATAATTAAAACATCAAAATATTTAAGATCAAAATGACAGTAAAGTTTTATGCATCATACTTAATCAGTTTAGATAAAATTATAGGATAGTGTGTGTGGTTTACAGATAATTGCATTCACACTAAAGGGGGTAACTACAGGGTAAATCATTGGATAAATGGATAAAACACTTTCTAAAATGCAGCAGCTCTACCATAAAGCAGCAAAATGCTGCTGCTAGCAAACAAATAGGGTTGTGATTTATGAGCATACGATTACCTGGGATGTACTGTAGCAACGTTTAATGCAAACATTGCATATTCTATTGAATTTTGTGTTGTTGGCCGGCCCAATACAGAGGTAAACTCGGTAAAAGAAATTGTTAAACTTAATCTGTTACTCTGGTAAAGAATGCTAGAGGCAACAGGTTCTCTAACTTGAACAAATATGGAAACGGCAGCACACTGACTGCTATACTCGCAGTGTAACTGAGGCGTCAGCACCTTGAATATTCCTGAAATGACATCTGTGATGATTTATGGCCAATTAAGTTAACTATTTAGGGTTCATTCACAGTATAATTAAAAAGTGTATGAATGAATTATGTCAGACCATCAAAGCCAAATCCAGATTTATTTATGAATACATGTTGCTGAACATCTCAATGGTTGTCAAGGAAGGAACAAAAAGGAAGCATCTCTGGGAGGGTGATAATGGGCATGCCAAAATACATCATTTCTAATTAACCAGCTATGACCCTGGATGCAGGGCACAAATCAACATTCACATTCAGATTTGGCCTGTCATTGCCTCTTTGGTTCAACAACAACAAACCCATCCTCCTTTACAGCGTCATTGAACTCTTGTTTAACGCTGGCCCCATAAACAACATTAATCTAGTTCCTGTCCAGCTGTGCACAGTGTGAGGCGGAGCTGGCAGGAGAAGAAGGAGGTGGACTCAGACAGTCCCAATACCCTGCGGTCGGCACTCTAGCCAGCCAGCTGGTGTCATTGGAGCTCTCCTGACTTGGACCGCAAAGGTGATTGCTCAGTAGGGGCCGGGGATTGGGATAATAGTTTAGTATCTTAAACACAGCTCTTTACTGGAGTCATTTTATCTGCAGGGTGCTTTCAGGAACAGATTCCATGGACACATAGTTACGGGAACAGCTCGCCTACAGCACAAAAATGCACATTTACACACATCCACACACACACAGACATCTATAGCTATATCTGACCTATCTAATTAGACCCATCATGGTGTTTGGAGTCGATGAGGAGAGTAATTCAGTGGAGAGCCTGATGGTGTCACATTCTCACTTTTGGGAGGACATGGGGCAGGAAACCATTATGCCTGTCTGGCCAGCACACACTTTTGAAACATCACTTCCAAAAGTGTGAAAGCTTCTGTGCCCAGAGGTACAAAAATGCAGCATCCAACAGTAGTGGAATTTTAAAACTTCTAAAAAGCAGAAAGTACTTAATTCTTTGTGAGGGCAAAAACCTCTGTGTGGATTAGCTATGTATGCTGGTTAAGTTAAGCATGCACTGTAATAACACCATGCTGTGTTTTGCTAAAGCACAGTGGCACACTTATTCTAGTATTTACATAGCAACTGGAAAAGCCAAGCTATTTCCTCCTTTGCCAGACCGAAAGCAGCTAGGACAGAATAAAAAGGCCATTCAGCCCATCTTCTGGGAATTGTTATCCTTTTACCAACAACCACATGGATTTTAACATAAAAAGGTCAAAGCCAAGATTTTCTTTTATCCAAATAACTAAGAGAAGGGAGTTTATTTGCCTACTGTCTTAATATATGCAAAGCCCTAAAAAAGACAGAAGAGGGAGAGAAACAGGAAATATCGTTAAATCTGTCTTTATCAAAAACGTGCATGTTACATGACGTCCTCAGTAATGTCAAAACGATTATGGATGGATACATTAATTATTTCTAATCTACCTGCATAGACTTAGCCCATACGTGCACTGTCAGGTTTTGAGGCATCTGTCTTTGTCTGCAAAGTGTCTTCCCATCTGCTTCATTCACCTCAGTCACCTCCTTCACATCAAGCCCCCGTCTCTTGTCTCATGAAAGGCAGTCCATTACTGCATATTAGCAGCAGAGTGAGGCAGGGAGATAAGGGAGGCTGCTGATCAAACACACAGACAAATCGCCAGTGACAGAAACACACATTTGTTGCTCAGCGTTTAGCTTTGATCTCTGACTCTGCCAAGAGCCAAAGAGAGAGGCAAGTCTCAGCCTTTGAACTGGGGCTTTTCAGAGCAGGTCTCTCTCTCTCTCTCTCTCTCTCTCTCTCTCTCTCTCTCTCTCTCTCTCTCTCTCTCTCTCTCTCTCACTCTCATGGAGTTCTGTGTGTATGCTGTACATAGTCATTATTTGCGAACTTGTCCTGCTCCACGACTGGTAGTGCCTACATATTCAGCAGGACAGTGATGGGATGGAAACAGTACAGGGCGGAGCAGAATATTAACATCACTGACAGAGAACATGACACAAGTGATGTTGATGCTGATTATTTGAGACGCCGGGCCTCTGGTGGGCCGACAGAGGCCTATTATAGTGAAAGGATTGTTCAAGGTTTAACAGCATTGTCCTTGTAAAACCTGCATACATTCCCAAATCACAGTCGCCCCAGCAGCAGTATCAACAAGTTGTGATTGGAAGACTGAGTTGTGATAATGTTTCAATCTTGTGCGCACAAGCAGTATGTAGACACACACACAAAGTTCTGATTAGCCTTTGCTATCTTCTAATCTTCTGATCCCTGATTTGTTTTGATATCACACTTCATTTTGTGTGTATCCTTGCAATCATGTGCAAACCCCTGCATGCATGCGCACACACATACCCACACACAGAGGAGAGTGAGATTGTTTTTGCAGCATAGTAATAACAGATAAGTGGCTGCTGTGTGTCTAAGCTGTCAGCCATGGATCATCTCATTTCCTGACCGGGCCGGCCCTGGCCCCCTGTGTGTTATTACAAACAGCCCAGATCATGTGACAGGGGAGGGAGATTATTGGAGAAACTAATTGAGGCTGCTCTGTGTGTTCTTTGCTGGAGAACAGTGGGGTGACTGTTTGGCCAGGCGGACTGATACTCGACCCTCCCGTGTCCCTTGCAACCACAAAATGGCCATTACAAACAATGACCCTGTCAAAGCCAACAGACCTGGCCAGCCTTTGGTGATCCAGATCGCTCTTTTGAAGCTTGGGGATTCCCCTTATCCTGAAGGGGGTGTACAGGTATGGGATTAGTAGTGCATCACACACCTGGCTCAACATGCCCTATGATTGGTGAGCTCTTATTTAAGGCAAATGTTTAATCTGTGATTAGACTGGGGAAATAATCCTTGATAGAGTGTAAATGAAAGATAAACTACAAAAAAATGTTTTATGGATTTTGCTATTCCAGTGTTGTATGATATATATTCACTGATGTGAAGTCAACCTTGAACTCACCACTCTCGGCTTCATCCTTTCCCCCATGCCTTGACCCAGCTACATTATTGATAGTGCATGTTGCTCTGGATGCCGTGTACAACAACTGCCCCGGTCGTAGCATCACCAGCTCTGGCTCAGTACCATTCAGTGGTATTGTTACCTCCAGTACAATGGAGCTAGTGCCCACTGGTCCTCACACAGGAAGAACTGTCATCTAGCATTTGCTCTGAGTGGAGCAGTATGGCTGTCATACAGAGCTATTATTACGATACAGCCTTGGGTCAGGCTGGGGCTCCGGGGTGAAACAAAGTGATCCTGTGTCATCACTTTCTGCCCTGCTTTTCCATAGAACAGCATACTGGAAGACACATTCACATCAAAAGCTACACAAAATCCCTTTTGACAGGATGACATACACGCAGAACCATAAAAAAGAGAATGCACAAAGACAAGAAAACTGTTCCGTGTTTATCAAGAGACGTGGAGGGTATGAAGGCACAAGACCCCCTTTTTCAACACTTACACAATGACCCCTAATACCTACTGCCCTCACATTACATAAACAGTCACATATACACCGGCACATATACACACATACCTAAACACACTTCTCGCTAGAGAAGATCCAGGCCCTGTCCATTGAAACAGACAGTGGGGGATGGGGTTGTGGAAGGAGTGAGGGATTGTATTTCCACTCAGGATATGTTCTCTGTGTTTTCATGTGCAGGCGGCCCCAGGCCCGGCCCAGTTCCAGCCTAGTGCCAGTGCCAAGGCTAGCACAGGCGCCGTAGCTGGCTGGACAGGTCTGATAGCACTTTTACAAGTGGAAATCTGAGAGCCACTGTGCTTTTAAAGCTTGGCTACTTGTGCTGCATCTCAAATGACATCCTCTCGCCACCAATAAAGCAATAATCTTGACCACTCCTGTGTCAAGTGGCTCTCTGGTCCTAAGTAATGCACTATATGTGAGACTGGGTGATTTGATCTGAGCTCCTGGGAATGACGGGCCCTTCTTGGACGGGGAATTCGTAGGAGTTGAAATAATGATTGATCTTTTACAGTGTTCATCAGCACTGGTCATCAGAAGTGGAAGTATTTTCTGGGCAGCTGACCATTGAATGGTGGCCTCATAAATAGGAACAACCCAGTAAACCCGGCTAGACGTCAGGTCTTGTGGGAATCCTAGCTTTGACTGAATGGCTTGTATTCAGCATCAGTCTGAATTAGATGCTTCAGAATCCACTAAGGCGGAAATGATAAGATAAAAACTGAACTAAACTGAAAACTGATACAAATTGCTGTACAGTATCCTGTTAACTCTACAATCCACAATGGAGAATATTTTGCTAAAGGTTTCTCTGTTTCTGTGCACCAGACTTCTTGATTTGGTGACTGGCATTATTTTAAAAATGACCCTAGCAACATATATAATGATTTTTTGAGCAGTCATCAGCTAATTTTCTCGGCTCACTAAGGCTCTCCAGCCAACAGATATGCTGATGATTATCCAAGTTGAAAGATCCAAGTTCAGTGGACCGAATAGCAGCGTATCTGAAACATGAAATTGTGGTTGTCCACGCCAGCGTGGCCAACAACAAATCACTGACAACTACTGTTAGTCTACCAACCACCACCCTTCCCACATACTGTCATGACTACCCTTCCCTACACTCACATACTGTTACCATACTACACTGATCTTGACATATAAGTGCAATACTTATATTCCAGTGATTTGTTATTGCACTCCTATGATGTCAGGAGATTTGCAAGAGACAGAATGTCCTCGAAGAAGGGTCAAAATTGAGTTTTAGTCCTTAGTATGGGTCAAGCTCAAAAAACACCAGATCCTGCCATGCTTCCCACAATACAACTTGGTCTTTTATGAGACCCTCCCTAGTAAGCACACATATTTCAAAATCCACATTCATAGTTTGTAACATAGGCTTTCTGTTCAATTATTGTGATGACAATAACATGCAATTTAGTGCTTAAAGGCATTAAGCAGCTTTTTGCAACTTTTTTTTGCAAGCATTCACTGTCTTAAAGTGAACAAAGAAAAACTGGCAACACTCCTAGCTTCTTGTGGCACTCTACATAATGTTTCAATTCATGCCACAAATGTTACACCCAACAATATCTCACAACCAAACCTTCCTCCTTTACAGGTTAGTCACGCAATGCTTCCCAGTCTTTAAAAACAGGTTGTAAACCCTGGAGCGGTGTGGGTGATCACATTGGAGGCCATTAACAGGGAGGAGTAAACAGGGATAATCCCTGGATGTGCTGCCTGTGTTGCAAGACCCCCACACTTCTTCTCTCAAGCAACAGATACTTTAGAAGCAGTAGTAACACTAAAACCCGCCATTGGTAGCTTTAAAATGAATAATTTTTTAAGTGCGGTGTCCGCTACAGAACATGTTCATCATCTTGGCATGTTGGCTTTTCTCTCAACAGCATCAGCTTAAAAGAAACAGCACTGATAACAAATGGCTTTAACCTCACTCAAGTTACCCATCCATTAGCCTCTCCATCCAAACCTTCAGAGCTAATTGGTGAATCAAATAATCAGAGTTAAGAGGCTCGGAAGACACATCTACCTGCTTCGTGGACAATGTTACTCTCTTACAGCACTGTTAATGCACTGCTCCGTATTCCTGACCCCTAACCATTGTTCCCTGAGGCACTTTATTATCCTATTGATGTGATGTGAACGAGTTGTGTTTTACACAGATTGAACGCATTAAAACCAACACGCTCGTGGATGTGGTGAATAAGCGACAGAGGCAATTAGAGCAAATTCACAGGTACACTTCTGATTCATTATGGAATTATCATTGTCATTGACCATTCAGTGGCGCCATAAAAATAATCACACCCCATTATGAGCAATATTGTGGTGAAGCTAGTTAGTATGCCACAGTGTAGTGAAGTGAATTTGTTTATTTACGGCTGGCTGGCTTTTGATTACTCAACATTTGACAAGAACAAATTCACAGTCATGCCAATTTTCTTCAGAACCATCCAGCGTGATAAAGACAACAGGGCTTTGATGGATTCTCTCAGGGGACTGATCATGTCAGCCAGATAACAGAACACTCGTTAAAAGAAACATACCGCTTCTTTTGAACACATTTGATTAGGTTTGTAAATTACTTGCATTCCTAGTGGAGTTGCCTTCAGGATACAGAACAACTTGACGTGCAAATGGAATGGATTGTGATTTCATCTTTGCATGCAATTACAGTGACTTGTGTATATCCTTACTGGTGACTTTTAGGAAAACTGGCATCACTACCAAATACATAAGTGTCCTATAATGCTGACAAATACCCTTCGGTGAAGTGAAGGCAAAACTAGCTGCTTTAATGGAAGTATCATGCAACCTTGATGTATTATGACCAAACAGCATATGAATCAGGCAGGGAAATAGAGAGTGAATTAGCATCGGGACAGGTTTCCTCCCCCAGCCTTCCGCCAGCCTCCCATCATTCATTATGATGATCTATGGCTGCTCTTTATGCCCTGACTTGATATTTCAGACTCATGTGAGGTGTGGATCATTAGGGAAAGCTTTTACCATTAATAAGCAGACGTTGTTTACATGACTAATACTCCAAGAGGCAATGAGGTTGAAGCATTTAGAGCTGGGCATTCATCTTCCCCACACCAGTAAATATCACCCAGATGCTATTGATATTTACTGGGCTATAGAGAAAATGGCTGGAGTGGACAAACTTCATCATGTTAGGCGATGTTTGAGGAAGGAGGGGATGGAAAGAAGGAATGAAGAAAGAAATGAAGGTAGGGAAGGATGGAAGGAATTGTAAAACAGTAAAGTGGGAGAAATCTCAGTACCAGATAAGTGTGTAGGTATCGGAGTATGTTTGGAATAAGGAGTGCCGTGGGTTGGGCTGTTTGCTCAGGGGGTTAGTCTTTGCTCTTGTTCTCATTAGGCCAATTAATAGCCAGCCAGTGGTAAACAAGCCGCAGCGCTATCAGCTCCCTAAGATACCAGGCGATATGGCAAACTCTTGAGTTGACTCATGAATATCCACGTAAACACATGCACACATTGGCGATCATGTACACTGACCTTATTTTAATCCAGAGCTACTCCTACAGTTTGATCAGAAACAACAATCTCATAAAGAAGTAACAAATTCAACAAAGAAATGAAAAAATGAAAGTGATTGAAGAAACACTGAATGCAGATGCTTCCATACAAGACATGAGGCAACCCTCATAAACCCCATACATTTATGTACTAATTATTTTGTCAATTTCTTTTTGAAGTATTTGCTGCCTGGTATGATTTTACCATGCAACATAATAACCTAGGATGTTGCATGAGGGTTGAGTAAATGCATGGTTATGAAAATTATGTAAATTATTGGCTGTGGCCTTCACAGTCACTGGATTTCAACACAAGTGAACACCTATGGGAAATTTTGGAGGGACGTGTTAGACAAAGCTCACCATTACCATCCTCAAAACACCAAATGAATGACTATCTTTCAGAAGAATAGTGTTTAACCCACTCACTACAGTTCCAGAAAATTGTAACATCAATTCCAAGGACCATTGAAGCTTTTCTGGCAGTTCGTGGTGACCCATGTTGATTTTCTCCTTTAACCTGTCACCTATCTGTACATGCACATGCACAAACTTACACACCCACAAATACACACATTCACCCACACTAAGCCATATGCTGAATGATGCTGGCACTAATTAAAAGCTCTTGGTGAAAGGTTAGGGTAAGCAGATGCATCACTTGACCTTTTCCAAACATCATCATAACATAATAACAAAAAGGGAGTGTGAGTAAACAGACAGCAACATTAGCATGTTCTGATGGTAACATGGATGAGGTGGGGCACTGCCGATGACAAACTGGGTACTGACAAAGATTCAGCATAAGGGAAGGAATACAGATATAACCTCATGTACCTTTTTACACTAACACTAACAAAGCATATTCCAAAAAGCCATATAAAAACATTGTTATAGTGTAGTCACACAGAGATCAGTGCTCCCATGTAGGCTGTGTTGTACTCGCCAAAGGAGGAGGCCTCGAAGACCAGGGACCAGGAAAACACAGCCATGAGGCTCCCACGAGACACTTATTTCTCCTCTGTGTCTGTAACTGTGTTAAATTGCAATTATGTCCTTGTTCATGCTGTAATAGAGCAGGGCATAGGGGAGAGTGGGTGATGGACGCTGAGGTTGGGAGAGTTGAAGTGCCGTGCAGGGACACAGTTATGTTTCCTAATATGTTTCCTAGCTGGCAGGAGATGGAGACAGCTATTTTTCGCCAACTGATAGCTGGACTCATCGATGACTGATGACAGCGGAGACGTGTCCTTCCACCCTATGGATTATTGAGATTAGCTTGTAGGCACGCCTCCATGCCTCAAACCCAACCAGGAAAAGAGAGTGGCTTAACTTGTCATCCCTTCAGAGAACGATGTAATTAACAGGCTCTGATGAGCAGCTCAATCTCCACAGACAGGAGGAGATTGGCCTGGTTTTGGAGAAGAGGTACAGGGTGTGAATAGGTGTGTGTGTGTGTGTGTGTAACAGTGAGGACATTTTTGGAAAGTGAGGACATTTTGGCCGGTCCTCACAGTGTCAAAGGGGTATTTAGGTAGAGACCTATGAAGATTTAGGTTTAGGTTAGATTCATGGTAAGGGTTGGGGTTAGGCATTTAGTTGTGATGGTTAAGGTTAGGGTTCGGGGTTGGAGAATGCATTATGTCAATGAGAGTCCTCACACGTATAGAAGTACAAGGTTGTGTGTGTGTGTGTGTGTGTGTGTTGAGAGAGAGAGAAAGAGGGAGAGGCCTGGCAAATATGTTCAACATCCCTGATGTTGACTCGTCATTGAATGTTTTCCTCTGATGTCTCATGTATTTCTAATTGATTTACCAGTTTTAGTTATCATTACATTCATCTAAAATCCTAATTTCCGGGTAGGATTCAATTTAATGTAAAATTGTGGCAGGAAAACCCCAGATATCTGCCAGCAGAAGCTTACCAGTGCCATTACAACACATTTTCAAATACACTTGACGAATCTGGAAAGGACAAGATAGTATTGTGGAGGGATGGAGAGGTATGGGGGAGTGCTATCGTCAGGACTCCGGTGGTGCCAGAGAGCAGCGAAGCACTTCCTACCGTGTCCCCTGAGGATAAATATTTGAATCAGATTATCTGCGTTATTTTTGTCTCTACTTGTGACGTTGGCTCTCAGCATCAGAGGAAATGCTTTTGCACATGGGAACAGCGTTTCATCCGGAGTGGTATATTTCAAAACACCAGTACTGATGGGGTGCTAAAGCAATACATAATGCATGGTTACACAATACATCCTGTAGTTCCAACCAAACCACGTCATCATATGCTTATGGTGAAGCACAGTTTTATGAAATGTAAAACATGCCTACGGTATGTGTGCTATAGGGAATAACTGAAATAGTTAATAAGCTTCATCTTATCTCCCCTATTTAGACAGTAACTAAGAAATGAAATTGTGTTGTAATAGTTACATAGTTACATTCTCGATGTCCTTGTGTATCAATAAAGAGCAGGCAAACTGTTAAACCAAAATATTTACTCATATAAATGTGTCATATAAAATCAATACAGTGTGTTTTAGGATTTTCAGTCTGCAGCTAAGAAAGTTTCTACTGAGGAAATAGTCCCTATGCAAACTGCTTACAGTGTGTTCTTTGTATTATCTAGAAAAAAAAAGTTTCTGGAAAGAGATGTTCCTTTTTTAAATGGCTCTTTTAATTCTGTGAGTCAAATCACTATTGCTTTGAAAATAAATAATGGCTGTAGCAGATGGATGGATGGATGGATGGTTATTTTAGTAATGAGCTGCCCCGTATAAGCAGCAAGGGATTCTGGGAAACTGAATTCACGTACGTACTGGAAATATTGTTGGCTAAACCACCATTTCATTAATTTGTCTTTTTCAAGAAAATTTGCCTTTTGTGATCCCATACATAGAATGTTCCTGAAACTGTCTGGCCATCCAGCATCCAATCTATCTGATGATATCATTAATCCAACCTCATTTGAAATTTAAAGAGGGTAGGAGGACTATTCCTTTTAGTAATCTGTCAATATTGAGACAGTGGGAGCACTTAGAAGGAAACAGAGTTGGGAAAGCACAATAGAAAGTGCTTTAGCAGGGCCTGATCTTAAGTCAAGTCAAACACAATTGCTTTCAGTCAAGGGGGTCTTAACCTACCATGTCATTGCTTGTTACTAACTTGGCCTTTTGAGTTGTTGTTAAATTGAATCGCTATTTGTTTTAGCTTAGTAGTAAAAAGGCCACTGTCAGATATCTGGGCCAGACATCCGAAAAGGAAACAGACAGTGCTGCAAATGGTTGCTGGGATGAACTAATCTGCACTAGACTGTGCGAACATCTCATAATTATCACTTTGTCTTTTTGACACAGGCTTTTTGTCCCTGCTACCCTTACATTTCAAAGAGATTTATATCCATCTGGGTGAAATATGATCCAGCAGACTAGAGGATAGAAACCCAGGAAACCAAAAGAGAAAAGTGGACATAAGAGTAATGTAGATAATGCTTGATCCACTTGAGCTTAGTGCTGTATCTTTTTGAATGCAGAGTCACAAAATACATCTGCCTTTGCCGCTACATAAGCCATATGTGACACGCTTAGCTTTTTACAATGTGAAGGAGTTTGCTTATCTCTATTCCCTATGTTTTTCTAAGTGGACGGAGCGATCCATCCAGCAGAAAGGTCAGGTCTAAGCAATATCCTGCAACTAAAGATCAGTGTTGTGTCCTGTGTTTCATTGACCCAGTTAAACCAGAGAAACTTGCAAGGGATGGAAACTTTTAAACTGGGTATAGAGCATAAAGTGAACATTAAACTCTGTGATTTAGGTTGTTCTGAAATAAGAAAATAAATCCTGTGTGTAAGTAAAACTTTAGAATGACAGTTTACTGTATACAGGGATCAATTAAGATGTCTTCTGTATGTGAATTAACCCCAACTGATGCAGCTTTCCAGTGTTACTGCAAGGCTTTAATGTAGGTGTTAAACTATATTTCAAGCAGACAATAAATGCAGGCTGCAGTAAATAAAACTGTCTCAAAGATTAAACACATTAATTAAAAGTTCCAACCAACTATTGGATAATTCTACAAAGCTGAAGATTGACTCATCCGATCTTCATAGATGTACTGAAAATTGTGAGCAAGCAACTTTTGTACTTTCAAAGCCTAAAAACCATGGCACACACGCTGTGAAATCAAAGCTCAACAAGATTCCAAAGAAATCCAAAACTTTTACTGATGCAACAAACTTCCAAATGAGTGTAAAATTTTGCAATGTGAACAAGTTCCCTGGCTGAAATAGCTTCACGACAGAGTGTTTGATAAGTGTTTTCACTTGGCATAAGCTTGTTAAAATATATGTGCACCTTTATGGTGATTAAACTGCTTCTAAATCCCTCAGAGGCATTTGTTGCTCTTTTACCTTAGTCATCATTGTTGTGGTAGCTCTCTCAATTTTTTGACATTGTTATGTCTGCTCCCTGGGTTGCAGTTACCTTCTAATCTCTGCGCTCCCCTCAGTGCAGTGCATTGCAAACAATTCGAAGCAACAGCGACTGTACAAAAATACTTTGTATGAGCTGCTGTTTTTGACTATTTTTATGGGCATTATTTTGGGGCAGGTAAGGCTATGAGATTATGTATAAACTTTCAAAACAGAAGCTAACAAGACTGCACCACACTCATTCACTTGCTGTACACACAGTCTATTTAATATTTTCTATAGTTTTATGATGACTCAACAGATGTGTGTGATATAAAATTGTAATTTATTGCTATGCAGTGTCTAAGACTGTTGAGTATAAAAGACTAGAAGGAAACTGAACCATGTTTCCGTTCCAGTCCGATGCCAGGCCCCGTTAACCCTCCTCCTCCTCTATGACATCATCCTGTCTAGGAGTGAAGTACGTGATTGACCTTCAGATGTCTTCAGACATTACAACATACCCCTTATCTTCCCTCCAGTACAACCCCTAAGAAAAACCAGTATCAAAAATAATCATTCAGCTAATATGAATTTATATGACATGTTTGTATATTACGTGGAGCTCTCTGCTACTACCCGTCGCTTATCTCTCTCTTCCTTGCGGCAAAATGCTTTTCAATCCACTATGGCCTTGACTCTTTTGCAGTCTGGATGCTCATTGTTGGGCTGACCTTCCCACAACCTTACACTCTGTACTGTAAGAGACATGTCCAATCTTCTGCCATGAACTGAAAACTCATCTCCTCAAAAAGTGCTTCAGAGATATATACACCTCCCAACTATCTGCACTACTAGTAATTGATTTTGTTATGTTTGTATCTTGTAAAGTGCACTTTCAGCCTGATTCTTATTTCTTTACAAGTGCATTTCTATTACATATAAAAACTAATCAAAGTCAAGCCGCAGGAACATATTGTCTGAGCGCTGTGACTTTGACCCATGTACTTGTTGCTATTTATTGTCTGCAATGTTCAAGGAAAGTTCAGTTTTCTTCTGTTGACATTGTTGATATAAGTACAATACAGACAAGTAGGAGGTGAACGTTTATGGGTGAGTGACCTAACGATTGAATGGGTTTTGTTTTTGTTAAACAATAACAGTTTTTAGGCAAAGGTCAAGAGTTATTAGATCTTTATTTTTTTTCTTAAGGTTACCATGGAGCATTGCACTATTAACACATGATGCTGTGGGCTCACATTAATTCTTTTTTGCAGGAAAACTCTTTCAGAAAAAGCTTCACTAAAGGTGTTTAGGATGCGGGATGTCAATGCCCTTCAGTTGCCCTTCATTCACAGGCACACTACACTCATTTCAAATCATAAATTTCACTTTGCCAGGATTTTAGAATGCTGCCAGTTGCTGTTGTTTTTGATAGTGTTTATGCCACACTCACACACACACACATGCACGCGCACGCACACACATGCACGCACACACACACACACACACTAGAGTGTACTCATTAGTCATTCTGTCATAAAAGCAGTGTCAGCATGAACAATAAACATGGCTCATCCAAAACAAGGCTTTTGTCTGTCTAAAAGAAATAGTGTTGGCAGACAGTGCCTCTAACAATGCAATAACCAAATAGGCCACACACACGGAAACACACACACACACATTATCCTCAACTACATGTAATACAGCAGAACGCAGCTTCTCTAGGCCTGTCTGATTAGAGAAGGTGATAAAGAAGTGAGAAATTAGCCTATCTACTAGACCATCGGAAGCTAAAACAAATAAAGGAGATGTAGGACAGAGAAAAAAATGGGGAGGGGGTCGAGCATACAGAAGACCAATTAAAGAGAGATGAGGTAGGATTATGAGGAGAAGGTGGTGGGTGATGAGGCGGAGGAGGGGAGTGGATAAAGCAATAGAAACATCAATACTTGCTTACTCCTCCACACGAGGGTGAGAGGGTGAAAGGCATTGCTATACAGGTCAACAGAAATATATTCTCGATGTATGGTACGTAAAAAGAATGGCAGGAAAAATCGAAAGAAAGAAAGAAAGAAAGAAAGAAAGGGTGAGGAGTGCCAGAGAGGAAAATGTTATGGTCAGCTGTCTAACATTGCTCAGCCATGAAATCCTAACTTGGGGAAATGTGGACATTTCACACACCTATGAGCAGTAGTGAAGTATCCCCTGCTCTGATGTTCACACAAAGCGCAGAGAGACAGTTCAGCCTGAGACCAGATGGTTGAAAATTTTCACACATACATGCACGCGCACACACACACCCACACACACACACACACACCCACACGCAGTGACTGGTGAGCCTGTGATGCTAGAGAATTTTTAGGGGTTTGCAAGTCTAGACGACACACAGGCGGTGGCAGGCAGTGGCAGACTGGTTCCAGCGGCAGGCAAGTGTCCGGATGCATAATTAACAGGCTGGTTTGGCACCTGACAGCCTCAGAGGTCACAGTGTCCTCTCCATTAGCCGGGCGCCAATCAGCCTCTGGATCACCTGAGCACGTCCTTGTCCCAACAGCAGATTGCCCAGAGGACATCAGTCACATTATACAGCCCAATCAGTGGCTGGGACTCACACAAAGGCCTGAGCAGAGACAGCTAGAGATAGAGTACAGGGGTGACGTCTCCCAAATGAAGCTGGGCTGCCACTCAGGGCAGATGGGGCACAAGACAAAGCACACCCGGCACAAGGATACGACCTTCCTCACGCAGAAGCATTCCTCCGATGGCACAGATCAAAACAAAAGCAGTCTGATGGACACGTACTGAGTCAGCCTGACTGATGGTGCCTGTGGCAATTAAATTGGTTTCTTTACTCAACGCTGGATATATTTATATGTCTCTTAAATCGGATTTGCTGCAGTAATTCCACTGATGGGTGCAAATGTTTTTCTTTTAAATGTCAGTCGCTCACAGGTTAGTATAATTGTGTTTCTGAAAATGCCACAGCAGGTGTCACCAGCTTTAATCTATCTTGGACATTTTGTGGCATTTTGTTCAGACGTGTCGAATAAGTTTTTACAATATCAATAAAATACAAAAAAAAAAAGTAAATCATTACATGAACTTTTGTATGAGGACCTAGACCCAACCTCTACCTGTGACCCAGCGATAGGATTTAAAGCGGGAACTGGCGCCTCTGTCATCACAGTTCTGCTGCAGTAATACTAAATACTGAAGTCAGCAATACCTTCGGTCTGATGGAAGTTCTAAAGCTACTCCAGACCGCTCACTAAACAAACCATTTGTTCCCACTCAGACTGCAGCTCTAAATCTCTGGGCTCCCATTGACCTGGAACTGGGCCTCAACACAATACTGAAAGACTCCTTTGAGAGGGCCAGTACAGCGGGCAGGAGTAGGAGGGGTATGGGGACAGCCAAGCCGGCCTGGGGTACTGCGAGTTGAGGGTCCCTTAGCTCCTGTTTCCCAGCTCAGAGTGATAGGTCCAGGGAGATGAAAGACCCTCAGACTCTGTGAATTGAGCTTTAGACAGGTCTCACAAAACTAGATGTGGTAACACAGGGCTTCCTTGAAGACCGCAGAAAGACTGCTTTCAATTGGTAGGCCCATTGTCTTTCTATAGAAGGCCGCCGTTTGACTTCTGATAGGCAACAATGCAGTGGATATGTGGTATTGTTGTGGCTCAGTTGACAGCTTCATTTGGGAGGTTTGAAGCTGTAATGAGATAAAAAAAAAAATTTAACTTTTGTCCCTTTTCATGCTATATTGATTTAAACGGATGTGAAAGATTCAGATTAAAAATTTCAAATTCAGTTAAGCATATTTAATAAAGAGGCACATTTCTTCAAACTAAGAGAGAGCTTTGGGCTTAGTGGCCCCATAAAGGCCCAGTTTGACGAACCAACAGCTGTGATCTAAGTTAAAACAACTTTTTTGTACCTTAGCCTGGGGTGAATTTTGTACCTGTCCTCATTAGAGACAAAACTCTGGTAAAACTAGCTGTGTTAGGTTGTGTTTTTCTTGTTTTTTGGCAGGGCGTCTGCAAGCATCCTTTGCTACAGGGGGTAAGTAACCAGGCTAATATCTCTCTCTCTCCGTTCATGATGTCAAACACTGCTGCTGTTGTTATTGTAGCTAGAGTTACTAGTATTTTACTTAAAGATGAGATTTCTTTGTGAAATTTATTTTGCTGATTAAATTCCCCTTCTTCCCTTGATGGTTATTGTTGTGATGATGGCCATAATTTAAGTATATACTGGTCTAAAATGTCCTTTTGTGGGAACTACATAACAGAAAACTTTGCATATTCCCTGTAGATATAGGCAATTATTTACCCTGGTGGAGGGATACACTTTTAAAGAGAAGAGAGTGAAGGGAATTTTTAAGGGTCAGGTTATGCTCAAACAGAACTAGTGTGTTCAACATGTTGTCCAATCAAATGTGTTTATAGTTCTCCGAACTGCCACACTGGAAGGTGCAGTGAAAAGCAGGTCGTCACGGAGAGGCATTCATAGTGTTGCACTAGGTTGTTCCCATAAAAAGTGACAGAAATAGTTTTGTCAATAATGAAAAATGAGAGCTGAGTTTTATTGTTCACCCGTATATGAGAGAGCCAAATCACATATATGATGTTGGGAATGTGCAATACCACGGTGAATGTGCTGTCAGATGGATACCTGTCTTCCACAAGCCTGTCTGTTAAGTCTGTTCAGCCGTTAGTCAAGTAGTGTTCAGTCTGATTCTAGTTTTGTTGTTCAGCTCAGATTCGTCATCTTGCCACAGATTGCTTCCGAAAAACTCCAGAGCTACAGTGCGATTGCATATTAAACTAGATTTTTAAAATATTTATAGCTATTTCCTTCTGTTTTGAAATGTTTGAAAATGTATCACAAACTTATATAAGGTATAGAAGGGTTAGTGGACTGTGCATGACCTGTGGACTAGAACAGGATGAGGAAAGACAAAGATGGTGTGTATCGAGCACCACGTCCAAACTAATCTAAATCTAAAATCCCCAAATGTCCATATTGGCATTCCATCCACAGTAAACCAGCATTTTCACACCCAAGACTGAGCTTTTCAAAAATACAGTTCAAAGATAAAACGGGGAGCACCTGTGTTGTGTTTGAGGGTGAACAGATGAAACGGAACAGAAACACTGATTTATGCCTGCTCAGACACGGATGCTATGTGGTAGCAATAGTAAGAACAAACCTCTCTGCAACCTCTTAATCTTTCTGTGACTGCCCATTGATCAACGGCTCAGTGAAGCAGGGATTAGTTAACTAATTAACAGGTAACATTCTTGTGCCGTGACTTAATCACGCCTTTAAAATAATTCAGTTGTCTGGAAACAGAAACGGGAAAGAAAATGTGTTCAAATGGTGAAACACAATATAAGTCTTCATGGAGAACAGGGGGCGACAGACTTAAGGTTTAAACTCGCCATGACTCAGCAGAGTTGGGTGTTTCTGTCCCGCTCTTTACCAAATGATGGCTGTAAGACATTATTTTGTTGTTTCCGCTTGAGAGAGAGAATAAGAGAAGAAATGTTGCTGTTTTCCAGTCGTTTTGGCTTTTCAGAATAGATAAAGATCTTAACGAAAATGACCGGCTATTTTCAAATGTAAACTGTGTTTTCAGACTTATCCACCTTTCTGTGAATGTAGTTTGAATCCTTTCTCCTTTGAACGCTTTTGTAAGCCAAAGCTCATCTTTCAGTGTGTAGAAATGTAGCAACAGCACTATGTGGCATCCCATTATCCCACACCTTTGTGGTAGCAGACAAATCCATTCTGGACCTGTCAATGCCCACATAAGCAAAATCATCCCTTTGAGTAACAAAGGGAGAGTGGACTACACAACCTCTGTGGCCTATAGTTTCCCTTTGCTTTCCCAGCCAAGGGTTCTTCATAGAGCTCTGCCCATACTGCAATCCTGCTTGTCCGTCACATCTCAAGCTGAGATGTGGAGGTTTTTGTTCTTAGTCTGAAAGTGTCTTTAATCCTCTCACAAGTCTGAAAGCAGTTGGCTGGTCAGTCTTGATCATGTGATTAAGGCTCTTTTTGTTCCTCTTTGAAGATATATATGTGGATTAATGGTAAGTGCACCATAAAGAAGTTGGCAGAAAGAGTTTCTGTTAAGGGACTGTTCTGAAGAAAGGATATGCTTCGCTATAGAACATAAATGATACAATTAGCATGATAAAATTGTGTTTTGATCTCTTGATGGAGATTTGGATGTGAAGCCAATTGCATGCAGACATGCTCAGTGTCTGCAGTGTGTGACGATACTCTCTCATAGTTCAGGACCTCATTAAATTGAGTGAATAAAGACTCTACATCAGTTAACCAAGTTTAGATGTCTTCACTTTTTAATACATTCACACATAACACACACACACACACAGCCCAATTAGTTGCAGTGGCCAGTGCCATTAACATTCCAATGAAGAGAACTGTCAGTCTGTAACATGCAGCGAGGGATGATCTTCCCTCTCAAGGGATGATCTTCTGTCTCAAGAAACCACGCACACAGAAGGACCAACGCATGAATTCACAAATGACACGTAATAGGGAGCAAAGACAAATAACAGAAAAGTAGCTATACAGTATCAATACTCTGATGTGCTTATCAATACTCTAAATTTCACAAGACTATGTCATCGGTGCTATACAAATTAAAGAGTGATATTGACACGGGTTAAAGCAGAATCTTTCTTAACGCCTGCAATTAGTGAACAGATGGGATATGGGAATAGTTTTGGCGTCCATAATTTAGATTTAGCAGATTTATGCTCAACAAGTCAAAAGGTTATTTATGTAAATGAAAACGCTTTGAAGGAAAAAACTAACATCACAGCCACTGATGAGACATTTGTATCAATTTAAATTCAGAAATTCAGTGATAATAACAGTCTGGTCAAGTCCAAGGACATGTCTTTCACCCCAAAACTACATAAAAATGTAAAATGTTCAACTTCTTTAAAATTAGAGATGCTGCAAAGCAACATAGTGCATAGTTGTTTTTCCAAGATACTGCTACCTTATCACACCAACTTTAAAACAATTTAAAAAGTGCAAATATCAACCATAATCTAAGATCAGAAAGTAATGTGAAAACTTACCAAGCCTTTGTAACTTTCAGTTATCTGAATAGTAAAAGTTCAAAATTGAAGACAAAGTTTTGAGAAAAAGGTTGTTTTCTTTCTTGCCAAAGTTAGAGGAGATGATTGATACCACTCTCATATCTGTGCAGTAAATGTGAAGCTACTGTGAGCAGCTGGTCAGCACAAAGAACTTAATAAAGTTATATTATAAATGTAACAAAATCCATGTAGGTTCGTAGTGAATAACGAATCATATAGAAAATATATCCTGCTTTGACAACAACAGACATGATTGTACAAGATTATTTTCTGATGCAGTTTGGTTATAGTCAGATTTACAGTCACCACTGACTGACTGGTCTGAATTAGGTTCTTGATGACTCATTATCTAACTCCATTTTTTTAGTAAACTTTTCATTTTCAGAGTGAAACTTTTAATGGCGAGCTTGATAATATTCAGTCAGTGAAAAGTGGACTGCTGAGATGATAATGTGGCTGAAATATGCAAGGTAATATAATATAAGCAAAATTTATTATGTGTCATAAAACAGTGACTTCTTTGGCCTCCCGAAATACACTTCCTCCTGCTATAAAAAGGATGAGCTCCATTAAATAAACCGTCTTTATCAGATGAGATTTGTCACATTGTAGCGCCAATGTACTTTCACCACAACAACAGCTAACAGCTACCTTTCTGCTCTGTGACATGACTATAGAAACCCTCATTTATTTGTTTGTGTGTGTGTGTGTGTATGTGTGTGTGCATGTTTGGCTGTGTGTGTGGCTCTGCTGAATATATGTTGTGTCACAGGATCGCCTCCTGGGCCAGGGCTTTATTTACTGACCGGGTTTGGTGTGTGGAGGGGAAACACAGCCGCCACAGATCACTACACAACCTTAATTATGTTATCAGTCAACTCCGGGTGTAAATATCTCAGAGAACGTATTGGGCCCAGTGGGAAACGTGCAGACATCACAAAAACACACACAGACACAGCAACTGACAAACTCTGTCAAACGCATCCAGTCCTTTAGTCACCATCAATCACAATCTATTTCTGCCATCTGACTGATGTTTGTGGGATCAATATGTCTGAAGAGGTACAGTGTATTTCTTATTTACTATCTGAGCATCTCACCAGGTCTCAGACAAACAAGGGGGGCACAGGGAAGAGGGTGAGACTGAGACAGATAGATACACACTGGGCGAGGAAGAGGGAGGAAGGAAGATATGGAGAAAGAGACAGTTCAATCATTGAACAAAATAGCAGCTTCTCAAGGACTGCTCTAGGCAGAGCTGCTCTGTCACAGATTTAACATTTATCACACACGTACAGTACATGCACACTCACAAACACACAAACAGACACATCTTGACATACTTCAGTGTGAGTAGGACTGTCAGTGTTGTTTATCCAGGATGAATATATAAAATATGGAGCACGGCTGTATCAGAAAGCCCAGAGCAATAGAGCCTGTATAGGATAAATAAACGTCCTGTGCCAGAGAGAGTTCAGGGTTGTTTTCAAAAGACGTTCTGGCCAACACTGTTGTTTTGGCTCTGAGGACCTGCCTGGACCCATGCTGCAATAATAACTCACTCTTGAGATAACTTTCAATATTTTCACCTCAGCCGTTGAATAGCAAACAAGTGAGAGAGCCGAGTGTAAGGTATCACAGCACACTAGCCATTCGCTGTTCCTCTGGTAGAGTTCAGACCTCACTTTAATTAAATCCAAGTCATTCATGATTTATTTCTGAATCAGTAAACTCGACTCTGCAGTTCAATAAGAAAAATGTGCAGACTGAATATGTTGCACGTTTTTATGAGTTTATAAACACATCATTGGCTTCTGATACCTGACACAAACTACCCCCGACTTCCTCACAGTGGAGCCATATCTCAAACTGTGCATTTAGTCTTTGTCTTAATGATGCGTATATTTGTCTCAGCGGTGTGTGCGTAGATCTGTAGCCAATATTTTGTGTCACTGGCCTCGCTGTGGTGACAGAGTAATTACTATGTATGTGACCCTCTCCCATCCTGTGCTGCACTGCCTAATTGTGGTTGTCTCCACGACTTCCATTTAGCTCCAGATAAGAAACTGCTAGATGCCAGAACACGCAGACTTAAGTCCCTTTTCACAGAGGGCACACCAGGAAGATAAATGTGTTTACTAATAACTGTTTCACAGCCTCCATTCAGGGTGTTTTAATGCCTTCTGGCTGGTGACTCATTTTCATCAGTGCAGGACAGGCAGAGGTGTGATATTACAGTGGTGTGTAGATTGGTATATATAGCTTGTAATAAAAGGCAGTGAATGAAGGTTTTTGTGATATTTATTAAGGGAGACCAATTTGGCACCCAATTATGCATCTACCCAAAAGACTGGGCTCATTATGTTTTCCTCACACCAGGCTGACAATACACTGTACTTATAAGAGGGCCAGGCTGTATGTATATGTGTATGTATGTGCCTAAAGTGATGGATAATGAGTCCTCAGACCCTCTATCTGCTCATCATGAGTGAGGTCTAACAGCAAAATGTACCATTAATCCTTGTGATTATATAAAGAGCCTTACATAAAGCCTGGAGCCAGCTAAAAATACAGAACCCAGTGGTCTTAACCCTATATATAGGTCTACCAGTGAATTATTCAATACAAGTGAAGTCTGGTAAAAAATAAAAAAAAAATACACAAATTTACACAACAACTCAACTCAAGTACCCTGCCTGCCTGCCTGCTGAGATTTGAGGTCGCCACTGTAAAGTGGTTTGAGCAAAGTTTGCAGCTGTAGTTTTTAGTAGGCAGTAAATGGCAGCAAGAGGTGAGACAGAGCCGGCGATAAGCAGGTAAGTCTGGCTGTAAAAGAGAGATAAAACACAGATTCAGTTGTTTTGTTTGCATTTTTCTGTTTGGTTCCCTCTGTTCTTTGTAAATTCTACTGTTGGTGGCATTCTGTGATGCTGCTGATATGAAAACCCTCCACAAGCCACAATATTACCTATGTGCTGTCTGGTACAATGAAGTATATGTGTTGGATTTAAAAATGTCATCTTCAGAGAAACGGACAGCAGCAGATGTGTGCTGTGATGCTCTCAAAGAAACTGATTGACCTTGCAGCACTGGGGAAGAATTCATCAGCTGTTGGCATTTTCTCAGCATGAGCTTTCTTTTATGCAAACATGAAGCTGTGCCCACAGCCCACGATGCCACACAACACTATTGGCTCACAAACACACATAGACACACAAATCATTACATATTCATCTGAACATGTGAAGCCTCAACCAGACACACACAAGTTATCTTTCTATCTCACACACATAGGGCAAATATTAACACATACAGGCAAATGACAGAAGGCCACTCCCTTCCCCATGGTTTGTTTTTGTTTTTTATTGAGCCACAGCTGAAGATGGACGTCATATGTTGTCCTTCTTAAACTGGTGTCACTGTATCTGAGCAGGAAAGTCGAAAGTCCCAAATCCCAACCAGGATGTCCACAGAAAATAGTAGGAAACCTGTTACCTCACCACACTGCTCGGACAACAACTTGAGCCAGTGTTGTGTATGGGTTTGAGAATGTGTTTTTGTGAACAGTAAGCTGACCCTGGATCTGTGTCACATACCCAGAGGGGAGCTGATGGATGGGATGAGTGGTACACCACTTGGCCAAACTTGAAAGCCCTCTTTCTTGGGCCCTGGTGGGTCTGTTTGTCGCAGCTCAGAACACTCTGTTTGACTCTGTTTGGATGTACAGTATGAGTGTGTGTGTCCCTGTGTGAATGAGTGTTTGTGTGCATGCTAAGATCCTGGCATGAGTTTCTTTACAATCAAAGATTGTGGATATAGAGAGGTCCTTTTGATCTTGTTTGTGGCGGTGCAAATGAGACATCCAGGGGAGAGTCTGGAAAGGAAAAGAAACAGTTCTCTTCTTCTCTTGATGTAAGAAACTCTGCAGGTAATGTTTGGCATGCTCTTGATAATTCAGGCAAAATGGGAGCATACTATAGTCTTGACACGGCAAAGTGAAACAACCCTTTGATGTAATAGATTTAACTTATTCACTGCAGTAATAAGACTACATGAAATGCAAAAGTGAGTCAGCCTGAAAGTGTCCATTGCTGTATAAAACTATCTTGGAGCACCAGAGACTTTAGGAGAAAGAAACATGAACATTTTAGGAACCATAATGGTTAGCAGAGTGGGCAATCCACTGAAACTTTCCATCTGGATCTCATCACAGGGAGGCAGAGAGTGGCTTGCTCTTACTGCGGTGACTGAACTCACCACTCACACACACAGACACACACACACACACACACACTCTCACACACACAATGACTCATCCTCGACAGGAAAAGGGAAGTGGTGTGTAGCTAAAACATGTATAACTGTACCTAAAATTAATTGTTGCATCCTAAAAACATAGTTAAAAAGTCAAGCTAACCACACATGGACATTCCTCTGTAGGGCATGGCCCCACTGATATACAGTGTGGCTGCCATTGTATAATGTAACTGGCACACAAGTGCTTCATTCATACCTTCATGATAAGATATAAGAGTTCAGGTTTTAAGGATTTCAGAGTGCCCATTCTGGTACTTCTGGTGTATTTTAACTTTTATACACTGTTGTTGTCCCAGCTTAACCTTTAGTAGAGATTGTTGAATATATGAATTATGTAAAAAAGGTAGAAACACCACTAGCAGCTCTGTAGCAACCCGTCTATTTATTGACCACCTGTTATGCTGGCTCTATACAAAGCATATAAACAAACATATATTTTAATAAAATATTATATTTGTATGGACAATAAAAATTACTTTCTCTAACAAAAGTTATAGGCAGTTGTGCTTTCAAGTTTACCAGTACATATGATATGAACCCTACATTATAGACACAACATGCATACCTACATACATGTACATGTGAATGCACAATACAGACAGAAAGTGGCTAAATATAGATTCCACTGTACATTCCTCTGTGATCTTTAACAGAAACATTTGTCCCTACTCTGAAGGTGGGGGGGCGCAGCTACAGAGAGAGATAGCTGGTATAAGTGAACACTCATCAGGAAGAAATTAGAGAACAGAGAACAAGACAGGTGGAAAACATCGACTCTATTTGCTCTTTACCAAGCCACTTGACTTCAAACAGCGCAGTCCGTCTCCTTTTTAATAGAACGCCCTTACAGAGAGATAAGAAGGGAGATAGTGGGGAAAACACAACATTAAGCATGTAAAGAGGGTAGAAGTCCTTGCTATATGTAAAGCCCCTTTCACACTGGACAAAAAAAACACTAACACCCACTAACATCTGGCTTTTGTCTTCAATGGTAAAGGCTACAATCAGCATTTATTCCTGGGTCAAAAGACTCTGCAGTAGTCACGCGCATTTATCGGCTCCAGCTCCAAATGGCAGGGATAGAAACATGACACCCAGGTGGACATGTTAATTTTCGCTTCTCTCTTCATGGCATGATGCTATGACACGCATTGTCATCTCAGCCACAGATTCCATCTGTCTCCGCTCAAGCAGCGCTCGAACATCGTTCCAAATAGTCATCATTTAGTTTGAAAGATAGACTGAAGCAAAAGCTTTAAAAAAAAGTAACCACAATGTGTCACTGGCCTCCATGTCGGTTTCTACTGTAACCCTGTTTTCATGGGAATTTGTGACGTTGAGCGTCAGAAACAAAACAAAAAGGCAAACTCGTCTACTGCCAATGGGAAAGGAATCAATCACCTTTTTTTACCAACTTTACTCGTGCTTAAAATACCTGCATAAATGCACTAATTCTTGTGTAAAAAGGGTATAAGAGGCAGTGAAATAGACTGTAGAAAGGAGAGAAGCTCCCCTCCTCAGCCATAGTACTTTCCTGACAGAAATATAATTGTATGGATCATCAAAGGTTTCCTTCCCACTCACTTCCTGCTTGCTATAATTAGACCTGTGCTCTTTCTGGCGGCCACCACCAACTTTGGGAACCCTCTATGCCTTGAGCGGGCACAGACACTGGTCTGGGGTCAGATTTACGGCTCTCCCTTTAGGGGATGAGGAAGTTCTTTGAGGAGGGAGCTCTGATCTAGCATCTAGTGCCTCAGGCAGCGTTTATCTGGAGTGTGGGACCAGCTAGTTGATGGGAACCGGGGGGACTCCAGATCAGCTCGAGCCAGCAGTCATTAGGAAGGTAGGAGAGCTGTAGTGGGAGGTGGAAAAACACTCAGCTAACAACCACATGGCCTCAGTCACACAGACCTGATCCAGCAGCCCTTTCTGACCCCTCATAACTCATGCATCCACACACACACACACACACACACACACACACACACACACACACACACACACACAATGCAGATCCTTAAACAGGGCATAACAGCCCAACAGTTTGGAAAACCAACTGTGTGACCTGCAGCAGAGTAAATTCCCATGTATCTAGTTTGACTCTGCAAGTGTGTATGTATGTGCGTGTACGCATGTGTGCACTTGTGTGTGAGAGAGAGAGGTGGAGTTGAGGCTTTTCTATAGAGCAAAAGCAAACAGTCCATAAAGAGGCCCTGCCACTCTCCCATTTCAATGTAAATGAGTCTGACTCTGTCAGAGGGTTAAAGAACTCTCTAGGGGCCTGGCGACTACCACCGCTGGGGTCACACATGCACATGCATGCACACACACACAAGCAGGCAGAAACACACAACACACAAATGCACAGGCACAAACATGCATGCACACACACAAATTCTGAGGCGAGAGGCCCAGATAAAGAGCTCAGAGAGCCTGTCAGAGTGTCAGCTCCCATTAGGCCAAAGGCTGTTGTGTGTGTGTGCAGGCAGGCGTACTGCTTTTTACATTTCATTCAGAACACACACTCTCTTTTTCTCACACACACATCCTCCCAGAGCCGCCCCGCCTGGCTGACATGCTGTTTCAGACAAGACACACAAAAGACAACGGAACCCGCCTGAAAAGATAGACATCTCCTACATTTCCTACATCACACACAGAAGGAAAAAAAGAGAGGAAACAAACAAGCTCTAAATGATTTTAGATGAGCAGAGGTTGTGCTGAAAAATGTGTAAGCTTTACAAGGATTCCTCAGATGATTAACCTCTCTAGCGAACAAGAAAGTAAACTTCTACAGCAGTGATGCATTTTAAGTTTCCAGATTCAAACATCAGAGTGCAGTATTTATTTGTCATGGCAATGTAAACTGTGATGTCATGCGTTATTATACAGTAACTGAGTGGAGAGCAGAGAGTAAACCACATGAAAGAGAGGGAGGCGGAGGAAGAAAGAGTAGAAAGAGGCTGCACAACCTCAGCGACCTGCACAATTAGTGCTGCACTCCCTTGGCTGCCTGTGGCCAGCAACTTGTGCAGAGCAAGATGGGGCTGTTAGGACACAAACAGAGAGGACGGGAGGGCTGATCTCCTCCCACAGAGCCTTCAGAAGCATATTACAACCTGAGGAGGAGGGGAGGCACGACAACAAGAGGGGAGGAAAGAGAGTGAGAGCAAGGAGAACCAAAACCTTTTGAGTCCATGTTCAACCCTGACTCCTGCATGTACACACCCACATGTCTCCTGCCACGCTGACTCAGGCAGGTGTGTCAGTGTGATACAGCATAAAGCATTGGCATGCTCAGGCAGCAACATCAGCTCTACCCACATAATCAAAAGTGTCAATGCTAAACAGAATGGCTGGAATTACTTCAAGCCTCTTTGTACTGCTTCTTTTTTTTTTTTTTTTGTTTTGATCCCTGGTCTTTAGATCTTGCCCTTCTTGCCTTTCTATCTTAGTCTTTTATGTCCAGAGCATAGGCTGACAGCTGCTGCTAAAAACAGTCATCTGAAAACACAGTGCGCTTGATCTAGGGGGAACTCCAGCCACCACAGAACATTCATCCTATACTCACACATGGGTAGTCATGCTACTGACACACAGCTCAGTCTGCCTCCCCTGCCTAATCACTCCTGTTCAAAAGCTTGAAAACCACAGCCCAGACCCCCTGAGGCAAGAGACTGATTCGCAAGCATACAGTCAGAATCTTTTTTGTACACATGCTCAGGGTGCTCATTACGGAGTTCACTTTTCACCCACATACATTTTCCCCAAGTCTAGGGATTGGCCGTGCATCAGTCATGGCCCTACATGTACACACAGGCTCAGACCGGCAGGCAAACAGAGAAACAAAAACAGACACACACAAACTGCTCATTAAGGAATTACTGCTGACTACATGTTCACATGGGCTGAGCAATATGCATCCATGTGTTGTATTAAGGTATCGGGACAGCGCAGGGCTTTCAGGGACACACCGGAGTCCCGAAGAGTTTAGGAGAGTGTAAAGGAAGCCAAGTTTGGCCGTGCTCCCTCATACTGATACCCTACTATAAATAAAATAGGTATTTGAAAGTGTTTTTGCTTTTCAAAACTTTGGCACCGAGATCAAAGAGCCTGCAGTAATAAAGCTGGCAAGAACTCACATAAAATCTTTAAATACAGCTTTTCAAATTTAGAATTATAAAACATTGGCAATTTGGAATTGTGTCACAAAGTGTGGTTGAGTTCATCTAAGAAAACATTATATACATGTAGAGAAACAGGAAGGTGGTCCAGTAGATTGAGATAAAGTGCATTTCCCAATGAGAGTTTCAAAACTCTGTCCACAACATGCAGCTCAGCAAAACAGTTAATCTCACATCCAGAAGGCACTAATGCAACCAAAACATTTAATACACATCTCCGGATCAACTTGTGTACCCGAGCACTGACATAGTCACACTTTGTCATTCATTATATAACACTGTTGTCTTTAAAAGTATATTTTGTTTATTTATCAACATACAACAAGATTCCGTTACAACAAAAATAAGGTAACTTATTCATTGCATGGATTGTGCTTCCTTATAGTATATGTCATAGAGATAAATCAGAAATGTTGCAATATGCTTCAATAGGATTTATTTTTGCAGAGTAAAAAATGAATTGTGAAGTAAAGGTAATTCCAGTAGTATTGCATACAAACTATATATATTCACTATACATACTTGTAGAGTACAGCTACAGATTTAAAACTATAACACTGCTCATCAACACTGTCTTCTGTATTTGGCCACAAGTTTTCATCCACATCACACTTTCTGTCCTCTCTTGCAATCCACCTGGGAAATAATCTTTCTTTCATCCCTGCAAACCTTCTGCAGATATTTCCAAACTTCCAGCATCCATTGTGTCCAACAGGGACATCTGATTATATGGCTGGTGTTCATAGACTTTCCACCTTCATGAGGAAAACAGTTCCTCTGTGGGGATGAGGAATGGAGTCTAACGTGTAAGGCAAAGCGATGGGCTGTAAACCACCACCACCACATCATCTCGTACAATTACAAAATGTTCTGGATTCTGCCTCACCTGCCCCCCTTTACTCACATGGCACAGGTCTTTTATAGAGGTCATCAATCAATGAAAAAAACAGGCACTCAGTGTCCCAAATTGGAGTTTATGCATTTAGATTTTTTTATTTCTCTTTTAAGATTTTGAACTTAAATTTATCAGCTTTAAAATAACGTGTAAACGTGCAAAATAGAGTTTTGGTGATGGTTGAGTTTTGTGAGTAAACAGTTCATGAAATTCAAGTATGTGATCATTAAATGCATTTTGTGTGAAAGCGATGAAAAGTGATCCACAGTTTAGTCCAAGTGTTTCTTTGTAAGTTAGGGCACTTCTTAAACTGAGGATCAAATTCTACTTGGTTGACAAAATTATTATATTTTACCTACTAGATCCACTTTAGGATAAAGAAGTTAAAATTATGTTCTCGGATCATATAGGATATATAGTCAGAGATCAGTGTCAAAAACAAGTCTATTAAATGCATTGCGACTCAAATATATGAGTCTGCCTGGTGTAATTAAATGTATAAACCTGCCAGAAATTCATACAGCCACATAATTCCTTTCCTCATTCACAGTCCTGCTCTCATCCATGTTCTCCACTTTGCCGTTCTGCTAAACCAATCTTAACCCCGAACCTCACTGTTACACAATAACTGTTGTTTCTGCCATTTGGCTGCAAACACAAGGACAAGATATAGCATTTAATTAAGTCTTGCAATTAGTTCTGTTTGGAACAAGGGCAAGGCTGGTGTTGTGAGAAACCGGCAAGTCAGCAACATTTACCTCTTAGAGTGCCCAGGGCACTGGCCACTGGCAAGCAGCATTCCTGTCTATGAAGTATAGACAGTTGTTTTGAGATCTCCTGTTGAGAGCTGCTGTCTCATTTCCATATCTCCACAGCAGTGGATATGGTATAGTGGTGTGGATACCATGAGCCACTGAAGATGGCAGACTGTATAATAACTGTCTGACAGCTACATGCTGGTTGGTTCCTCTCTACCAAGAAAAGGATGTGGGAATTAGCAAGATTTCAGAGAGATACAAGGAAGGGGAAGAGACTGAAAAATAAAGAGGTAAAAAAATGCAGACAGATAAAAAGAAGGACGTCAGAAAGGGAGACAGAAAAATGGAGAGAAGCGCTGAATATAAAGTGCGATTACCTAGGATAAGGCTCATTGGTATGACTTATCATCTGCTGGTATCCATGACTGCAGCTGTAACCTTTGGTAAATGACTCTACTTAGTCCACGACACGGCCACCAGGCCGATGGGAGATAGAATTAACATCCCACAACAACGGTACACTGACACACACATGCACATTTGAGTGTCTCTGCAGAAATAAAGACACACACATAACATACAGTATCACGGCTTCCTTTCCATAACCTTGCTCAACAAACTGGGAGGAAATGGTAATATGATGTAGATTACTGGGATATTCTAATTTAAGAAATGATCCCATTAACAATGCCTGGATGGAGAAAGAGGAGGAGGGAGAGAGGTGAAGAGCAGGGGAAGACTTGATCTAACTTGAGGAATGGGGACCACAGAGGAGGGGCTCAGAGGGGGGAAAGACTTTATTTAACATGCAGGATACCACTTGTCTATAGCCCCAGGTAGGAGAGAAACACAGAGCTAAGCTACTCGAGGACTACATCCACCAAGAAAAGTGCAGAGAAAGGGTTTTCCCTCTAATGGAGGCCATTAATTATCATATACCCTTATACTTTCCAGTCATCACTATCTTAAGTTAAATCATTTAGAAGGCAGTGTGTATTGTCCAAGATAGGGTTTTTTATTCTTTGTAAAGAGCCTGTTTGTCTGTCCAGAGTACACTTAATGGCCTGTACACACTCTGGACCTGTCTTATGGAACTGACTGATGTTATCAACAGATGAATGGCCATGCAGGTCAAAGGTCAAGTCCAGCTCAGTTGTTTTGACTCTGAAACCCTGTGTGTTCACTCTGCTTCCTCTGCCCTAATCCCCACCAGCTGTGTGTGTGAGTGCGGACATGCACTTTTGTGTGTGAGGCTAATAGAGAGAAAAAATAGCTGAAGTCAGCGTGGATTGCATGTGTATGTGTGTAGCCGCTGTGTGATGCTGCTAAAGCCAGATGAAAGAGAAATGAGTCGGGTTTACTTCATTTAAATAAAATCTACCTGTGGGAGACATAAAACGTTATTTTTATTCAATGACAGCTGGCATCCAGCAGGAGCAGAGAAATCTATCGAAATATTCATTTGGCGCAACGGGAAGGAAAAATCAATCCCATAAAAACAGAGCACTTAATAGAGTTCCATTAGACCAACTCTTAGAGCCGTACAGAAATGGCCACTCCGCTGCACGGAGGGCACTGAGAGGCCACGCTGTTTTCACCAAGCTACAGTTTAGACTGAATAAAGTCATGCTCCATTTTCAGCCAGTCCTGACAACTGCTTTTTTAAATGACACCTGACACCCTCACGCCCCCACCGCCCCCCTACCACCATTCAGCTGGAGACACACTTGAAGAAGGGCATGCGTGGGAGGGGGATGAGAAATGGATGAGCGGTGTTGTGGAGGAGTGTGCGAGGGGTCAGACGCCAGGGTTGCACATCTCTGTCCCGCCGCCACACACGACTGTCTCCAAGTGTCGCAGTGTGCGTTTCACATTCCACCTGGTCGGTGACAGTCAAAGTGAAAGTCTTGCACATATTCCCAATCCTTCGCGCTGTAGTAGTCAAGTGCTGAGGCAGGAAGGTCAATGTGGAGCTGTCTCTAAGCAGTCAGTGAAAGACTTGTTTTTACAAACCTTACAGACAGAACATGACGGATAATTATTTTTTATTACTACCTGAGTCTTATTTTTGTAGTTTTGGCCATCATTACTATCAATAATAATAACACTGTAGTCAAAAATCTATGGAGGCGCCAGGCGCAGCAAGAAACAGAAGCAATCAATCAGTTTCAAACAAAACCCCAGTTTAGACAGAATACAAAATGAAGGCAAACGGTAAAATCTGACCACTGTTTTTTTGGCTTATTAGATTTCATTTTGACAGTGTTTTCAACAATAACTTTGATGAAAACAATGTTATCAAAAAAAAAGAAAGAGAGAAAAGAAAATTTTCACACTTCTTGTACCTATTCATGTTGATATTTTTGGTTTTATTTGCCACTTTTTGGGGTAATCAGTCTCTGCTCAATAATGGAAGTGAATAGAATTTCTTTTTAATTTTGTCTTTGGGGGCCCTTTAAAGCAAAGTAACAAAAGGCATTGTAAAATTACATTCATAAAATTCAACAGAAGCATTTTTTTCCACAAACAATCTCCTGGTAACTCTGATTAACCTGCAAACCTTGCTGTTAAGAGTTTACTTTGGAACTACTTTCTACCAGTTTTCCCTTTGAAAACTGTTGACATTGTGTTCTGTGGGTTATCCAGAGTAACGAGGGTGCTGTTTGTGTAAAAAGATAGTTTTGATTCATTTTAATGTAATTTCTAATGCTTTTTAAAAATTTGGTGAAATTACTTTTTATTCCGTGACTTTGGGTACGTGAAAGAATGCAGTCTGGCACTGACGAAATAGGACTGCCATAAAACCATGACACATTACCAAGGACATTTCACACACCAAAACTCAATATTGCGTCCTATCTAATCCCATCTACTCATCTATCTCTTGATCCCCCGAGGAGTTGTGACATAGAACCCGGGAAGCAGGAGCCGAAGCATGTTGGAGCTGGTCAAAACCCCAAGTGTGGAGGCTGGAAAGTATTAACCCTGCAACGGCTGGCTGGAGAACTGGGTGTGCGCTGCAATATGGGTCTGAGAAGGAAAGATTTCCCTGCTGGTGTGTGTTAATTAGGCTGGAGTTAGTGGGGCCTGCTACAGCTTGTCTGATGCCTGACCTGGAGAGACGGGATTACCTTCTCCAGCTGCTCTCCTCCCTGCTGCCTCTCCTAATGCCACCTTTATTAAAGGGACAGGTGACGTTTGCTCTATCTTTCACTCGTCATGATTGGGTTATTCGGTATAAAGGTGTGTCACAACCAACTCGACATAGAGCAGGATCCAAGCCAAATACACCAAACAGGGAGTAAAATGGTGGAAGACTCAGCATTTTTACGCAATATTCCTGGTAATACTGTAAGTCAGCCTTCCTGTATTTCACAAACTCACTGGACTCTGTCTGTACACGCTGGATCAGGGAAGGTGGAACTGGTGGTGGAACTGATAAAACAGTAAATGGAGCTGATACAGTGGGCAGAGTCCATAGCGAGGAATTGTGCATTTGGTATGAGAGAACATAAGCAGGCATGATGTGGGTGTGAGCATTAACATTTGCTCCGCAGTTGTAAGTATCTGCATGCACATGAACAGTTGATGTAAATGTGAGGGCTGAGGACGGCCCAGTGAATTCCAGCATACTGGTCCTCCTTGTAAATCCCTGCATTTGCTATTGTCATGCAGGCGAGGCCGTGCTTGTCATTTCCTCTCTTAAACAAACACACACACACACACACACACACACACACTTTGGCCCCCAGCTGACTGTGTGTGGACACCTGGTCTGGATCTAGAAGCCGATGGGACGACTGCATTCCTCAGAGCTGGAAGCTTAATTCCCCCAGATTAGCCTGTACAATCCACCTACGGGTCAATCAGCAAGCAGCATCACATCCCACCAGCGCAACCTTTATGTACACCGACTCAAACAGAAATGCCTGCATGGATATGAAAATGTATGGTTACAAATAGATGAAAAATAAGAATAAATACAAAGCTCTATAAAGAGAAAATAAAGCTCAACTGTCCATCCAATGATTTATTTCATTCATAAACCATACACCATGTGTTTGCTCTCTCAGAAAAGTTTGTTTGTCACCTCTGAGAGGCAGAAAAGATGCTATTTGCGGCATTTGTGGTGTTTTGCTGACATGAGACATTTGCTCACCCCTGCCTGTAGAGAAAGTCCCTGGATAAAGGGCTTTTCCCCTTAAATCCCTGATAGCCTCCAAGCTCCAAGGAGGACTTAGTTGGCGACTGGCAGTCAGGATGGGAGGTGGGACAGGGTTTTGATGCTAGGGCTTATTACTGGTGTGCGGGTTGGGTAAAGGGGTAGGTAAATATTTGGGCCAGCAGTTGTGGTTTAAGTGCTCCCTTTGACAGGTTGTGGAGGTGGTTGGAGTCAGAGCTATAGCGGTGCAGTTACAGATACACGGCTGGGGGATATTCTTTCGGTTTTAGGATGTGCAGCAGAGGCAGGGTCATATTGCTAAGCTCAAAGGTAGAATATCATGCTGGAGACAGTGAATTCTGTGTGGGTGGGTGCAGTTGGCTTTGGGGCCCTTGAATGGCACCTTGCAGCTGCCCTCTGTGTGTGTCTGTCTGTGTCAAATGCTGCGTCCGGTCGGAGAACGCAACAGCTACCTCCCAGCACGCCCAGCACAAGCTCCTACACACAGCTGTTCACCATGGAGTCAGTACCACACACAGCACCTGTTTGCATGTGTGTGCGTCTGTGTGCATGTATGTCTATGTATGTGTGCCGGCCAGATCACACACAAGAATAGACCCATACTTCAGAGCGTGTGAATGGAGCAACCTCTGTGGCTCTTCCTTTCCTGTTCACACTCCAACCTCAGCCTGCTAAATCCCACTTCTATCCTCTTTCACCCCAAATAAAGTCATATCCTTCCTTCCCGAAAATGTCGACTTCTCTGTTACCTCATTAACTTCATTACTGGGAACGTGACAAGGTCTTGGATCATCCGTGTGGTTGACTGCTATGTTTGGAGCATTCATTAACGGAGCTACAGTGATGGATTTAGCAGAGATGTTATGGGATCAATGCTGTAATGAAGGGCATAGTGTGTGGGAGGAGGCATTTATTATCATTATCAGAAGTAATAAAACTTTTGCCCCCTAACATGGGCTCCCTCCCACACCAAGTGAATGTCAGTGTTAGGCTTGGGGCATGAGTACTATCCTTAATTGGTGGAGGCATTGTCTTAATGGTGTCAAGGTGGCATTGCATTAAAGCCACATCGTCATTCATTTCATATATAAGACAGAGGGCGACTGTGTCCCCATCAGCTCAAATCCAGGAACATTTCATATAGCTCTCCTACGTGAGCTCATCGATAGCCAAGCAGATTAAAACATTTAGATGGGAACTGAAATGGGATCAATAAATAATGAGTTGAAAATGCCATGTGTGTCACTCAATCATCAGCAGTTCACATTGATATGGCAGCTTATCGCAGGCTGCAAATGATCCACAGCACTGGCTATGAATATGATTAGCATTCTCATTTTCCCCAAGAAAACTCTAATAAACACAATTACATTATATCAGAATTTATTTCATACCTTTCCGTGCATTTCCTTGAGTAAATGTGGCAGTCGTCAGGATTTCATCAAAGCAAACTAGATAGTGTAATTTCCTTAAATTTAGAGCAGAAAACAAGTTATGACAAAATAGATTTGCTTGCTTCCTTCCTTCCCTCATCTACAAAGTAATCTCATAAAAAAAAAAAAGAAGAAAGCTGAGGGAGCAATATGTGCAAAGGAAACAAACCACAGGTCATTTCACCGCAAATTACAGATATATGTTTCACTCCTACCTCCAGTCGTGTGCATTAAACTGTCAGCTGTAAAACATGTCACCTTTCTCTGACCTTTGGTTAAGATGAATTCTTTATAACAGCAGCTGATGAAGTTATGATGGCATAATCGTCAAATCAACAATCTGTGAAATTCAGCTCACCTAAAGAGCAGTAAAAATATAACTTTGAAATTTGGATCCAAACAGTTATTAAATGTTCTTTAATTAAACTGAATTTTAAATTCTCATGACTTTAATACAAGCACCGCATATATTTAAATTTTTCTAAAAGGGAATAAAACAGTTATGTGGAAACAGCATCAAAGCGTCATTCCTCTGGGTGTAAATATTTAAATATATGTTTCCCACGGCAGCAGGTGACTGACCTTTTATGACCGGCATTGCTAGGAATGCGCTGTCAGCTTCTGCGGTGCACTACTGACAGGAGCACATCATAGACCTATTAAGGCTCTGAAGACTGATACAAGTTTGTTCTCCTTTTTCAACAAGCCTGCGCAGAATTGATTGTGTACCAATACTAATTTAAGACATTTGTCCCTTTACAACATTAAACATTTGGGAGGACCCATTGTTTTGTGTTGTGTTGGCTTTCTGGCATCAGCACTGATTCCCACTTGGCGTTACTTGTCGTCCGTGTTACATCGACACCTGCTCAATCATGTGCAGCTCCTGCACGCTCAGTGCTGTGTTAGTCCTACATTATAATTATACAGGAGGAGTTCTGGCTAGTGTCCCTTTCATGAGTCCAATTGTGGTGATGACGAAACCCGTAATTAACTCTTGACGTAACTGACATACTAACACTTGCTATAAAAAAATATATACTTTTTTTTTTTCTTCCGGTATTTTTTAATCTAAGCAGCCTGAAGCAAACGCAGTAAGGTCTCACTTCCAAGGAAAGTGTTTCATGTGTAGTATATTACGTTATGTTTCAACACGCCATTTGGTGTTTACTCTAATCCAAAAGGTTGAGCACCAGAGTGAGTGAACAGATTTTTGACATGGGTGGCCCTAGTGGATCCGGCTGAGTTGGGGATTTAGAGGGAAGAGTCTGAGTGTATATTGGAGGGGCACGAAGCTAGCTTCTCAACAGGACTGCACTGTCAGGTGACAAATGGTGCCCCAGGCCAGCCAAGTGCCAGAAATGGCCTCTTAATCAATCAGAGGTCACCATGGAGGTTCAGTCCAGACTGCCCCCACCCTGAGAGGCAGCCATCTGATAGAAGACTCAATGCCAAGCCACAAAGCACACAACCTTTTCTCCTAGTTAGCACACCACTCCTGCTTTTAATGGCATCTCATCAGTTAGGGGGACTGGACTGCTCACTGCAGAGATGTCTTTGTCTTTCTTTTGCTTGTTAATTATGACAGAAATGCCGAGTCAATTCAGCTGTCTTTGACATGTTTTTGGTATTCTAGATGCATCTCCTTAACTTGTTCTGTTGGGGTTTTATATTCTCAGGTCCTCTGATTAGCCGGTGGGAAATGGTGATGGTTGTGGTAAAACATCCGACCCCGTGATTCTCTCCATCTCTGGCCTCAGCCCCAACCTTAATCCTGCAGCCCCCATCGTTGACACATGGCCATCTGTACTGGCATTACAGGCAGTAAATAAGGGAGTGGAGGGTAGTGCACTCTCTGGTAGGCCAAACCTTAGGCCAAGCCCTCACATTCACCTCTGCACCCCGAGGCCCACCCTCACACACCCCCTGGGGGTGACCTACACACTGCAGGGTCCCCAGGGGGGCAAATCAGGCTTTAGAGGTAAAGCCCAGGCCTTCTGTCTTCTGTCCCTCCAACATCAATACATTCATCTGTCCATCCCTACTATCAATCCAAACACACTCTCATTCTCAAAGAGCATTGTCATTCTCCCATCTGCTCCACCTCTACTACTGCTATGTTTGTAAATATCTCCCCATTTAATCATCTATCCTCTCATTATTTAAATATGTGATTTATCCAAGAAAAATCATGTTTTGCATTCAACATTTTAATAAAAGAAAGAAAAAAGTGAAAGGTTTTTTCAGGGTGATCAAAATACAGCTTCATCCTCATCAGTGCAACTCTGATCAATTCTCATCAATTCATACAGCATTTTGATTGTAAAATCATGAATTATTCTTTTACTATCCTGGGTTGGTGATCATTCATGTTAGTTGCAGAAAAATTACCCTAGAAGCAGATTGAGAATTGTCAAAGCCAACAGTGGTCCAGCAAAACCCATTAAAACCTACTGGAATGGTGTCACATTTCCATTACAGCCATGATAAAACTGTCAAGTCACTGGAAAAAAAAGACCAATCAATACACCCACCAATCACCAGTCGCCCACAGATCCATATATGTGTTCACCCATCCTGACACTCAGTACCTGCGTCAGTGCAAACCTTTGACACATTGATCTATCCATCTTCCCCCTCTCCCACCATAATAGATGCTGATTCAGGATACAAGGACATCACACAGGTGTAACCAAGGACTGACAGAAACAATGAGTGGCAAGATTGAAGCGTGAGAGGCCAGAGAGAATGAAAGTCTCACAAATGACTAAACTATCAGTTGAGATAACCCTGGTGAGATTGGAGAAAAAATTGAGAACTATAGGGGGCCTGGGGGAAAAGAAAGGTTCTGTTCAATAAAGAGACTAGATATCGAGCAGTAGTAGCTGCAAAATAGAAAAATGGGAAGAGGGTGGGACAAGTAGGGACAAAGAAGTGCAAGAAGTGCCAAACTGGGATCAGGCAGATCAGCAGTGGAAACTAGTGTTTCCTGTGCAAGTATTGAGATGCAGATGACACTTTCTCAGCTCATAATGGGGGCTGTCAGGAGTGTGTGTGTGTGTGTGTGTGTGTGTGGGTGGGTGGGTGTGTTTGTGTGTTAGTGGGTGACGATGTTCATGCGGGAGAGATTCTCACACATCTGCTAACCTGCTTCTCTAATGGGGTGCAAATGGGCCTCCATTGTCAGGCCTTGCAGACCTGGCCAGAAAGACCTAACACGTTCTATGACGACTTCAGCTTCGCATGCATACGGGAACACGAACTGGCACTGATGTTTACACACACACACGTAGAATGCCTAATGCCTATGTATAGATCCATCTCAGACAAAAGCAGGATAGGCATAAATTATCAAAAAAAAAAAAAATGTGTGGTATGTATTTCTATTTTAAAAATAATATTATTGCAACATAGTTTCCTAGAATAAGTGAAAAATGGATGGGTTGGCAGTTATTTGACATAAATGCAAAAGTTTTTCTCTGCACTTTTTGATTGTTGACGTTAAGAATTTCTCCACTTCTAATTTTTTTTTTCTTAAATCAGTAGCTCCATGTTATGCTGTAGTGGGCGATCTGTGCTGCTTCAACCATCTCCCTCTTAAATCCAAACATTTCTAAAGCTGTGTTTTTACTAAGCAGCCACAACTCAGCTGAAATGATTTTAACTCGGCGCTCTTGCTGACTTAGAGATGGGGGATGGGGTTTAACAGAAGGGGTGGGTGGGGGGTGGCAATACGGGGTCACACAGGAGGAGGAGAACCGGGAGGGAGGGGGTCGCTCCTTTTCTTTCTCTCCGGGCTCTAGGAAAGAAAGGAAGGAAGCCAGAGCAAGGCAGCGAAGCCCAAACCAGCCGAGCAGAGCCGGCCGGCGGGGGGAGGGACTGGAGCAGGAGCGCTGCTCATTGGTAGGCTGCGGCTCTCTCTCTCTGGATGGATTGACTTAGCACGGGTCGAATTACACCATTTGCCGTGCATTAGTTTGTTTTTCCTCTCAGCCAGGAGAAGTTGATTCACTACGGCGCGCACGATATTTCTTTTTTCGGCGGGTGGATTACCGCAACACATAAAGGATACAAAATAAACCGATTCCGATGAGGTGAGTTCTTCGCAGCTACGGGGATACAGGGTACTTTGTTGCGCCGCATTACGCAGTGAAAGTCGAGGGGAAAACTAGAGAGGAGAAGTCTTTACTGGGATACAAAATATTCCTCCCGACCACGTCGCTACGCCGCTCTGCAAAAACTGATGGTTGCAGGACAGAAATAGTTCAGGTCCGGACTATTTTTTTACTTGCGCTTCCATCCAGTGTGCCAGTCATTCATTCCTGTCGGCGCTGGTAACGCGTGTCGGTCCGTCCTGCTCGGAAGCGCTCATAAAGCGGCGTAACAGAAGGCAAAAGCACCTCTGAACTGTGTACTCACCTCTTTCTTTGTGAGAGAGTTCGCCTCCCTGTCGAAGCTGTCAGAAAATCTTTACTAGGCTGCGTGAAGTTCTGTGGTCGCACCGTTAAACCACGCATCGAGCCAACGACTCCAAAGTTATGTGAGCATTGTGCGTTAGGATGAACAAGCGATGAGAGGAGTTTTGTGTGAATGTAGTTTTTTTTTTATTATTATTATTCCGGTGGATATGTGCTTTATCACGCTCCCCGTCCGTCCACACGCCCTCCTGTTATTTTGAAGTCAGCGTTGAATCAGTGATTTGTTCGTGGGATCGGAGCGCGGCGCAGTGAGGATGGCGCGTCGTTCGTGTTTATGTCCTTTCCCCCTCTGGTTTCCCAAAGTTAACAGTAGTGGAAGGGGCCGGTGTGTCGCTGTGTGAGGGAGGGGGCTGGTGTGGTCGTGGCAGAGCTTTGAAGATCAGTGACCAGAGCGCAGGGGCCCGGGGCCGGGGACAGAGCAGGCAGGCTGAACGCTCCTGTGTGGCGAGCGGAGCTGAAATCTGTGCGCAACTGGATAAAAGAGAAAAGTGGTGTCCGGATGGAGCTTTAAAAATAACAGGAATATTACATGCTGGGTGTTTTCTCTTAAATGGATTACCAAAGGAATATGACATTCAGTCGGATTGCCCCGTTCATGAGTGAATTCGGATACTCAAGGTAGGTGTCCACGAGGATTTTTAATTATTGATCCATATTTTTATGATACACTCTGTTGTATTATGAAGAGTGGACTTTGGATTTAATAAAGGACATGTCACTACTGGCCTCGGTTCTATTCGGAGAGCTACTTTGTCAACCTAATCTCTACAAGGGAATCAAGTACGTAGATTAGAAAGTAAAATCCACCCATTTTAACAGATGTACACACAGATTATGACTGGCCGGCTGCAAAATCAGAGCCACGCCAGTGTTTTTTCTTTAACAGATTCTTTTCTGCAGAGAAGTCTGTCATTTTTCTACAGTTTCTCTCACAATAGCTAATATCTTTCTATACGTGTCTTGTTCTGAGTTGCATTTAATGGTTCAGGGCGTGATTTCGAGTATTTTCTGACATTTCGACTTCACCAAAAAAAAAAAAAAAAAAAAAATCAACTTGGAATAAAGGTAACCTGCACAAGATTTGAACGGACCATGCTGGCAAACACAGTATTCAACAATAAAAGGGCAGTTTGACTTGAAAGGTGGTTGACTGCTCACTCCCCGATGCCTTTAATCTATTTAATGCATTGCCCGGTTCATTGGGGTGTTCTTATATTGGATAATAAATCGGAGAAGCGCTCGTAAGCGTCCAGGAGGCAGAGCCCAGCCCTGTGCGTGCAGTCCGCGCTGTGGAGGCAGTTCAACGCGTCCCCGTCTCTGTTGTCACTCCGCCGCTGTCCCCCGCGTCTTTGTTGTCTTTTGTGCGAGTCCTACATGTGGACTAAAGGGCTCTGAAAAGATTTACCACGGATCAAACTTGAATGCCTTTACGCCCCAGTCCGCACAATGCAGAGCATTAGAGCCCGGGCTGCTGCACGGACTGTGTGAGCAGAAAGAGGAGCAGAAGATCCCAACGACAAACTTGGAAAAAAAATGACCAGCGAATGAAGGAGGAACAGAATGATAAGATAGATAGAAAGCGAGGGGATCCATGATGGTTAATTTGTCTCATGAGCAGGCATGTGAGTGTGAGTAGGTGAGAGTTGTTTTGGTTGTTTTAGGAATTGTTCAACTGTTTCTCATTATTTAAGAAAATGTGGCCAAATGAAGTAAACGAACAAAAGGAAATTTAAGTAAATAATAATCAAAGGGCTTATTCCCAAAATTGTATCTATAGAGAGCCCTGGTGTGATAAAAAGTGATTAAAAAAAGGGTAAAAATGTACAATTTTAGTTTTGTTTATGGTCAACATTTTAGTGCTGTTCTCTCAAACCAGGGCAGTCCCTTTACAAAAAAATTTCCCTGAAAATCTGGAGCGTCTTGAGTTCTGTCACAGAGGAATGGCAACTCGATATTGGCAGGAGCACCTCACTCCGGCCAGGTCAAACATCAGAACCAGCCAACGGTTCGTTGACAGCACAGCTGGCTGGTGTGTTTCACTTCGCCTCACTGGTCACGGGGTCAGGTCTCACCGACCAGAACGATCGCCATTAACCTCCACTACAGCCGGCCGTAACCCCGGAACAACCACCATTAAACCACACAGCCTTATGGGTTGCCCTAAACTGCTGCTCGGGAATCAGATGGTTCAATGCTAAATTGGTGGAGTGATAAAAGTTTGACCCCGTGTGCAGCATTTGGAGTCAAGATGTTTATATAGTTTTGCTTTGTTCCCTCAGAACCCCCTTTCAGGAGCCCCCAGAGCAGCTCTCCTGAACGCAGGTCCACTGACTGGGGGTGGGGCTCTATTGTGTTGACTTGCCCAAAGCCCCTTTTGTTTCTTGGTCACACCTGCAGCTCAGCCCCTTTGTGCTCGACTATAGCCGAACTACTGCTGAGAACAGCCTTTCTCCTGTTTCACTCCTCCTCTCGCTAAGGTAGAGAAGAAAGGGAGGGAAGCGCGGTTTAGGGTGGCACGGCCCTCTCCTTCTGCCAAATCTCCGAAGCAACAAGTCCAACCAAGCCCCTCAGAAGCGATCCTTAGCTAAATAGCACGCGATTAGGGGTAGTGGTTATTACTGAAGTGGGAAAAGGAGTAGTAATCATTTCTGGGCCTGTGTGGCTGCTCTAATCATCTGGCTGACTCACTCTCCTGTGTGGCAGCATCTTGATTACTTTCTCAGAGCCACAGTTGAGAGTCGAGGCAACCGTGTTAAAGGTTATATCCAGTTTTGGACAAACGGTCATGCATACACAGTTACGCATTCTTATACACCCATGTAGACATGCTGGACTATCTGGTTTCCTGAGCTGTTAGGTTTACAGCTGAGTATGGTGCAAGATGACAAGTCAAGCAGCCTCAAGCAGCAGCAGCCATTGTTGTGCTGGGATTGCATCCACCCATCACATTCACACACAACATACAAAACCTCACGCACCACTGTTGTTTGCCATCCTTTTATTGGCCCCCAATTCCTCCCAATAGGACCTCCCTGGAAAAATACATCCATTCCATGTTGCAGCAGAGGAGAGGTTGTGGCTGACATATGCCAGAGAAAGCACAGCTAAGAGAAGAATATGTGGTAATCTCTCATTTTAAGCGTGGAACACTAAATCCTCAGCTGTAACTACCAGAATTGGGCTACAGACCCCTACACCCACCATCAGTAGAAATAGCAATCCACCAGACCCCCTCCCCCTCTCCCCTCCCTGTGTTTAACACCATGGGCCTGAGCCAACAACATCAGCAGGGAAAGTGCGTGGTTGTAGGACATTGAAAAGCCTGTAATAACAGAGGTAGAGTGAGGCTGGGCTGAATGGCACTGAGTTGCGTGACAAGCCCAGCGTCTGTAGGCTTGTTGAGGCCTATATGTGCATGCACGCACATACACACAGTTACACACACACACACTTACTGGAGGGCAGGAACCAAAGAGCGCAAAGGAATAGTCAATAGAAAACATGCTGGGCTCACTAGAGATTGAGAAGTAATTTTAGATCGCTGACCTCTGGATGTCTTCTGTTTCTGTTTTACATTAAAGTTTCTGAGGAAAGCCTTCGCCTCCACAGTACGGCTATTACCATGCAAGGTATCATGGGAGATCGGAGCTGAGCTTCTGGCTCTGGTTGCAGTTTTTTTCTCCTAAAGTGTTCAGTGGAGGAGAATGGCAGAAAAAAAAAAAGTGGTGTGTATGTGTGTGCTTACGAAGAGGCGATAGAGAGCAGGACTCAAGGAAATGATTTACCTGTGAACACAGCCAAGCTTGGTCTGGAAGCGTTGCCTGCAGCCTGTATGATAGCACTATAGAACTGAAATGTGGAGCAGGGTTTATTTACCCTCCATAGCTCCTCTTTTTTCTATTGTTGTGTGGGTATCTATTCCTGTCCCAAGCTTCTTCTAGAAACTCAGCAATTTATTTCTTGGGTTTTAATACAGCACCATTCTTGGTGCGAGAGTGTCTGAACCAGTTAGTGAAAAAATAGCTGCGATGCTTTTAAGGAACACCACTGTCTCTCTCTGTATCACTTCTCGTTTAGATGAAGTTGCTGACAGGTTTGTTTGGTTTTTTTTGTATATTTCTGGAAAGCCTGTATGCAAAGATTTGTGGATCATTTGTGTCCAGTGAATCATTTGTGTCTAGATTAGAGAATAGTGACTGCTCCAGCATCATTAATGATTATAGTTAAAGGAGAGAAAACAACCCTTTGGCCCTCATACAATCTTTCTATTTTGTCAAATCTTCAAACCTGTAATTTAACTATCAAGTAGACTAATTGAGATGAAGCGTTGTCTTGTCCAGGCCTTGCATTACTTAGTCATAATGACACTGCTCTTTCCAAAGCCTCAGTATCCCACAGAGTACTCAATAGCCATGATTATACACTGTTGATGACTAAAACACGCTGGCACCACTCTGATTCCATCTCCACCATTCTTTTTGATGACACATCGTCACACAGTAACCGTAGTAAAATTGGATTATTAGTACCTGGAAGACACGCTGTGCGCTTTATATCAACATGGAGGCTTTAAGACAGTGCAACTAATTTGTATGTTATGTAATCCACATAGACTGACTAAAGGCTGACATGCTAATGTAAAATGTTGCTGTCAGGTAAACACCTCATGTTGCCTAATTTTCTACTTGACGACCGTGTGTGTCATATTTTATTACTTGACAACCGTGTATTATAGTTCATTTAGTGTTTTACACTAAGTGTTCTGAAAGATTTAAAAAGCCCCAGGTTCTTCAAAATGTCACATGGCTACAGGGCTATAAGTCCATAGATTCCCTTTGCTGGCTGCTGATCTGCCATGCTTCCTGTGTGGATCAATCAAAGCACTAATGGCTTGGCAGGCGGGGCTCACAGACAGCACTGGAGCAGGTGTGCTTTGGGGCTAATTGAAAAATGAGTCAATACTGTGTGTGTGTGTGTGTGTGTGTGTGTGTGTGTGTGTGTGTGTGCGTGCGCACGCACATGTGTCAGTCTTTGCATTACACCATTTAAAAGAGTGATTATGTATGTGCAACCGTCTGTGTGTGTGCGTGTGTGTGTGTGTGTGTGTGTGAGTGTGTATCCCAGTGTGCTCCCAGCTAATCCATCCCTCAGCCTGTGTGACGTCTCCCGGTAAATTGTTTATATCCGCTCAGGCTTTGCCTGCATGAATAATTTGTTTGCCTTATAAATATTTGAATGTACACCGATCATTAATATGCACAGACACAGTCTGTCTCTAAAGCACTCCTCCACGCAACATATACACTAAACCCCTGCCACTCCCACAATAAATTATTACCAATGTAGTCGCTGGTGTAACGTGTCTACAATCTGACTCTGTACAAATTATTGTACACAAAAATTTCTACTATGTTAAAACAACTGTACGTGACTAGATCCTCATAATGAGCGATTCACTGCACTGCAATATAACACAACAGCCCTAAGGAAGGGCCGGAGCAATAACAGCCAGCAGAGCACTAATAGAAGTCAGCTAAGGTCAGAGCAGAGGCTACACTAGTGATGGTGATGAAGTTGCAATGTGCTGATTAGTGTTGAGCCTGGCCCAGGACAAACCAATCAGAGCACAGATGTACAGAGACAGCAGGCCTGCCACGTTTCTAACTGAGTGGACTTCCGCTGCATCCAACACACACCGAGGCACCCCACCGGTCAGTTGGCTGACCTTCCCTTAGACAGCAGATGCAGGGAGAGGTAAAGGGGAAACGCCAAGCACTGACTGAGAGCTCAGTCATCAATAAGCCAGAGAGGGCATCACGTGTGCCATACCTTTGTATTTTACTAACATTGTGGGTATCGACCATAAAAGGAAAAACCTCACTTCAGAAAGGACTTGGCTCATATGACTACAGTTTTCAGCAGTGAGTTAAATATCACATGAAACGTATTACAGGTTAAGCAACAAAAGCATGCCTTTTTTTGTGTGTTTTTCCAGGTAACATCTCCACTAGTGTGAAACAGGAAGTGTCGTCTGTGAGCAGCCATGGGCCAGAGCGCTGCGCTTCTGCTCAGTGAGCTGTTGCTGCTGTTGCTGACAGCCTCACGCACTCTCCTCGCAGTCAGCTTCCCAGAGGACACTGTGCCGCTCGATGTCGTTGACGCACACTGTGAGTACACACACACACACACGCAAATGAGCTCAGCAGAGACGGGGTACAGATTAAGATTACTGCAACGTCACTGAAAAAGTCAACAGCTATTCCTTAATATACACTTTTTACTCTCTCCAGTCACACATGGAATAAAGACAAATACCGGCAGCCTCCTTCTTCTAGTCGTGTCAGCAGTTCAGACACTAGCATGCCATATCTATAGTAATAAAATCAATCTGCTGTATGGTCAGCTGTAGCATTAAGTGGATTTCATTTTCATCTCTGTGATGTATTGGGCGAAAAAAGAGATGTGCTGACATAGGCACCCATTATCTAATGCACAAACACAACACAATGACACACGGATATAATTATACTGAATATACAGTAGGTATTTGCACTGTACCATTACTATAATTGCAGGAAGATTTGCATAAAGCATATATACAGCAAATTTAATTTCTAATCATAACACAGTCGAGTTAAATGTAGCAAGAGGTGAGTGTGGTTTATCCGTGCAAAAGTGTCTGCCTCTGCCTTGAGTTTCCCATTAATGGTATGTGTGCGTGTGTGATGTCTTTACAGTTTCACGGAGGTACCCTGTATTCAGAGGCAGGCCCTCTGGCAATGAGTCACAGCATCGCCTTGACTTTCAGCTGATGACCAAGATACAGGACACTCTGTTCATCGCTGGCAGGTAAACTCACGCACATACCCACTATCTCTCTCTCTCTCTCTCTCTCTCTCTCTCTCTCTCTCTCTCTCTCTCGCTCACACACACACACCCCCATACCAATATACTCAGTCACTCCTTGGCAGGTAAACAGTAGCGTAAGAGGGGAAAAAAGCTCTTAGTGTTATTGGATCTGTGACTTCTAGGCCTGCATCTGATGTATATGGCCAGTATTGATCCGGGAAAGGCGTCTATCTTGCCTGCCTGACGTTCTGTCAGGGAGTTCTTGGCATCTTTACATGTCTTTTTGGTATTTATGGGCACTGGGATTAATCTGACCGCCAGCACTAATATTGTAGCAGGAAATCACCTCGACATCTACAATATAAAACTCCCACCTCTGGAGCCCCTATAATCACCACCACATGGATCACTGTTGACAGGTGGATCCTCCTATTGCCAGTTTGGGGTATTCACATGTTTTTACTAAAAGTGAAGCAAAATGTTGTTCTCTGTGGCTTAAATAAAATCTGATCCCAATTAGTTTTACTTTAAAATAAATAAATAGCTGACATGTAATCACAACAATAAGTGGTTGTCATGTGAAATGTAAAACAGAGACGATATTCAGGTTTTCATGTAACAGCCAGTTACATAAAATATATTAACTCAACAACACCCTTTGTTGTTCACATAATACAGACATTTGAATGAACTATATTTTAGTCTCATTTAGTACCTTTGACAGAAAACTACCCAGGTTTTGAAAAGGAGAAGATTGGTTTAAACCCATTTCAAACAACCAAAATGTTGTGTGCAAGAAGAGGCTGAAACCATAGTTCACAGTAAATGAGGTCTTCTAATGACAAGTACAGTTCAGGAAATCATAATGGCAAATAAATAGACAAATTGGGAAAACAATGCAAATGAGCTGCTGATTATGCACCAGAGTCCCTCTAACAATGTAAAAAAACAAGAAATGTCTAAACCACATAGTGGATGTGTTGAAAAGACCTGAATTCGGTTGTAATCAAATGTTACCCCTTTTATCAATATAAAAACAACTGATAAAGCCCCAGATTTTAATTGAATATGATGAGCCCTAATGCGGTTTTATATAAGCATTTTCCTGGTTGTGCTGTGTTACTGAACTGTGTGTTCTGTTGTTGTCTGTCCACAGAGATCAGGTGTACCTAGTCAGTCTGAGAGAATCCTACAGGAATGAGATCATTCCTTACCGGGTAAGATTCTCACCACAAGCTGCTCTTTCAATCCACAAACACTAAAAGGGCTCCATAGAAAATACAGAGCCATTCATCACAAACTGGACAGGTTGTAAAATGAGAGAGTGGAAAAGCGAACTGTGTGTGCGTGTGCACGGGTGAGTGTGTGTATTCAGTGTGCCGTGCATGTGTCTAATGCTCCATGTTGGTTTTTACAGAAGCTTACATGGCGATCAGGCCAAGCTGACAGAGAGATGTGTGCCGTCAAGGGAAAACACAGAGTACGTATAGAAAATTGTTCACCTGGCCCCTTTTGTTTCATATTCCACCACATGGACAGGGACTTAAACTGCAAGCAGAGAAGCTGGCTGCCTCTCAAAACCCCATGCCATGTGTGTCTGTTTTCAGGACGAGTGCCACAACTTTATCAAAGTGCTGGTTCCCAGAAACGATGACCTGGTCTTCATCTGCGGTACCAACGGCTTCAACCCCATGTGCAGATACTACAGGGTCAGTATCCAGTGCCAGGATCTGCCATGTTTGCATGCTCAGGTGTGCATAAAGGCACACTCACTAAATCTGGATTAACATTGTGTAAAATAATTTGGGTAACACACCCTTTATTTTAATTTATTTTTAAATACATTTGACTAGACTTGTTTGACTGATTCATGTGCGTGCTAGTGTTTCTATGTGTGTTCGTTTTCACTTTTCCCTTGACAAAACTCCTTTAATGTGTGGGTGATTGTTGTTTTCCCTTCAGCTGGATAACCTAGAGTTTGACGGGGAAGAGATCAATGGACTGGCACGATGCCCGTTTGACTCCAAGCAAACCAACGTTGCCCTTTTTGCTGGTAAGGGTCAAACACACACCCGCCCACACACATAGTTAGTCTTGCTGAAGAAGAACTAATGTGTTCCTACTTATGCTCTCATTATCACCTTGGTGTCTTTACCACTGTCAAACTGTGCCTGCAGGGATAACAACCCTGCCAATTAAGCCTTATAAACGAAGAGAAACAACAAAGCATTGAAGAGCAGTGTATCCTACTTTTTGGTGACTGTACTGCATGTTGTTTTATTTTTTTTTAGAAGGGAAGCTGTATTCTGCCACTGTAGCTGACTTCCAAGCCAGTGATTCTGTCATCTATCGCAGTATGGGTGATGGATCAGCCTTGAGGACCATCAAATATGACTCCAAATGGCTGAAAGGTACGCAAATGCCTCTTCATCACTCTCAATCTTTATTTCTCTCTCCCCTTGCTTTCCTGGAGATACACGTGTCTACCTGCCGGCAAGCTAAAGGCCCTTAGTGCCTTTGCATGGCATATACATGTACAGTATGTGGCTGTGGGAGCTGTTTTTGGAGTGATGGAGAGCTCTCCTTCCTTGCCAGCTCCATGGGGATATGGCCTGTTCTCTCCCAGGCAATCTAGGTCACCCCCAGTCATATACAGCCTTGTACAAATCCCTGAAATATTCAACATGCACAGTGGTGGTGACGATGCAGAAATACACTTCAACTCTCTGCCTCTGTCTCTCCCTCAGAACCTCATTTCCTGCACGCAGCAGAGTATGGGAATTATGTGTACTTTTTCTACCGAGAGATTGCAGTGGAGCACAGCAATCTGGGCAAGGTAAGACAGTGCACCTGCCGTTTATAATGCATTACATATTCCACACAGATACAGTATGCAGGCCTTTATCCAAAAAAAGGCTTATACCTCCCTCAGTGCATGCATTTCTGCCACAAATGGCCCCAGTGGTAATGGGGCCCATTCAGGCGATGACAGTACATCACATTAGAATACACGAGAAATTTCAACAGCCAGTGTTTGCTGGGAATGTTCTACTAATGTAAAACCATTACACAGTGAGAGGATTTGTCTCCTGGAGATTGCGCACTCTGTGTTTGCCTCTCCCTAAGACACACACAAACATGCAAAGGGCATTAGGATGTTCTGTGTTCGACGCCAACTTCAGATTTGACCATGCCTCATCCCGAGCTGGTCTGGCTGAGCCACAGGAAGCCAGCGTCCTCCATCAGCCACCAGCCAATAAATATTTCAACCCTACTAATGCTTGGGTGACACCTGGCCTCTGATGGAGGTTTGCACTGGTAAATTATTAAAACTATCAAAGCCAACTTCTTCACACACTTTATTTATACGCTAAGACTCGGTAATACGTGCAATCAAACACACATTCACATGGTGCTGCATTAGGCCGGTCGGATGTGTTTTTTTTTTTAAATGTTTGCTCCAGTCAGGGTGAACAATCTCCCCACACAAAGTTAAAGATGAGATTGTGTTTGTTAAGTAGTCTGTGGCCAGTTGCTACAGGATGGAGAGATGCATAATTCAGCATGTTGAAGTGTTTTTAGTGGCGTTCACTCAGCTGCCTTCCTCTTCCACCCGCCTCTGTCCTCTCTTAAACCCGTGCTCCCCGCAGGTTGTGTATTCTCGTGTGGCCCGGATCTGTAAGAATGACGTCGGTGGGTCACAGCGGGTGCTGGAGAAGCACTGGACGTCTTTTGTGAAGGCGAGGCTGAACTGCTCCGTGCCAGGGGAGTCCTTCTTCTACTTTGATGTGCTTCAGTCCATCACTGACATCATCGACATCAATGGAGTTCCCTCGGTGGTGGGTGTGTTCACCACACAGATGAACAGGTGAGTCACAGCAGCTGTTAGTCGTTGTATTACCCAGTGCTAATGACAGAAGTATGAAATATAGCAGACAAACAGGAATGTTACATTGATGTATTTCCTTCTCCACAGCATCCCAGGGTCAGCCGTGTGTGCTTTCTCCATGGCCGACATAGAAAAAGTATTCTGGGGCCGGTTCAAAGAGCAGAAGACTCCTGACTCCGTGTGGACTCCATTTTCAGAGGAGAAGCTGCCCAAACCACGGTTAGGATTGAACTTTTCTCTTTCCAAATTTTACACCTTCCAAAGCATACAGAGCCAAGAGGGCCAAACAAAAAAGCAATGTTAAAAATAGTTTTAGATTTTAAATTTGGCTTTTCAATGAGCAGGTGGCGTCTGAAGGAGCAGCTGTTTACCACCTGTCATTTCTTCTCCTTTTCTTAACTCTTCTTTGTCCAGGTTAAACCTAATGAAATCAAATCTTTTTCACTACTAAGACCAAGTTATTAGCTTTGGCCCAGCAAACACATTCACCATCTGCTGATGATTAAATAATTAATTTGGCATAATTAGACGCGTTGCATATTTAACCTGTTTACAGTCAGCACATATATTTGTAGCCCTGCCCTGTGTCCAAAACATAAAGTCCATGAAGCACCTCATTACCCTGGTAAATCATTAATGGAGGATAACCATGCATATGTATATTTTATGTTTCCAGCTGAGCCTTTTTGTGATCCTAATAAGCACCTGCTCCTCTTCCCCACCCTCTCGTTGCACTTTTCATCCATTTCAATACAAATTATTATTACTCCCTGGTGTGTGATCGTATGAGCTGATCTTTGACCTTTTGCCCTCTGTTTGTGTGTACCCTCCATCTTAGACCCGGGTGCTGTGCAGGTCATGGTCCAGCTGCGTCCTTTAAGAGCTCCATCGAGTTCCCGGACGACACCCTGCAGTTCATCAAGTCCCACCCCCTAATGGACACAGCTGTGCCTTCTATTGGGGATGAGCCTTGGTTCACAAAGACTCGCGTCAGGTAAACGCAGAAGCACATTAGGGATGGGAAGGGGCCAGTGAGATACCTCAGTTTGGCACTGGTTCCCTATTTAAAAACAAAGTTATTTTATGTTTGACCAAATATGATATATCTCACCCCATCAGTCTTTAATGCTGTCTTATCCCAAGCAGCTCACCACAAACTGAATAAAACAGTGCAAAATGAGTGTGATATTAAAATATAATCAAAGAATAAGTAAACAACACTGAATAATCTGACCAAGCATTCGATGCACACCGTCAGTTCTAAGTGCTACAGACACCTTTAGGTCAGTACTGAAAAAGTACCACATTGCGGTATCAATATTGACATGTCTGGTTCGACAACTGTGTCCACTATAGCTAAACAGTCAGGATGGTGATATAACAATGAAGTAAAAAAAACATTTGACCTTTAGTAACTCGAGCTCAAGTGATTTACGCGTTCAAAATGGCCTCTCCTATTTTGAATAGGATAACCCCTACTGTGAGTAACACATGCTTCTTTGCTGTGTGTGAAGGTACAGACTGACAGCGCTGGCTGTGGACAATGAAGCAGGACCTCACAAGAACTACACAGTGGTGTTCATCGGGGCTGAGTCAGGGGTTGTCCTCAAGGTTTTAGCCAAGACGTCCTCTGTGTCCCTGAATGACAGCCTGCTTCTGGAGGAGATAGATGTCTTCAACAGGGCCAAGTAGGGATACGTGCACTTTTCACACCCTCTCTGTCTGCCTCTGTTCTCTTTTTCTCTTCCCCTTCTGTCTGACGAGTCATCAACTCTTAAAGTAAAGCTTCCTGGCCCAGATGGCCGTGTCTGTCTGCTCTCTGTGCATACGCAGTGCGAGTGTAATATTTTTCTTTGTGCTTATTTGTGGATGCGAACACACGCCGTTGTGTCAGAGGTTAAACTCTTGTTGAACGGTGCGAAAAAGCTAGTGACTTCTCCGCCTAACAAGTGATTAAATCTACTGAGACTGAAACAGTAGACAGACTTATCTGATAAACCTCTGATCAGGTTTCTCCCCTTCCCTTCCCAGGTGCCTGTCTAACCACGAGGATGACAAGCGTGTCCTCTCACTGCACGTGGACAAAGACGCACACAGCCTGTATGTCGCCTTTTCAAGCTGTGTCATCCGTATTCCCCTGAGTCGCTGTGAAAGGCATTCTTCCTGCCACAAGTAAGTGAAACACTAATGCACACATAAGGGGTTAAAATGTGCTGTGTACGGCCGGTCATAGGTTTGTGGCTTTATTGTTTTGTTTTTAAGCAAATGTCATAAAGGGAATGATAACAGCTTCACATTATGCCCTGTGGTTAATGTTCAGTCAGTCACAAATGATTATAGTGCATTTCCCAGAATGATTTGACCCGGTGGTCTGATGGTGTGTACGTGTGTGTGTGTGTGGCACCAGGTCCTGCATTGCATCAAAGGATCCTTACTGTGGCTGGAAGCCTCATGGAGCCTGTGAGAGGATAGAGCCTGGTGCTTTGTGAGTTCAAACCTCAGCTGCAATATAAAGTGCAAATATAGATGAAAAAATGAGATAAAAATATATATTTTTTGCGACACTTTGATTCATATCTGTCTATCTATCTCTTCTTCACTCTTTTTTCAGGACTGGATATGAGCAGGACATTGAATTTGGAAACACGGCCCACTTGGGAGACTGTCACGGTACGAATCTCATCTCCATGCCATGCCATCTATCCAGAGACACATACAAACATACACACAAATATACATACACTGACACACACATGTACGCAAATGTATCAAAAACTCATCTCCACACACACCATGAGCCTGCACACTCACACCAGTAACCACTTCAGTAACTTGCCCCTACATAAGTCTATGTGCAGTATTAACACACACATCTGCATACAGTACATGGCCACCTGTAACTTATGCCGCCTGTGAGGCAGGAACATGGACATGTACAATTAGGGTCATGTTCAGCCGGTGCAAATGGTAGAGGTCTTAAGATATCTGATGGCCAGAAAATGTGCCTTTACTGACTTTACTTTAAAATGTCTGTCTCTTCATTTGTACCAACTAAACATGACCCAGGCTGAACCTCAGTATTGATCAGAACCAGAGGGCCTCTAGTGACTCCAGTGAGAGACACTGCTAGCGAGTGCTGCATTTCTTTATTATTGAACCAACTAAACTGCACACTTAGTGGGATTTTAGTTTTTAGTTTTTACCTCTGAATTCCCTTATACTGATTTCTTGTCCTTTTGAATTCTTTTAGCGTTTTTGGGCACTACATCAGCGCCAGATTACAAATCATTTGGCGACCCTACCTCTGGTTAGTTTGATCTTTTACTCAAATGGTTTCTTTCCTTGAGTTCAGCATCTCCAACCCTGTCTTTCCACCACTGCCACCATTCATCTTTTCTTCAGCACCTCCTGAATGCTAATGTCACCTGCTTCATTTTCATCGTCACAAACAGATTCACCAGGCGACATCGGTGCTCTATCTCAGCACAGATTCACTTCCTCCTTTACGCTCATCACTTCCTGTTCTGATCCCTTATCCCTCTTGCATGCCCCAGACCATCCCTTGGCATCCTTACTGTTGTGTACCAACTCCTTTTTGAACCTCAGTATCCTCTCTTTCTCCCATTCCAAATTGTCTAAACGAAATCAAAAATGTATTTTAATTGGTTTGTGAATGTGAAAACACAGCATTTTGTTAAAGGTTAACTATGATAAGCTTTATTCGCTATTTTGTCAGACACTAACCTTAAAATTATTCATTGCCCTTGCCTACTAACTGGGATAATAACAGTATGCTTTACCCACGTCTGCAGAGTTTGTTAACAATTTGTTTGTCACCACAGACATGGAGTTTTCATCACCGCCAGTCACTGTCCACCCCAGTGGGCCCATACTCCCCCCAGTACTCATACCCACTCAGAGCCCCAGCTCTGAGCCTGGTCCAGAGCTCTACGGCTCGGGCTTTGTGCTGCAGGATGACCCAGCCACCTCCCATTCTTTAGACTCTATCCCAGGGGGCCAAGAGGGTAAGGCCCGCAGGGAGGCAGCCAGCATGCCACACTGAGCCTGATCTGATAGCTGCCAACAACTGTCTCTAAGCCACATAAATATGACACATAGGCTCACATATGCAAACATGCATAATGGCAGCTGTTTAGGATTTCCATTAGATAGCATGGCAGATTTAAATGTAGTCCCTTCTTTTTCAAATAAACATTTTCATACGTAATTTATGTTGCTATACATATTATATTTCCATGTTACCATTGTTTTCTTTCCTTTTTAAATTGTAGTTTTCTAATGTTCCTTTGTTCTTTCTTTCTTTCTTTCTTTTCAACTATTAATTTATTTTTTCTAATCATTAAGCCCTACACTCACTGTCCTCACATTGTTTCTTTAAAATCTTTTTTTGGTTTTAGCTTCTGTCTCTGTCAGAATAGATTTTTCAACTCTAGTATTAGTAACAGTTTACCCTGGCTGGTAGATCATTGGCTGGGCCTGCCCAACCACATCACTATTGTGGCCGCACGGTGGATGACTAACTCTTTCAATGTCTGTGGTTACTAACAAACTTCCAGTAGAGCAGTAGGTGTCTCAACACCTGGAAGGCACGCACTGCTTCTCTTACTTCTGATAAACTTCCTGCTGATTGATCTCTTGTGCGAATAGATTGATTTGGCTCTCTATCTCAGATAAGAGTACGCTCCTAACCAGTTAAACGCATGACAAAAAGCCTCTAGTGGAACGTGGATCAAGGCAAAACACAAAGGCTCCCCTTCTGAACTAACATAGCACTGCTTCTTATAGATGGTGAAATGGATGTGGGTACCTAACAGCTTGTGCCAATTTTCACCATATTTCTTCTTCATCTGGGTTTAGATGAATAGGAATGTGTCAATATTTGTAGAATTTGGTTGTGGTTGACTGGCTACCTTGTATGGGGGGAGGTGTTAAAGCAGAAACTCATGCATGATTGTGTTCTCACGCAAACATGCACATTTCTGCTGTTGAATGGGGAGGGACACGTCACTGAACAGTTTGACTCTTTTCACCAGGGGGTTAACCAGTGCCTCAATGTTTTGTAGGTGTGTGGGATATCCAAGCAGGTGAGACCAACCAGATGGTCCACATGAACATCCTCATCACCTGCGTGTTTGCTGCTTTTCTCATGGGTGCTCTCCTGGCTGGTCTGATTGTTTTCTGCTACCGAGACTCATTCCTCCGTAAGCCAAGACATGTCCACAAGGACGCAGAGTCTGCACCGTCCTGCTCTGACTCCACTGGGAGCTTTGTCAAGCTAAACGGCCTCTTTGACAGCCCTGTAAAGGTACAGCCATAAAAACAGCTCCAAAGTCTTTTGTGGAGACGAGTGATTTAGAAGATGGGAAACTGTGTTTAATCTTATTATTTTGATTTGTTGTCACATTTTTAGGAGTACCAAACCAACATTGATTCTCCCAAGCTGTACACCAATCTGCTGAGCAATGGCAAAGACCTGAATACACCCAATGGTGACACCAAGACCATGATCCTGCGGGACGGCTGTCAGCCCCCTGAGCTGGCTGCCCTGCCTACACCCGAGTCCACCCCTGTGCTTCAGCAGAAAGGCCTGCAGCCCATCAAAAACCAGTGGGAAAGGGCTCATGGGAAGGTCAGTGGGCCCCGTAAGGAGTCCAACTCATCAGCCAAGAGCCCTCAGTTCCTTCCTTCTTCTCCTGCCCCTAACTCCAACTCCAACCAACCTCACCTCGCCCTGGGACACTCCCACATCCCCAGTGCGGTTGTCCTGCCCAATGCCACACATGACCACCCTAACTTTGACAGTGGAGATGATACACTGCCACATTCGTCTGAAAGAAAGCCGAAGAATCCAGATTCTAGAGGAAGTAGGAAAGAGCAGAAGAAGTCTGTGGATGCAAGAAATACCCTAAATGACCTTTTAAAGCACCTGAATGACTCTGTGGCCAACCCCAAGGCCATTCTTCAAGAGGGATCAGGGCCCCGCCCAAGGCAACAGCTCACGCTTGAGCCCATGGAGGAACTGACTGAAGTACCCCCCAGGGTGCCAAGCCGTGAGGCTTCCCTGTACTCTCCCTCCTCTTCCCTGCCAAGGCACAGCCCCACCAAGAGGGTCGATGTGCCCATGCCCACCACTCCCACCACACCCACAGGCAGCCTGAGCATGGGGGGCACCCTGGAGAGGCAAAGAGGGGGGTATCAACTCCACCGGAGTGCCTCTCACAGGCACTCCTTATCCACCTCACCAAATGCAGTAAGCATGGGGGTGTCTGTGTCTCGACAACACAGTATGAACAGAGGGGGTTACATACCCCCAACACCCCCCTCCAGACTTGACTCCCATGGCGGAGTGATGGGGGCGGGAATGCACTCAGCCCACCCATCCTCTGTATCCCGACAGGGCAGCTACAGTGGGCACTGTTCACTCCCTCGCACGGGACTTAAACGGACCCCATCGCTAAAGCCAGATGTGCCCCCTAAACCCAATGGGTTTTCACCACAGACTCCACAGATGCGAGTGGTCAATAAGTACAGTTATTAAAAGAGCATGGACACTTCTGAGTGAGCTCTTGGCCTTGACTGTAGAGCTTTGAGCCCTGAGGGCTTGGGGTGGGGCTACGGATGGGGTAGGGCCTAGTGTGTGTTTGTGTATCGACTTGAGGTGTGTTCCCCCTTTAAATGATATGCACATTCACTCACACTAAAAAGGGAAAATCACATATGTGGCCAAAGATACTCCTTGGGGCTTTTTTGCTCCCTAGGTCTCCATTTCCCTCCCTTGTCACGGTAGCCACAGGATATAACAGTGGACGGTGAATCTGCTGCTCCACATTGTATCTGGGCTTGGGTGTCGCCGGTTACCAATATGAGGTACGAGGTTTAGGACACTAACTGGGGCTGCTACGGCGTCTTTGCATGTGGTACCAGGTTAAAAACAGTGGAATACTTGAAGAATGGGTCTCATTTGTCACTGCCCTTCAGCACTGTCTTCCCACTAATGTGAACTGAACAAAGAGGAGAGGTAGGCCATGCCTTTGTTAGTAAGATGGCTGGGGGCAGGGTGGAGGAAACTAAAAAATCATAGTGCTTAGTTACACATGACAGCAAACAGCTGAGTCAAGCTGCAAGTGAACAGAGAACAGAGTGCAAATTAATGTGTGAGTGTGTGTGTGTGTGTGTGTGTTGGTTGATTGGAAAGCAGGTTTGTGTAAAGGACACATAATTGGCCTTCACACTTGGTTATCAAGAGTGGTGCCACATGCCAGGATGCACCTTAAGACCTGTCTAAGACCTAAGTCACTGTCATTTCAACAGAATTATCTCTTGTTTGCTCTTGTTTGAACCCATCTGAACTGAGCCTAAACCATATTTTTGTGTCACTCTGTAGTGTTTCTGGGAATGAGGTTAGGCTGAGGTGAAGTTGGTTATGCTGGGACTCTGTAACTCACTTTGACATTTTACATAGTACATTTGCTGCTATTGGTTTTGGACATAGGTGTTTGTCTTTGGATTCTTCTCTCCCAGACTTGGATAGCCCTTGATATGGCTGTGCACATCTGCTTGTGTCTACATGTGACTGTGTGTGTGTGTGTGTGTGTGTGTGTCATATTGCAGACAGAGGCCAAGAAGTACAGTTTTCAGCAACCAAGTGCACTGTTAAAACTGATACATGGGGAAAAAATGTTTCTTTTCTGGACTGAAACCTCCCCTAACCTCCACTGCCCCTTTGTAGGAATTATACTGGTGGTTCAAGAGACTTCTTTCTTTATGTAGCAATGGTATTAAAAAAAAAAACAATACATTTCTCATTCTCTAAATGTATTTTGAACAAAATCATTTGCCTTTATAATGTTTTAAGGTGTTATTTAAATAATTTACCATATGAAACTAAAGCAACACCAATGGTTTAGCCCATGTATATGAGTTCAACATTTCAGGGCACTTCTGTTAAACTTGTGTGTCCCCTAATAGAAGAACACTAGAATTTTCCTCCTACATTAATCCTATTAAAGGTATATTAAACTGACCCTAGAACAATACGTGGATGTAACACCTCTGTCATCTGCCGTGCTGGTTCTGCAGCCCTTGTTCCCTGTGCAGCTTCCCTACTAGTGGCCAGTGTACAATCAACACAACATTTACCAATGTGTCCAAATGAGTCATGCTGGGAATGACCAGATCCTGTATATACTTAAATACTATAAATAAGGAGTATAAATATTTTTAGGCAAGTGAACCTGAATCTGTGCATTGTGTGCCTTATTCACAAAATGAACTACTACAGTATATAATATTGGCAATGTCAATTGGTCTTCTGTATGTTATTGTCATATACTATATAAACAATTTTTATATAAGCAAATCAGCAGGATTGAAAATCAGCAGGTTGTGTTGGGAAAATCACTACCTAATCCAAACCGAAGCGATGTGGAAAACAAATTGGATGACAAACATTACACTTGTGAATGACAGTTGTATAAAAGGACAGTAAAAAACATTAATTTGGGGTATAAATCAAATTTTCTCCTTTACTGCCGGTGTTGAAAAGAATGGTGTTAATCCGCCACATAGAGGTGCCATGCAGTGAATGTATTTTCTTGACAGTGGGATGTAGGGTGGTTAGATCTTGTACTGTGGAGCAGTTGGCTCAACGCAGCACATCCTGCCCACAGCCAATGTATTAACACAGTGTTCATGTGAAAGCCGTCTGTTGGCATGGGCGGCGGTCACACCGAATCTGTAATTCCACAGGATTGCAATGACAGGAATTGTTTCAATTGGCCAGTAGGACGACTGAGGGATCATTTCTCTTAGCAATGGGTTCATTATTTGGGTGACATCTGCAGTCCTATCCGAGTGTCAGTTGCTGTTTAGCCCAAAGCCACATTTTGTTTACAAGTGATGATTGTATGTAAAGACTTTCTGCCTGTCATCTAACCAGTGTTTGGGCTCTCTTTTCTACTCCACACATGCACACTGACATCACAAACATACACTCACCATACACTGCTCAACTGCCTTGTACATTGCAATATGAACTGGGTCTTTCTGTTGCAATCTAAATTGAAGCCTTTATATTTCAGTCTGGGCTTGGTGTATGTGCAGATGAACCGGATTTTGTCACGTAATTTTGATTTAAATACTTGCAACATGGCGATGCAAGGCCAGCTGTATATATGATCTCCAGAGTATTTGAGCGTGTAGATATGTTGTAAAGTTGTACTGTGAATGTGTAAATAATAATGATGGTCTTTGTTTCATGATATTTTTTGTTGATTTTTTTAACACGGCATGTATAGTTGAAATAAAACATTACTGCACAGAAAGAGTGATCTTGAGGGTTTTCTCATGTTAAGAACATTACACTCAGCCCGATTGGGTTTCATAAGTCAGCTCCCTATGTTATGTCATACATAATATGTTATGTGTGTAAGAGAGCATGACCGGGAGCTGCAAAGAGTTAAAAATCAAATGCTTAGTGCCTTGTGATTTCAGCCTAAGAGCCATGAGATTTTTGTCGGTACTTACATCATAACTTGAGTGGGGGTAATACTGGTGTGCAATAATGAATCCTAGCTGAGCTCTGTGAGCAGACTATCAGAGACATTAAGAGTCTGCAGAATGATTAAGAGCCACAGACTATTTTTAGAGCTGGGTTGTTTTGAAGTTTGGGGCCAGCTCAGAGTCAACCACACCAGATAGCATGTGGGAAAGTTTCCAAAGTAGTATGTTCCTGTAGACACCAAACATCTGGACTAACTACTGCCCAAGGCACAAGATCTGAGCCACCAATGAGCTGTGGAGGAATGCACACACACTATCACATGCATACATCTAGATGCATGCAGCATAAACATCCAACGCATGATGTTACGCATAGATAGGCCTGTGATAAGATTAGCTGTCAACAACAAAGAATAAAGGAGTGATGGTCGGTTGAAGTACAATCACTTTTGTGTTTCCAGTTTGCAGAATGGAAAATAAGTAAATTGCCCGCTGAGGAATGACCACTCCCGCCCCTCTCAAAAATACATAAACATGCACATACGATCACAGTGCTTCATGTGCTATACTAATGAACTCCTGAAAGGCATTCATGTAAAGTTCACACGATTACAGAAACATGCAGAAAAAATACATCGTAAAAACAGTATTTAGTGTTAAAACATAAAAACAGGAATGCAGATGCATCTCTCCAAATTCCAAATCACAAACAAGGGATGTCACTGTGGCTTATCGGTCTAAAAACGCATACCACATAACAGCAACACCCCCAGCCTGAATCCGGCTGGAGACCTTTGTTGCATGTCATCCCCCTTCTCTCTATTTCCCACATTTCCTGCAAGCTTCTTCAGTGTTTACTATCAAATAAAGCAAAAATGTCCAAAACACAATCTTAAAAAAACATCCCAAACAAACAACTTTTGACCATCATATGCAATCACCACTTTGCGTGCGAACTTCCTGCAGAAGCCCAAATCAACGACCACAGAAACATTTTAAGTCAAATGACGGCATTGAAAGGAAAAGGGTTTTCATCTCACTGATCCGTACATAAAGAAGAAGTGCAGGAGGCCTCTGAGAGCGCAGCTCCTGCTTTCTTGCAAGGAGGTTATGCAGCCCTTTGGCTGTTTGGCCGGGAGGCTTTGAGGCTCATCTCTGCCGTCAGAATGTTGACACAAGTGCTCCTTCATTTGCTTTCAGCAGGACCTCCTGAAAACTCACACATCCTAGCAACCCAGCTCTCTCTCTCTTTCACACACACACACACACAAGGGAAACATTCTCTCCTCTGGGTGCTCTAACGGGGGTTGGGGTGTGATTCGGTTGGTAATGGGGAACAACAAAGAGGCGCCTCTTGCTATTCTGATGTACATCCCATCCTCTCAATTTATCAGATGGTCTCTTTGAATTAGTGGAGGCAAATCAAACACAGCCAATGATTCTGTAGCTGTTTCATTCACTTGTCCATCCGCCTGGCCACACTTAGTCTCATTACTAGCAGCAACTGTTCCCGGACAAAAAGCATGTGTTTGTTGTCATGCAGACCTGTCATTGTGTGTCTGTGCATATGCGTGTGTTTATTCCACTTCACAGAGGAAGCAGATGCTAAAAACACACATCTCTAGTGTAAGTGGAGCACAGCAAGGTCACTCATCTAGATGCAGGAAGATGAAAGTAAATTGCTTAAATTGAAAGTACAGATTAAAATGCATTTGGAAATTGCCACACTCGTAAGCAGAAAATACAGAAACACAAAAAAAAAAACCCACACAGACACACATACATGCACGCCAGAGTACATACTAACACGGAGTGATCTGGTCCATTTCTCTACTTTCTCGCTTTCTCTGCAGCATCTCTTTAGAAATTTAAGGATGGTGATTAGTCCATCTGTACTCCTTCCTATCCTCTTTTCTTAAAAGCCTGGAGGTGAAACCAGCAATTACATTTACAAGCCTCAGTCATGGAAAGGTGCTTAGAGGGTTTCTTTGTGGGCTTTTGCAAGTACATGTGCTCTCCCTCTGATGCATTAAAATCTGACAGACTGTCCGGGTAATGCTTCATTTGAAAGTGGAACTGAATGACAGGGAAGAAGCCAAAATTTCTCAGAGTTGGATTGAAAAAAGTTTTGCCTCTACAGTGGGGAAAAGCCATCAAAGTCTAATCCATGTGCCAAGCACCCTTACATTGACAGTTGGTTAATGGCACATATTGCTTTGAAAAGTGACTTAAAAGGCAGGCAAGCAAAAGCAAGGAAGAGAAAGGGATTGTTGAAATATGAGGAATGGAAGTGCAGACAGGAAGGGAGTAATATTTCTTATGCCTTTTTGAGATAGATACAGACATTTGGATTGCGGATAAACTATAAACAAACAGCTTAATGAGAAAATAAAGCACATACACAAACTTTTACCACTTACTTACTTACTTCAGCCAAGCTCTACAATCAGCTGCAGTGACACCACAGACAGAGACGGCGGGAGAGATGGCAGGAGAGAGAGAACTAGGCTGCAGAGATTTTAATTCATTGGTATATTATATAATGGCTGCTAAGATTTCCCTGCAGTGACGGGCTGCTGTGTTCCCAGATAACCTGCAGAAATTACATGACACCCTTGTTTTATGCCTGCATCTGCACTGCCACCTGTGTTTTATCATGAGACATTATTAAGGAAAAATATGGAATGGGATACATATGGAAATAATTACGCTGAGTCCACAAAGGCAATGCATTATATTATGCAATGAAGTCCAAAAAGTACTTACTTATTTACAACGTTATAACTCAACAGTTGTTGGGTTTTTTTCCATCATTTTCTTTCAGTACAAACACAGTAGCTCTGTTGTCTACAGTTAACAAATTGTGCACTATTAAAATAATGACTTTTCTATCATCTTTTTCTCACAGTTTTTCACCATCACTTTTTTTCTGCTCAGGTTTTTTCTTTTAAGTAAATCACATCTGGATAATGTAATCAAGCTTTATACTTCTAAGTGTCATGTCTTTAAAGTCTATAGTCTTATTCACACACAGGAAAAGAGGCAGGAAAAGCATTCATAAATAAAAATGGTCAGCAGTAGACACTGAAGTAAACTCAACACGCAAAAAGGGTAAATTCATTCAAGCTTGGAAAGGACATTGAAATCAAACTAGCAACAGTCAAATAGATTTTGAAAGTATCCAGCCGAAGAAATCCCACCCCTCCTTCAGACCTCCCTCCAAAGCCATTCCCCCAAAACACATGACTGTGCACTGCCTGACGACTGCTGGAGGACGAGAGAGCACAGACAAGCGTATAGCGTTATAATGTACATATACAACGCTCATTAAGACAGATACTTTTCACAGCAGCGCAACTTCATTGATTATTTAAATCACCAGAGATGCCAACAGGCTTTTAATTAATGTTCTGTGTTCTTCTTGACATCCAAGGTCACACACACACCGTCCAGGTTCATACAAAGAAATTGTTTGGAGTAAAGCAGCCGTCCTCCTGATACGGCCTGAGCTCCATCAGAGCTGTCTAAAAAATGTATTTCAGAAGCTAAAAGTTACATTCTGGAGAGTTTCCTATGTGCTGTTAAGTTTATAACTACTAGTTATTGTCGTTGTCATCGTATGCAACTACCTCATGTCTCATTCATAATTAAGAAAACACCTATGTATATAGTATGTAGAATGCAGAAGTCCTGATTCAGCCACGTATTTCCTACACCAGCCTTACGGGAGAAAAATCTAAATGTATGTATCTTACCAACTTTTTTTAAACCTAAGTACAGTAAGTTATGTGAGCTGCCCTATTCTGTTAGGCTGGGACAGCGGACGTAATGTACAGCCAAGAAAAGAATGGAACAGAGCTTAGTTTGTAGTTACTGAACACTTAAACTTAAGTGACCCAGGCAAACATTTTATCATTCTTAGCACCACGGATACCTCAGTGATACCACCCACTCCTGTAAAATATGTGGCAAAATAAACGTTTCCGCTAAACTTGATGTAGGCAGCACCACGTGACCAAATCAAGGAGTGGTGTATTAGTGTTAATATCACAGATGGGCTAGTGACATTTTTTGGCTTGTTCATAAGTCTGGAAAGAGGGTCCCCTTAGAGGAATATGGTATTGCACATAGATTTATCTCTTTCAGTATTATAATGCATAGCATCAACCCGGCAATACAGACCAGTCTGAGGGAAAGAGTCAAGACACACAGATAGAGAACAGTGTTAAGAGCAAGAGGAGAGAGTGAGATGAATATCTGTCCAATGTGGTTCTTTAAGATGCACAGACTCTGCTCCAGCACCTGCAAGTAAAGGTGCTTATCTGTCAGATTTCATCTGCTCTGTTTGTGTGTGTGTGTGTGTGTGTGTGTGTGTGTGTGTGTGAGCAAAAAGTGTGTTTTGTAAGAGGAGTGGTTGAGTGGGGCAAGTAGCAGCAGGCCTATCAAGCGAGCATGCACTTATTGAGACTGCAAACACCATAAAAGCTACTGTTGCGTGGGTATCATGTGTTTAGGATAGGGATTATCACCACAAAGTCCATCTGATAGTTACATGACACACAGCCTGCTTTGTCTAGGTGGAAAACAACAACTTTATTTCTCTTTTCTTTCTTCTATTCTGTTTCTTTCCACTCTCTTTATCCGCCCCCCTCTGAAGCCTGACTCAGGCCCTTTACAGTGTGGGTGTTCTGGGAGCTTTGTTGGTAAACCAGTGGATTATCCCAATTGCTTTATGACTAAAGCCAAGCCTGCTATTACGGTGCTTTGTCACAGGCAAATCACATCTTCTCAGACACTCAACCTGAGACACACCCTAACCCCGAGGGTTGACAAGAACATACACATCGCAGCCTCATCACCTGCAAAAACCTGAGTCTGGGAAAGCCCCTTGTGCACAAATATATACAAACACACATAAACAGTCTGTAGTTGAGACCTACCACCAGGCAAATACCGGGGTTGAATGAGCGGGGTGCTGAAATAATTATAAAAATACTACACCATGTGTAGCTATTAAAAGCCCTTTTAATTGCTGTTCAGATCAGAATTAAAAAATCAGACATGAATTACTGATCAGAGCACACATCTGCATGAAGACAGGCCATATGAATTACAAAAAATACAAAAAATAACTCTGTCCCATGGATGAGATTATGTGGGGCAGCACTCTGCCTTTGTTACCGGGCTTAATTGAACATAGCTTGGTTCTGACGTGGGGTAACAACATGAAGTTAGCTCCCTCCTGCATTAGTGCCAGAGCAAATTAATTCTCCCTACAGATCAATGGGCTTATAGTCTATACACATCAGCACAGAGAGATTTCACAAGCATGCTGCTGTATCAGCTGCCCAATTTTCCGCCTGTACGCCACAGCCTTCCCCCAACCAACCTTGTTTATTATTGAGGAATCAGATCAGCACACAGAGGCCAATACAGAGCCAACAACTTTCTCTTGTTGTTTCCCTTTTTCATCTATATAGATACAAACAAAAATGTGCCCTCGCTGCCCTACACAGGTAGTCCAGATCAATACGTAATGGGCGTCACACTGAGCAGATGAGCTCTCCCTGACTCTTCCCATCGTGATTGAACACTGTCTCTTTGTGTTGTTAAGGCACATCTCCAGTCTCAGAGAGAGCGAGGGATTGAAGGAGGGTAGCTGGAAGGAAAAAGACGAGTGAGGGCAGAGAGTGACGGAGGGGAGAAGATGGCACGGAAAGGAGGGAAGAGCTGAGTGCCAAGATGTTGCACAACAACCCCTAGTCTTTCCAACAGGCAGAATTATCATTCAGGGCAAAAACACATCAACAACGATCCAATATCCTGGACTCACAGGATACAGCTTAGCACCACCCCCATCCCCAACTGCACATACCCACACATAACCTAAAAGAAGCTTTCAGCCATATCTCTAAATATAGCTAAGAAAAAATATATTTCATAACATACCTATAGAAGTACCTATAGTAACCCTTAAATGATATGTAGTTATTCGGTTTTTCTTATTGTGAACAAGTCCCATAAAAAGTCTGTGTCTCAATACTTTTCGATTTCCTTACCCTGCATGTGGCACTGAACTCTAATCTCTCTAGTATTTGTTCCTACTGAAGATGTAGATCTTTGAAAAGTTTCATAAATATATAAATATGTATTTAAAAAAGCTCGGTAATTTCCCTAAAAGAGCTTTTAACAGATGATCACTCAATGGGGTAGATAGTGTAAAATATCATTTTTCTGGGACAATTTTCAGATGCAGATTAATACACTTTTGGTGTACTAGTTAGTATTTACAGTGGGATTGACATCTGGTGCAATTGTGTGGCTCACCTATGTGTTTTTAACAGTTTTTGGACAACAATTGAGGTCTACAGCACAGTGTGTAATAAGCTATATCAGGCATTGTTGATTTTGTTCCAGATACCAGATTCTTCTTTTGAAAAAAAAACAATCCCAAATTAATATCAATAGTTGCTCCTCAATAAGTGGAGAAATCACATAAATTGAATTTAAAAATTAGATTTTTGAAAAATGTAAAAGTACAGCTACAGAAATCTAACCTTCCCAAACTATACAACAAATACCAGCCAACTGGAATTAATGACATCAAATGGGACTACAATGTAAAATATAACTTCAGGTTCATTTTTCTCTCAGAAATTATAGACCTAAACCCAGTTGGAGCACAGGGAAATTGTATGCCATTGGAACTACCTGCTTTCAAAGTACTTATTCATGCTAAATCTTCATGCATCAAGTGCTTTTAAAATCTACATCATTTGGAGAAAATTGCCAAGAACCGTTCCCGACAGTCAGACCTCGAGTGCTGCTTTAACAATACTGGCTAGTCAGAGTAGTAGCCTTAGCTTAGTGGCTGCGCCTCGGCATGATCTGAAAAGTAAAAAGGCTGCCGTCCCGGCCTCAGGAGCACTTCAAAAAGCCTGAAGCAGCATGAGCTGCTGCACAAGTGACACACACACACACACAAACAAGGGGCCGATGGCTTGTGTGTGTGTCTGTGTGTCTACCGCGTACATGTGTGTTGCTGCATAGGTGCACGTGTGTTTGCGTGTGCTTATGTATGTGTGTTTATATGTGTGTGGGTGTGTGTGCTGGGTGAGCGGAGGCCTATTAAAAAGCTGCCTGAGGAGAGGGCTTTCAGTTGGGAATCTGTGGGGGGCAGAGAGGATGGCAGGGCCATTGTGTGTCAGAGTCCCATCCTGAGAGCTGGAATTAGAGCCTTTCTCCTCTGCTCGGCTGGAAGGCTCTGTACCAACACAGACCCTGTGTTTAATTAGAGCAGCTCTAGAGAGACAGCCGAGAGAAAAGAAGAGAAGGAGGAACACGAGCGATGAAGATACGAAAGAGACAAGTGGAAAAAAAAAACAAAAAAAAAAATATCACTGGTGGAAAGTGGGGGGAAATAAAAATTGGATTCACACCGTTTGGTAATGCTGTGCAAGTCTGATTGGAAGTGTAATGAGGTGAACGATAACAACATGATGTGAAAGATGATAAAGGTTAGCCCTGGTGGTGTCATGAGAGTCTCTGTAGCATGCCACTGATTGGAAATAGCAGCTAGTGTGACTCAACTTTAACAGGGTGTATTCGACTTTGGATTCAATTAGCCTCCACCCTTTCAGGATTCCTCCCATAAACAATGCTGAGGAGTGCGTGATATGCCTTAGTGGAGGTTATAGTCCAATCAAATTATGTAAACAAACATTAATGGATGATAATGAATGTGAGCATTATCTCCAAATAGAGTGGCCATTAATATTGATGATTGTTTTTATTCCTAAGCATTAAAAACCAAAGCAACATCAATATTTGTCAGAGCAAATAAGTGCAGGATTGTACGTTTATCAGTGATTGGATAACTAAATGGATAGATGGAGGAGATAAACACAGGCTGTTGTCTCCTCTGCTGATGATCTATCCATTTAGGCTTGTAAGGTTCATTTATGTTAAACTGGTTTATTGTTAGGGGAGGTAAACAATGTGTCAAGCTTTATTCCAGAACAACTCATTCTGCTAACAGTTAATGCTATTAAGTCCGGCTGGTAAAAGGGGTTGTCTTTGAAAGAGCTGCTTGTTGGCTAATTGGCAAGGCTATCAAACGGGCTGTCCAATTGTAAAGGAAGATAATATTGGATGTCAGTGTAAATGCTGTTGTAGATTTGTTGGCGTGTGTGTGCCTTTAAACTCCCATCTGACAAGACTCCTCGTAAAGACAAAAATCAGGTTTAGTGATGTCGATGATTCTGAGAATCCCATATCATAACACTGTAAAGCAATTAAATGGAAAAAAGGCCTATCATGGGACACGCACACACACAAACACACACATACACATCCCTAGCGAGAGATGTGTTGACCCTGGCTATATTTGGGCTTTCTCTCTCCAGTATGTCTTAATCCTGCTGTCTGCTGTGTTCCACCTGATTAGTCTGATCATTCACTTCTGACAGGCTCATTTCTTAACCCTCCCCACACGCACACACACACTCACGCACAAGGGAAGTCATGCGCATTCATACAAACACACGATACATCTCACACACACTCGAAGGGCAAGAAAATAAAAGCCTGAATAGAATGACGTGTTGGCCGAGTCACTCGCAAGGAAAATATCCCATCATAGCCTGCAGTTACCAGTGTCACACATCACTTCACATGGCCAGTCGCAAACATTGGCTTATTTACTGTGAGGTGCATACAAATACACATAATTAAAGCCAATCAACGCATATAAATCCCTCAGGAAAACGTTTCCACACTAAAATATGCATAATGAACCCACGTCTATTCTCCTAGGGGATTTCGTTGCAGAGAGATAGAGAGGTATGAACTCAGGAAGCAAGAAACAAATGCAAATGTGAGGTACAACTGTGGGGTAGAATGTAGGTTTCCCATATAATGCCTGAACAATATTGTCCTTCACCTGCTGAGATCTAAAGCAGTAATCAAGAGGCGTGGAGAGCCATGGCGACTTTCTGTGCGGGGGACCTCGCTGACTCTGACTGACTCCCTCAGGCTGCAGATAAGAGTCAGCGTAGTGTGTGTGTGTGTGTATTCATGCATGTAGGTGAAGGAAGTGTATCCCTCCCCCTCTGTTAAGCCATCTCTCTTTCACTCTCTCTGTTGCTCCCCCTCTCATTGATCCTGTATTCCAAGCAGTTCCTCGATGACCAACCTGCTGTTAGAGCTGTTGTTGTAGTCGAAGTTGATTTAGTTGAGCTTGCCGTGCCTGAACTCTAAGGGGACCATTCTGCACAGTGGCTGTAAATTACATTATTTACAAGGAAGATCAAGAGAGGGAGAAAAATCTGTGCCTGTGGGTGTTTTATTTGCGTTCATGTGTCCAAACTAAGTCGGTACCAATTTCTAATAAGGCACCCTTTATATACTAAATAATATTTACGTTATAACTAAACTAATGGCATTGTTAATATTTAATAAATACTTTACTAATGCTTCATAAATCAGAAAGCCATGGTCTTTTTTGTAAGACCATCAATCGTTACCATTAATAAATACATTTGTTACAACCTAGAAACAATTTATTCAGAGTGGATTATTAAGAAATGGTGCCACTACTTCTGACACCAAGCCAACATTTCATAATATTTCCCTATTGGTATCCTAACCTCACCTAAACCACAAATCCCAGTTCAGTCTAGACCACACAAGAAACTCTCACAAAGATCCGTGACTGCGGTTTGGAGAAGGTGAACACAAACAAACTTTGTTAAGTGATTCCCTCTTTCTCTCTCATTGATGTAACAATCGTCTTCCTGCCTGAGGCCAATATCCTCTTTGTTTATGCAACGTCACATGGTGTTCTAGATGACCCTACCTGAAGCCAGGGACTCATATCTATTTCCCAGCTCTAGCTCCACACCCTCCCCCTGCTCAGGCCTCAGCTCTTCCACAGACCAGCTATCCCGTTGCTTAGACAAAGGAAGCTTCACTGGGATGTAACTCATGCCTGCACATATAGAAAGTCAGGACAAAGCCTTCTATTCTCCTCAAGCAACAACAACAACTTTTGTCTTCATCTTACAAAAGAAAATACACTGCGAGCCTTTGCCAGAAAGAACATAAAGAGTTACAAATGAACATTTGGTTAAATAAGACACAAAGATAATACATTAGAAACAACAAGCCATTAGTTACATGCGCGTAAATTTTATTTGTGAGGGTTTGTGTATGCACAGGCAACTATAGAAAACGGCTGATCGGAGGGGAGCTAAAGATACTTAAATAAGCAAATGACCCTCTGCTCTGCTCAGAAGCCCACCCCACTGCACCTATTGTGATATTAGTGTAAAAAGGAAGCGTGAAGTGTCCCTTTAGGACATATTCTGGAAAAATAAAGCTTAAAAACAAAGGTGTAGTGGTACCTAGTGTTTAAATACACATTATATACATCACATATCAATTCACAAGCTACAATTTGTTATTCTAAAAAACAAAAAACCTTCAGTTATTTTTTGGCTCTTCATTTGAAAGCTGATTTGTGCTGTTAACATTGTCTTAGCATACATGTTGTAACATAAGAAAAGAAAAGAAAGTCACTCCTATAATTATGCAACCAGGATCTTATCTCAGACTTAAGGTTCCTGCCTGCTGCTTATCTGATTGCCACGTGATTGCTAGTGTGTTAAATGGTATTGCACTACCTAAAGATGAAGGTCACAAGGAATAAATATGATGATAATGTTGTTTCCATAAACAAGATATGGAGGTGGGGCGAAACACAGAAATATATTATTTAGAAGTGATCAAAAAAACATAAGCTGATTCCACTAAATGAACAGATTCAAGCCAGGACCCTGTGTATTGTTAAAATAAAACTGGACTTGGGGTATGAATTTGCATGTTTTCTATGATAGATATGGAGAGGTAACTCTGCAATCTAATGAAACCTAATGCCCACACACTAATCCCAGTGACATACACACACTCCACCCTGGAGCATGTAGTTTACATGGTTTGTGAGTGAGGTTGTTTGTATGAAGATCCTCTACAGTAGAGACAGTCCTCTCCAGAAAACATCAGTCTTCTTAACATCTAAATTGTCATTCTATGCTGACTCGTCCTCCAGATTCAACCAGTGCTGCAGCCTCCTTCCATTCCTCCCCCATTACCGCACCCCCTCCGCCTCGTTCCCTTTCCCTTTTCTGCTGTATATACCATTTTAAGCCACCAGACGTAACCCACCATGGCATGGTGACTTGACATGAATATAAATGCAGAGAAACCTGGTATTGCTGAAAGAAACACATGGCAGACACAGAATACACAGATAGGAGGCGTACGGACGAATAAAAAACAGACTGGAGAGGTGTCTCACACCAGAGCAAAGTTTAGTATTAGGGGAGTTCTTATGAAGTCAGACATGTTGTAGGATGTCATACTGATACATACTGTATTATATCATTAATCCGACAAGGTGGGGGTAAAGTGAAGGCTCAAAGTAGCAAAGAATTTAAGTGAGTAAGGGTGAGTAACACACTCATTTTAGTGACTGTTTCTTTAAAAATGAAGTTGAGCCATGTCCTAGCACTGAACCTTGGTGTACAAAAATTAGGACAAACCTTCATGTGACTTTTATTGGTAAACCAAATGGCAGCCACAGCTTGTGGACAAACTGTGTAGGGAAGCCCAGGCAGGCCTGTGACAGATGGTCAGAGTTAACGGGTGACTGTTGACAATGTGTGCTGCGTTCAGGAAAGCACATTCAGCACAACGACACAGAAAGAGGCAGCGACGAACCTGAAGCTGCTGTTGTGTCACTTTGGACACAAACAAACCCGCACTCACAATGGACGGAGACACAAACAGACACCGAGACCGAGAAAAATACCACGCCAGTAAGAAAAGACAAGCAGGGACACAGCAGCTAACGCCCTAGGACTAAATCTTTCAACTGACATTTCATCATCAATCATCAATCATTTTAGTTTTTCCCAACTCTGTTTCACCTGCTCTCCCCCTTACGTCAAAATCCCAACACAAGCATCACCCCCTCCAGTCCCCAGGTAATGCCTCTTCGGCTTTCCTCTTTCTCCTACCAGCTCTTTGCAATTAAGCAAATGGGTCATTAATTAATCGCTGCAGGCAACAGGACACAGGAGGAGTTAATCAGACTGGATGGATGGACTGCTGGGAAAGAGCGTGACACAAACACACATAGACGTTCGCACACACAAACACATGCCCACTTTCACAAACTATTGACATTTCTGAAAAGTGAGCCTCCAGTAAGGCATGCATGAATAGAATTACAGAAAATGGCAGGAGTTGATGAAAAGCAGCTTGATCATTGATTCGTGTTGTCAAACTGTGCTGAGTGGCAGTTTCTTCTAGGAGGAAACTTTGGTTGAAACCTTGCCTGGGGCCATCAACATTCAGAGTGAGACGAGAGGAAATTTTTCCAGCCCGTGATGGTACACAGCTCAATCGCTGAGACTGAAGACTGCTGACAAATCATTTTCATGAAGTATATACAAATAGGGGTATTGACTGGAAAACCACACAGGATTCATATAGGCTGGATTCACACTGAGCAAATTGGTTTGATAAGTACAGGGCCAGTCCCAGACAGGTGCAGGCTCAGTGCTGAGGCATCACTTTGGCTGTTGAGACAAAGGCTGATGTGAATGCAGACATGTTTCTCAGACCTTTTCTGCTTTAAAGGTAGGTTTCTCTTGAGGCACATACAGCATTTCTTTTTATCTTTCTCTTTCTCTGGCTCTCTCTCTGATGTGTGTGTGTGTGTGTGTGTGTGTGTGTGTGTGTGTGTGTGTGTCCAATAGATGATAGATACATTGACGTAGGACTGAGGTAATTACATGCACAAATGTTGGGAATGTTTGGAATCCACAGGAGAAGAGAATGCCAAATGTTTCCTGCACCACACAGCAGGAAGTGAAGAAAAATAGAGGCGGCAACTATTGTTAATGCTAATTATGATTAAATCTGAGTAGTGCTGCAACTAACAATTATTTTCATTGTGGATTATTCTGTTTTCTTGATTAATTGTTTGTTACAGTGCAATAGTGAAAAATGCCTTCACATTTTCCAGAGCTGAAAGCAACATATTTGCAATTTCAGTTCAAAACCAAAAAATATTCAGTTTTCATATTTAAAAAGTTGTAACCAGTGAATGTTTTGCATTATTTTTTTTTTTAAATTGACTCATACAATTAATCGATTATTAAAATAATCGACAAATGGATTAACTGAGTAATAGTTTCTGCTCCAGGAATGTCAAGAATATCATGAATGAAGAGATTTACCTAAATTTCTCTGGCAGTCAACATAATGCTGTATTGGTATTTCTCCAGTAGATGGCAGACTATAAACATTGCAGCCCATTTGGCAGCTAAACCAAACCAGATTCAGCACTTGAAATGAATGATAAGTTAAAACTTGAAAAAAAAAAAATAGAAAAAGAATAGAAAGGCCCAGTATTTTCACCCATAGTACGGACACTTGAGCCATTGTGTGGGACAACCTTGTGACATCGCTTCCTTCCCCTCCCTTTGAGTCAGGGGGGAAGAGCTGTTTCTTCCTCGGACATCCTCTCAACCTAACATGCCGGTCCTCCTGCCCTTTTGCTGTCTGTCAGCAGGAAGAAGAGCGCAGTGGAGGGTGAGCTGGCCAACGTGTCAAAGGACAGGACGGGACAGGGCGGTAACGACAATGACACAGGATGAGAGTTGTTTTGTCCTGTGCACTCAGCACTGTCAGATCTGCCAGAGAGACAACAAGAGGAAGGAAGGGTTGATAACATCAAGCAGAAGTTAAGACTCTCACCTCAACAAGGCTCAAACACTATTAAAGTAAATATATGAAGAACATGTGAAGTAGTCTTTTCCTGATTAGATAATGCTGGCAGCAAGCATTCCAGTATTGAAACTATTGCGTCAGATATGAACCACATGAACCATCAGTCAAATATCAACTCATTCTTTTTCAGAGAAGAACAATAGTCTCCCAGTAAAGTGAACATAAACTAGTTAGGCAAAAGGCATAAACCCTGCTAGCAGGAAAATGAGTTGTGACTAGTATACTCAATATTAGCCCTTCATCACTGAGCCAATGAAACACTAAGTCTGTAGTGGGTGATTATATATATCTACCAGAGCGTTTGATCTGATTGTCTATGTAAGCAGTAAGAGAAAAAAGAAATGTTTTATGCTGTACTCACTGACTAAATGGATTCATTTGTTTCTTACTGCACTTTTCTAATCAAATTTCCCTCTCTCATTAAGATAATTACTCAGACAGTCTGGGACAACAGAGCCCAAGACATGACCAACTGCTGTAATTTAATTACAAAGACTTTCCTGCGCTCTGCTGAAGATGCACAGCAGAGAGAGAGAGACGGACAGACAGACAGACAGACAGACAGACAGAACTCTTCAACTAGGCCATTAAAGTATACAACCGTATACAGCCAGTAAAGTACTCAATTTCATTATGGTGGGATTTATTACTCTGTTCTTTCCACCCAACCAAGAAATTCCCCCAGTACCTGAAGACCAAATACGAAAGGATGGGCTTAGCTTGTGACCAGTTTTACCTTTGCTGGGAATCAATTGAAATGCATTGCAAATAGGGATTTTCTCCACCAGGTGGTGTTGCAGGGCTGTCATAAACATTCACAGATACAAACTGAGACACAGCGAGGAGCACAGGCCTGAAGCCTGAACAGTAAGCAATGTCTTCTTGTTTATTTAAATATAATGCTGCTTCTTATGTTTTGTTTATTCAGTCCCAAGCCTTCAGGTTTATTCGTTGCCATGGGAAAACATGAGATATTTACAATAATTAAACTGTACAGGAGCAGATAAGCTCTCAGGCCACTACAGTAGTTAATTCCACTGTTTGATTCCTATCTCAGAACTGAAGGTCAAGTGCAGTATTAGAGTGTAGCCGCGGACTCGTGTGCCATTAAATGAAAACCTTCTGACTCAATTTTCTCTTTAACAACTGCAATAAATCAGAGGAGCACCACCGCTGAGCAGAGCGTGCCTCTAACCCATGGCTTGCCAGTTGTTCCCAGCCCGGCCAGTTAGTTCAGTATTGATTCTCTGTCTCGCTGTGATACCACTATAACCATCTGACCTATGAATGTTGAGCTCACGGCACTGGCCCCGAAATCCAGTGCACGCTGCCCTCGGAGGGGAGAGGGAACACCATGAGAGGAAAGGCTCAGCTCGCCCTCTGGGCTATGGACTGTAGTGCTTTCACTAAAAACGTCTCATGTCCTGTTAGTCTACCTGCCTCAGCCTCTAAACATTTCACCTGATCTCCGCTCACCGTGACACCTCACACACCTCGACCCCACTCACACATACAGACTTTTAAAAACATACTTTCATGGTGCTGTGATAAATTATTCAGTCCTTCAGTGATTTTGCTCTTTTCTTCTAAAATATTGGGATACTTTCACCTTTTTGGGCATCAAAAAAATAATTTAAATTAAACCGTCTAAGAAGACAAATTGTTCTTTTGTTGAACAGCTCTGTCAACTCGTGTCGACACTAAAGCCATTATCTGTGCAGTGTCAAATGTGGGCATTTCATTATTTTAAGAGGTCACAAGCCAGAAGGGTTGGGAAAAACTACTCTAGAGTAGAAGCTAATTTTACAGTGTATCACCTGTTTATATCCACACAGACCAAAGTCCTGACTGACTCAGAATATATGTTCAATAGACTCTAGAAGTCTAGCAATTTCATTACAGACTTTACTGTGGTTGTGCTACTAAAACACAATGGAGGGATGATAAAAAGTAATATTTCCATTCCATTGCCATACAGCTGCATATCTCTGCTTGCTCGGTCAGGCCCCTCTACTTATGTGATATAATGATTATCCAGCTCAAGCTCAAGGTGTGTGCAGATCGGCTCCCACCTGTGCAGAGGTAATTACGGTTTCACTCATCTCCAACAGTCATTGGGAGCAAGACTATAACTCTGAAAGTGAGACACTACTTAGCCACACAGACCTGTCTGGTGTAGAGTAACACAGCTGCAAATTCACATGCACACACACTCATATATTCCCCCTCCACACACACATACACAAACATCATTCTTACAAGCACATATGCTCATGAAGGTGGCCTCATTTTGAGGGATTTATTGCATTCTAATAAGCATCAATATGATTTAATACAGCAAGCAATATTCATTTTTACAGAACAATTTAAGACTCCTGGAATCTGTAAAACAGTAGTGAAAATCATTCAATATAGAAAAATATGATAATTAGCATATCCCCACCAGCAAACAAAGAAATGAAACAATTCTTTAGTTTTATCTTATACCGAGGGTGTAATCTTGGAACTGCAAGAATCTTAAATATGTACCAAAATTTACCCAGGTGAGAGTTCAGAGGTAGACCACAAGGACTGTACAAACTTCCAAATTCCATTTCAAATCATTCAAAGGAAAAACCTGGAAGACTTCTTCAAGAACACCAATTTGTGCTTGTATGTGAAAATCAGCTGTTTGGAGAAGGACTGTGCATATATTATGTTTTACCTTTATATTAACAGATAGAACTCCATGATTGATAAATCAATCTCAATATATATAATTCCCAAAAATCAGTACACATAAAGATAATTTTACCCTAGCCAACAGTCAAGATAACATTTTTGAAGGCATATCATCTACAGTTTCTATGACATTTATTACATTGCCATATTACAGCGAAATTTCTATTTCGCAAAAGTAGCTATAGGCCAACAAAAATAGGACTTAAAAATTCTTATTTCATATCTGGTAAACATGTTTCTATGGCCCATGTTTCCAGAGTCCCAGCCCCTCGGGTGATGTTGTTCACTCATCATAGTGCAATGGGTGTTATGCTGCATTTCCACTCAAGGGTGTGTTCATAAGGGTGTGTCTGTAAATACAACCTGACAACCAGACAATTCAAATGGAAAAACATATTCCAGTTTGAAAAGAGCAGAAAGATGGTTTAAATTACCTGAATTAAGAGGAATAAATTCTGCTGTGAATTTAAAAGACAATGGTCAATTGTGAGGGACTGTGAGCAAGGCAAGCTAACAAGCTTTTTGTTTAAGGAAATTTGGCCCCGATTTTAAACAGATAGTCAAATGCTCTGCTGCACTTCCTCTTAACCAGTGTTGAGCTGGTTTATTCACAATGCAAAACAGCAATTTGACCCTAGCAACGCTCCACCACTGCCAAGTTTTCAGAATCTATTCTAACCATCTAAACAAATCCTTATGAATACACCCAGTGACCACACACTTGCACCTTGAGACGAACACAAAGAAAATGCAATGGCATTCAAGCTAATTACACAAGGTCCATTTATCATTTTAAATCCTTGGAATTTTTGTGAAAATCTCTTTTAGCATGACTGCATTACAAGATGAACATGGTTTCTCCGATTGGAATATTGTAGTTTGATTCCATTATGCTCATTCAATGTATCCCAGAAAAATATCTATTTCAAACAGAGAACCTGACTGTGTCCTGGTTTGTTGCTGTTTTGTTTCCGTTGCTGTGGTTCATCCTCTTGGAGCCTCTGAGTCTACCTCGAAGGCCCTGTTGTCATAGCGATGCTGTCTCTCCGGGTCAGAGCTCGCTGGGTCAGTCAGTGGGACTTCATACATGGCTTCTCCCCCCGCCACTGTGATCACAGTGACATCTGGTGGCGCTTCAGCAGAAATGTTCTCTTTCGTCTCCTCCTCAACCCCCAAGGCCTTCAGGATGTCGCACTTGCACATGGGGCAGGTCCTCCTGTCCAGCAGCCAGGGCTCGATGCAGGCTTTATGGAAGATGTGGTCGCATGTAAGCACTGTCACCACCTCGCCGGCCTTGTAGGATTCAATACACACGGCACACATATCCGACTCAGAACTAGTTTCCTCGTCCCCTTTCTTGAGTGTCCGTACTTGTAGACGCCCGATCGCCTTCTTGGCCTCAGATTTCAGCTTCCTCTCGGTGCGCCTGTGCAGACTCACACTGTAGAGACGATTCGCAGAGATGAACACAAAGTAGGTAATCGAGGCTGCTGTCACAATAAAGAAGGCGATGGACAGGAAGTAAAGCCAGTAGGTGTCCATCCAGGGGCCGTGAGGGCTGCCTACATCAATAAGCATCTGAACCTCCGTCCCATTCTTCACCAGCGTGACAACCGTCATGCCCTGAGTGTTGCCAACCATGATAGCCACAATACCATCTGCATCTGAGTGGGCCATGTGAGTGGTGCTGTTGCCACTGCCATCCACATTATACACCACCACACCAGCTGCTCCTTGTCGTTTGGCAGCGTTGATCTTCTCACTGAAAGTGCAGTTGCCCCTTTTGACCAGGGCTATCCAAGGCGGTGAGCTGGAATTGCGGTCGTAGACAGGATCAGGGCCACAGCCTCTGGCGTCTCCCTTCGGAAGCGTAACAATGCCTGAGGTTTTCAGCAGGGGAGAGCTACGACCATACACCCCGCACTCACAATATTTGTCCACGGTCACATTGTTGCTGGTAACATAGCTTATTTCCACCACAGCTGTCCAAAACACAAAGGCAGCTGAATAGTGAACAACCCCCGACAAGCACAGCAAGAGCAGCAGACGGTGTTGTGTCTTCTCACCCATGGTAACGCTCTTCTTAAAACAACAGGAAGCCTTCTGTTAGTGTCTTTCGCTTCTTTAAAAAACTCTTTTGTTAGTCCCAGTTCCTGGTTTGCTCGAGCCACAGCGATCTGAATCCAGCTACAGTTTCACCCAACCTGCGGCGTACGGTAATCTGATATGAGCCTTTGGTAACACAACACGAGCTCTGCGTCAGCCACTCACCTCTCGTTATCTTCCTGAACCTTGAACACTGAGCACTCCCTGTGGAGGGCAGGGTGCTGGTATTCAACAAGTTGAAGTACACAGAACACACACACACCTGTGCTGTTTCGAGAGCCAAGGAACAGCATACAAGAATGCAAGACGCGATACGCAAATGATAGGGACAGTTTAAGGGACATAGGACAGAGGGAGCTTGTGTAACTAATAAAAGCCACTGACTTTTCCTTGTGTAATGATGAGTAATGCAACTCGACCTGTTTTTCTGGTTTGCCTTGTTTCCTTCCTCTATTCTTGTAGCCGAGATCACTGTTGTGAAAAGCAAATTGACAAGTATTACTCCTTTACTTTGTGGTTATTCACTCTAAAGACAAATACAGTCTGCTTCTACCACCCATTTTAACAAACAAAATTATAAATATGTCCTTTAAATCACACAGAATTTGCACACAATCGGTGTTTGGATACCCAGAGGCACACAGAGAGCTTTATTCCACACAGCTAGCCTACCAGTGACAACTGAGATGGAACAGAGTATTGTCAAGTTTCCATTGTATCTTCTTACCCACAAGTGAAAGCACACACACACACACACACACACACACACACACTGCAAGAGACAGAGAGGCTTCAAATGACTAATGAGATGGGGAGGTTTCTTGCCAAGACGCTATTTTACCATAGTTTTCCAACACACACACACACACACATACACACACAAACTGCAGTACACGCGCCTCTGCAGAATGTGCTTTTAAATGATTTATCTCAGTAGGACAAAAATCTGTAAATAAGAGAGAGCCTGATATTTGTTCTTAATATGGCTGCAGGTCACAGTTCTTGATAAGAGGAACAATGGTGCTGCCATGACCCTTATACTCCTGAAACTCAAATAATTACATAAAACCCAGCAGAAAGTAAAGGACACTGTGAAGCCTTTTCATTAACTCGTTATTAACTACAGAGAATGTTTTGTTGTTTTGTCTTTTTTCCCCTTATAAAAAAACATTCTACCATATTGATGTGAATCCTCAAAGACTTTCGGCTCCAATACTGGCATCTACTGGTTGGAAAAGGGTCTGGTCAAAGACAATAACAAACTGCTGCACTAAGTGAGTCCCTCAGGCATCCAGGCCTGAACACTGTGAATAACAATAGCTGATATTATACCTATCATGAATACAGATGATTTTAACCAAAAATATTTTGTAATTTCAGTGTTCCATATCGTATATCACTATCAGTCTGGTGAGGCTATAAAGCTCACACAGATAATGAAACGACCAGGAAATAAGACTGAAGTCACATGCTATGCAGATCCAAAGGGGTTCACTATTAAATTAATAAATAAGAACTTATTAAGTAAATCACCTTATTAATACAAGACAAATGTATATGCATTTATAACTCAGCTCAAAAGTTATGTCCTCTAAGTAATGATGAGTGGCATTGTGAAATAAATATAGACTGTAGGAAAAATATATTTTCACGTAAAAAAAACGTAAAAAATTACTGCAATAAACTGTTACTGTGAAAAGAAGCAGGATGAAACCGCATCTCATGAATTTGAGCTGAGTTTTAAAAATCGTCGGAATTACTTGACAGTTTATAGTTACATAACATATTTTTGTCTGAATGTAGATGACAACTTATTACATAGTGTCTATAATATTTAATCAACACACGGTGTCGCGCACAGCTACACATATTCATTAATGTCAAAAAGTACTACAAGATGATTCACTAGTGTTTAAAAAAACAATTCATTATGCCACACAGGGGCGCCATTTACTCACTGCTGTCTGTGACTTGACAGTAAATAACACTGTTCTGACTCGGTGCCATCCTTCACGACAGGAGAAGCGTGTGCAGCCTTATTAGGCCGATGTGTTGGGCCCACTAAATCTCTCAATCTCATGTCAAATCCCCTTCAGTGTTTTTGCATTCATCTAACCTGCTACCAGCGCATGCAATCTTCACAGTTCAGTGCAGGGACGTTGGGGGAAGAAACGTCTGCTGAGCGTGTGGTTGTCTCTCGTGTGTTTGCTGGTGTCACACAGGCCTGCTTGTTATGTGTCTGATGAGGGATGAAACACACGGGAGTTACAGTTTATAGTTTGAAGATTCACCCGCTGTAAACTAAAAGTTACTGACACATCCACACTGTTACAGCTGATATCATATCAATATAAGTCAATATACAGGATATACTGACATAGAGTCGCGGATGGAGACCGTGAGATGTGGGTGAAAGCTCCGAAAAATAGTGAGTAAGTGGACCTTTAAATTGAGATTAGTGTCACATATGTTATGTAAATCGTTATATATTCCTTTTTCGTTGTATAGGCCTGCACCCAAAAATGATGGCTTTTTAAAACAGTTCAGTACACTACAGGTTACCGAAACTGCCAAGAAAATAGATCCTACTTTTTTCGTATTATTTTTATTTCCTGATAAGATCGAGCATTAAAAGCCTTATTGTAAAAGTTTAGCTTTGTAACCTGCAATCTTAAATAAATAAAAATAAATATTTACAGGCATGTAAACTCGTGTGAAATTTCCGTTTCCAGAAAAGAAAAAACAAATGTTCCACATGTAAAGATGTGATAAAAGTGTGTTAAATTGGGTTTATGTTGAATTACACCCCTGATGGCCTCAGGCTGGAGTGTGTTCAAGTCGACTGGAATGACTCGCAACTCGTGATCCCCCTTTCTTGGTAGCAGCCAGGCCTTAAAAGATGCTTTCTCCCCCCAATAATCTCTCTCTTTGCAGCTTGTAGTCGTAGTGTAGTGTTAGATGCAGCGCTCACAAGCAGCTTCAGCTCCTATTTAATCCTTGCAAGCTTGTTAGAGTAAAGAAACATATGACTCCTTGGAATAATTTGCTAATTTCACCTCATTGACCCAAATGGCCATGAATAAGATTGGAGCTCCGCAGAAAAAGAACAGAAAAGACTTTATACCTTACTTTCTTGGATTTGTAATATTTTTGTATTGCACGGTCCATCTTTTATCATTTACAGCAAAAACAGCTCAGGAAACCCACCCAGCAAGGGTGCGCCGGGCTCTTGGTAAGAATAATCATATGTGGAAATTGTGTGATTTTGCTTATTTTATGGTGTTTTTAAATCTCCCACAATATTCCTAGGTAGGTTTGTTTTATCATTCTACTCTGTTTAATGTGTCCTTATAAATGTCACGGCTCATTTTTGTGTTGCAAGTGTGAGTAATCAATTGTGCCTCAGCAACTGTGACAGTGTTTGCTCTACTGATCCTCGTGTCTTATTGGCATGAAATACCATGTAACTGCAATTAGGAGTTCAAACAATCTCGGTGCAGGACTGCAGCGACAGGCTGGTTGTTTTGGGGTGACAGATTTCATCAGTGATGTGTCCTGCTGTTTCAGAGAATGAGACGGAGTGCATCTCACCACAGTCCTCCGAGTTTCCAGACGGATTCTTCACGGTGCAGGAGAGGAAGGATGGAGGGCTCGTCATTTATTTCATGCTTATTTTCTACATGTTCCTGGCTGTTGCAATAGTCTGCGACGATTACTTTCTGCCGTCCTTGGAGGGGATCAGTGAACGTATGTGACATGAAATAGGCCCATCATGTAGCCTATGTGATCAATGTCTGTGTGTTTTGGGGGTTGAACTGTTTTCTAGTTGGATTTTAATGAATGGGAAATAACTTTTACCAGGGTGTAGCCTAGTTGTGGTGTTTCCTCTCTGTGTTTCTACCTTTGCTTTAGATGAGCATGTGTGTGCGTACCTCTATCATCAGTTATACTAATCTTAAACTTAACTAGGGCTTCAAGGTGATGTCTTCAAAAGTCTTGTTTTGACCGACCAACAGTCTAAAACCCAAATATATTCAGTTTCAAATGGTATAAAACAGAAACGAAATAGCAAATCCTCACATTTTAGAAGCTGGAGCCAGCAAATATTCAGCATTTGTGCTTGATTAAATTAATGAAACAGTTACTCTATAATGAAAATTGCTGTTGATTGTCTGTCATAGACTAATTGATAAATTGATCTGTAAACTTAACTAACTTAACTTATAAACTGACAGGGTGTGGATAAATAACATACCTGTACAATATAATGCAATACATTACACATAGGATTACAATAAATAATACCTTTATGAAGCTTCAGTTATCGTTGGTTGGTCATTTTTGAGGTTGCGGCTGATGGTATTGTTGAATTGGACTGCTTGTCATCAGGTGTTTCTATTTTTGTGAACCTAACTTGTCGTGTATTCTTGGTTATTTCTTGTATGTCTCTCAGGTCTGGGACTGTCTCAGGATGTAGCAGGAGCCACATTTATGGCAGCTGGGAGTTCCGCACCTGAACTGGTCACAGCCTTTCTGGGTAATCATCATGCGTTAATATAAGAATAATTAAAACCAGCCATGTTGACGATGACACCAGCATCACCATCATCAGTGCCCCTGTGCCCCCCCAACCCGATGAACTGTGACTTAACCACCATATGGGAGCAGAGAGGGACTGTGGCCTTTGATTAGGACATTTTTCCTCTCAGCACTTTATTTGCTCTCCAGACATTTCCTCGCCTTCTTCATCAATGCTTCCACATTGTCCCCGTCCTCAAAGCTAAGATGTGCCCTTTATGTGCGTTATAGGCGTATTTGTGACAAAGGGAGACATCGGGGTCAGCACCATCGTGGGATCAGCCGTCTACAACCTGCTGGGAATCTGCGCTGCATGTGGACTCTTGGCCTCTATGGTACATTCTGATACAATCACAATATTCAGATATAGATTACACAACTACTAACTACTTGTACATAAGAGCGGCACCTTGACTGGGTCAATGCGGAAGAATCATTGTGAACATTGTGTTCCATAATCCGTAAACCATTTATTTGTGTTTCCTTAATTAGGCAGGGCGTCTCACGTGTTGGCCACTGTTCAGGGACTGCCTGGCATACGGCATCAGTGTTTCTGCTGTTATTGCCATCATTTCTGATAACAAGGTGTACTGGTGAGTTTATGTGTGTCTTTGTGTGCTCTGACTTAACTTCAGGATATGGTTACAGAACATGATCTTCAGACCGTACACCACCTACATGTGAGGTGGTCGTAAAAGACAAAGTCAGATACAGATACGGATGCTGTTTATTGCGCCTTGCGACACTGAGGACAACAAATAAAAATAGATCACAAAACAACTGTGTACCACAGTACTGTGATTCACTGATGTTTACTACACTGACAGTACAGAGCAATAAATGTCCCTTTAATCGTATTATGAACATCACATCATAAACACAGCAACTGCAGTGACATTCATGAAAGAAAGATTTCCATCTGTATTGGAATAACTTCATTTTGATGACAGCGCAGTAAGATTTGACGTAATTTATACACTGTATGTTTTCTGTAGTAAATCTGTTCAACCATTTGATTAGAAACTGCCAGAGCTTTTGAACATATTCCACAGCTTTCTTCAGCAACTTTCTCAGTTGTTTTCATGTGACCAAGGTCCTGTACTTAGGTCACATGATAACGCCTGAGCAAGTTCCATTGTCTGAAGTAGGCCATGGGAATTTGGTCAAAAGCTCCAGGAGTATCTTAGCAAGTACATCTTGCATTTAGAATATTTACCATTTACATCCATCCCCAAGGTCAAGAATGAATCTTAATGCTCAAACTGTATTTCGTGTTTACAGGTATGAAGCTGCCTGTCTGCTGCTGGTCTATGCCGTCTACATCGTGGTTCTGTGCTTCGACCTTCGCATCAGTGAGTTTGTCCTGAGGAAGCTGAGCCCCTGCTGCACCTGTCTGGATAAGGGATCCGGCGAGAAGACGGAGACACGGCCTCTGATCGGCTGGAGCGACGACACCAGCCTGCGAGTCCACAGTCGCGCTAGAACAGACAGCGGGATCTTCCAGGACGACTCGGGATACTCGCACCTGTCCCTCAGCCTGCACGGCCTCAATGAGATCCCTGAAGGTGAAACGCACTGTTTTCCAGTATTTTCAACATGTGTCCACCTGGGGCCATTCACTCGCTTGTCTAACCTCGTTACCATTCGTAACATGTTTGCCTGCTTGCGTCCCAGCAGAGCATAAAAACGTGTTTGCCGTGCCGGAGAGCGACCTGAAACGGATCCTGTGGGTCCTGTCTCTGCCCATCATCACTCTGCTTTTCCTGACCATCCCTGACTGCAGGAGACGGTTCTGGAAGCAATGGTTCGTGGTAACCTTCCTCATGTCAGCTGTGTGGATCTCAGGTTTCACGTACTTGCTGGTGTGGATGGTCACTGTCGTAGGTAAGATCATCGTTTTAAGTTTGTGATGAGCTTGTGTAACATCTGTATATTTCAATAGTCTTTTCAGTTTAGCTGCAGGTATAAATCACTCACCGGGTTGTAGAGCCCATTGTGGATCACAAGTGTTTGAAACTTGTGAGAAAAATGTCTCATTTCCAGAGTAGAATCACATGTTGGTCTGCTGGCTAATTCCTGAGATGCCATTGTCCTGGAAAGTTTGGGGGGGGGGGGGTTATTGTAGCTCCAGTGGGCCATGTGCCTGCCCAGCCACAGTAGGATTACAGCCTGCTTCACCCCGAAGGAAACAGTCATGTGAGCTCTGCGTGTATATACAGAACTACCCAGAGGCACGGGTCCAGGAACTGCTTTATCCCCCACCCCCCACCTACAAAAGATATGTAAACTATTAAACTGACCTAGGATCAGGCTAAAAGGGCAGCTTCATCATGTGACAGTGGTAGGTCTTCTTAAGTATAATGAGATTATTATCCCGTAGTCGTCAGATAGGCTCACGTGGAGGTTTAGAAAGGCATGGGACCGAGCAGGTACAACTCAAACATACAGTATGTGACTGAGAATGCTCCCCTGTGGCTCTGCTCTGTACAACTCAACCTCATACAGCACGATTCAGAGAACTCATGAAAGGCTACAGTGCACAGGCACGATGGTAATGATTCATTGGAAGTGTTGGTTAATATGTGGTTAATATTTGGGTGCCAGTGGAGCTTAAGACTGACTGAAAATAGTTGTTCTTACAATGGACTCCAGTCAGACTTAAGTAGTCTCCACCAGCATTACATAAATGATACCAGCACATAATGTAGAAGAAAACATTTACACTACATATAATTGAACAGGTAGTTAGATAATTAATAAAACAAAAAATATCCTGACTACGGCCCTGCAACCAGCTGCGTTTCTCTCCTCTAGCTCGATGTTGGTGGAGGAGGGGGAATCTGATTTTGAGTTGGTATTATGTTTACACAGGTGAGACCCTTGGCATCCCCGATACAGTTATGGGACTCACTTTGCTTGCTGCTGGAACCAGTATACCCGACACCGTGGCCAGTGTGATGGTGGCCAGAGAAGGTAAACATCATTTTATCAGCTGCAATTCACAGCAGTCCTGGATATAGTCTGAGGCCGAACTATAGAGCCTCAAATCCAATACGTAAACATGTTTTCTGTTTATCAGGGAAAGCTGACATGGCCATGTCCAACATTGTGGGCTCTAATGTTTTCGACATGCTGTGCCTGGGCCTGCCCTGGTTTATCAAGACTGCCTTTGTGGACACCAACAATCCTGTAGAGGTCAACAGCACCGGACTGGTCTTCATTTCCTCCACGCTCCTCCTTTCCATCGTCTTCCTTTTTGTGGCCGTTCATGTTAATGGATGGAAGTTGGACTGGAAATTGGGAATTGTTTCTCTCATCTGCTACATCCTCTTTGCCACTCTGTCGATCCTGTATGAGCTGGGGATTATTGGGAATAATCCTATAAGACTGTGCAGTGACTGAGATCCGACCTTCCCAGGACTGAAGCCATATTATCAGAGACTCAAACAGTACAAAAGCACAACTAAATTGTTAAGCCGATAAATCTTCAAATGTCAAGACAAGGAAGCATGGTCGTGCTCACATACTTTTAAAGATATTGTGCCATGGAAGACGTGTGCTGGTCACATCTCATGCAGAGGATGATCTCTTAGTAACGTACAGTATATTTCACTTAAAGGATCACTCTCGTGTGAGCCTGTCAGATCCGGACCAGACTTATCATACAATGAAGACCTGTTATCAAGTCTTCATGGCTTCTGTCTCACTCAAGGCCCATAGACAGAAAATGTGCCATCAGTGACTGCCGAGTTCAAATAAATCCAGAACGGACAAGTCAGTCAAATAATAAAAAAGGTGTCAACTATACTCATCTAGCCTTGTCCTTCTTTAAGTTGGTGGGTCAGTTGAACATAAAGAGGCACCATCTACGCAACTCTGATAAGCTTTTATGAACTTGCAAAGGAGGAAGGTGGAAAGAGCCAGAAAGTTAAAAAAATATATATTTTTCATCAGTTTTCAATTGTGTTTACAGCCAACTGTAAGGCTTACATGGACTTCATACACTGGTTTATTCTTAGATTTGTAGTAATGCCAATATAATCAAAGGTGACAACCCTATACTACTTTAACAAAACCTACCACCAGTCTCAGATATCAGGGAATTTAAATAGCTTCCTGTGCTTAGTGTTAAGAGACCACGCCTGATGAAATCCATGTCCATTCTGTTCTCTCTTTACTCTAATTCCTGCTTTTGTGATTTATGCAGAATTTCCCCACTTTCAAGAGCCCACTGTATGGCAGTGTTGAGCAACAATTCTTAATAGAGCAACACCTCAGGTTCAGTTTACAAAATGTGAAGAACAACTTCCAGACTTCGATCTCAGGAGATTTAACAACCACCAGGTTTAAAAATTAAAAAGTTTATTTGTTCAAATAAACTGCCTGACAAATTAAAAAGGGTTTACAAAACAAAGATAAGAGCTATGTAGTATATTTATATATATATATAAACAAAAGAAAAAAGAAACAGTGGACACATGGAGATATGAAGTAACTGTGTTTTTAAAACAAAACAAAAGCTCATTGGAGAGAGGGCTGAATGTGGAAGTGTGTTAGCATGACTTCTACAAAAGCTCTAGGCGTTGCGATCGATACGGACATCCACCTCTCGGCCGTTGATCTTTGTTCCATTCATCATCCTGCAGGCCTTCTCAGCACTCTCTGGAGAGTCAAATCTCACTGTTCCACAGCCCTTTGACTTCCCGTTCTCCATCTTGATCTCTGCGAACATTACCTGGCCTGCAGTACACAAGAATGAGAAAAGAATGAATTCTGAAACCACAATGTTTCACAAAGTGTTGATGAATGTGTTAAACCTGTAATTTGGCTTTCATGTTCAATGACCAGTCGTGATGAAATATCAGAGAGAAGTCTTTGAGTGGTGTGTAAATTAAGCAAAAAAGATTGAATTCATAAGTAAAAGACATACCACAGTGACTGAACTTCTCTTTCAGCTTTTGCCATGTCAGATCATAGGACAGCTGCAACACAGAAATGTATAATTCAGTTGATACATTTGTCCACATTTACATATTTGAGGCTGGACAAAACCAGTACTAGATGCAAGTCAAAAGATTGTAAGAGTGCAACAAGAAAGCATTTGTTACAATTATAAGAAGAGTTGGACTCGGAGGGAAAATATGCCAACAGTCAAAAAGCGGTTAGTTCACCTAAACATACCAATCGTGAACTCCTCATTTACAGCATCCTTATCAGATATATTAATGCACAGCAAGCACGGGTTGTTTCTCCTCAAAACCTCAATCAATACTAGGCCATCAACGCGAATAGAAAATGTATTTATCAATCAAACAGTCATTAAATCAGTGCTCTCTAACTCTTATTTAACAGATTTCTAATTCTCCATACTAACAATGTTCTCACATATGTAGCTCACACTTACATTTCGCACAAAGATCTGACAGCCTGCTTTGGACCCAGAGCCTCTGTCAGACATGCCTCCACCCATGTGGCCCGGTCCCCCACCTCCATAGCCACCAAAGCCACGGTTCATGTCCATTCCTGACACGCCCATACGGTCATAGCTGGAGCCCATCCGGTCCATCGACATATTGCCCATTCCACCACCTGCGAGACACACACAAATAAAATGAGAGCAACTTAAACTAATGTAATGTATATTTTAACAGGGCAGTAAATAGAGGTCGCAAGACTATTCTAGCCCTGCAAAGCCTGATTAAGATTTGTAATGTAATGTAAAACTGCATTGGTGTTCCATTACTTTGAAAATATTAGCTGTCACAGAGAGTACAATGTCACTATGACATTGTTTGTGTAGGAAAAGTGACTTTGGACCTGTTTGTACTCTTAGTCACTAACTATCTCCACAAGGAAGAGAGTCTAAAAAAATAAAAGGGCTGAATAATTAATCGAAATATTTTTGAAATGGCAACATGGCCAAGTGCAATATCCAAATCACAGGAACTGCAATTTTTTGATAAAAAAAGGTCAAATATGTCACAACATACCATTATAAATGCAGCATTGTGGTGCTACAGAGATTCCCCAGCCTACAGATAATATTCTCCAGACACAAAGGAACATGCTTGTTTGGTACAGACCCCAGCAAAATCACATCACCATCTTTATATTTTCTTCTCTGAAAATGAAATACAAAAATTACCATTTCCACTAAAATCTTTCAAAATTAGTGCAATACCTTTGTTTTTTTGCATATTGTTCAGCCCTAATCCAAATACGGAAATTATCTTGTGAATACAAAAGAATCCCTCCATATGTGTGAAGCGTCATTGGGTTCCTTGAAAGGCACTGTAAAAATGTAAGCTGTTGTTGTTGTTGATGTATTTTATTAATAATAAAACACATCGTTTCACCAACAGTCTTTTTCCATTTTGTGTTCAACTCCCTATTTTCATCATCTCACAAGCAGAACATCAAGTGCAAAGCGGTGGGTCTTGGCCACAGACTGTGTGGGTGTCTCCAAGTGCTCCTGCTATTTTGCTTCGTGTAAGTGTTTTCCTCGTTCATGGCCCACACAACATGCACATTTGATTCTTTCTGCCCTCTAGCATGAATGACACAAAAATAAAATGTATGGCGATTGGTGCTTACTGAATACATACTGATCTAGTGGTTTACATTTTTTCCATTAGTTTTACTGAAGTTTGTTTTATAATTAAACACTGCACTGCAAAATAGTCTCTCATTTGCAACTGTAGCCACATCATACAAATAAAGTATGTCCCATTGTTGTCAACTTAAATCACTATTGATCCTACTTCATGTTTAAAAGGACAACACATGAGCACAGCCAATGCTTGTAATGAGGTCATCTTATTGAAGGACAGTCTTTCCAACTACTGTGCCTCTTTGTTACCCATCACTTATTCAGTATGGGATGACACTTAATGACTTCCATATCATCATCATCATCATCATATACGATGGTAAAATAATACTCCTTTGACAAAATTGGCTGTATAAACTGTCAAAAGACTATAAAATGGTAAGGGCCGATAACCTTCAACAGTCAATAGTAATGTGTATCTATAAAAGGAAGAATAACAGATGTAGAAAAACTGGATGGAATATCTCATGTACCTAATCCAGTCCCCATGTGTCCCATGCCACCACTGCCCATGCTTCCTCCAAAACCTCCACCTAAAAAGGAAAGAATGCAAGTTGGTGCAGAGCAGATTAGACCACAACAATTTAACAACAGCAAACACAGAAACGATACGCTAATACACAGAACAGTACAGATAACAGAAAGCAAACCGATAATCAATCCTAACTACAAAACAAAACTACACAGAGGAACTTGCATAACCTCCACACGGTCTGGTGTTTAAATATGACAGTTTTCAAGATCTGGTGTGGAGGCAGAGTATCACTTACCCATTCCTCCAAAGGAATCCCCAAATCCTCGATTCATTGGCATGTCACTATGGCCAAAGTCCCGATCCATTCCACCTATTCCTGACCGGTACATATCTCAACACAGAAAAAAATGGAACCTTAGACTTCAGTGACCGCTAACACAAAAAGGCGCATCTCAAGGTTTACAGTATCTTAGAACTGAACCTCATCTCTGCCCAGTAGCAGTGAATACGCTCACTTACCTCCCATCCTGCCAACTGGCGCCATGTCTCTCCCTCCAAAGCCACCCATGTTGCCCATGCTCTCCATGCCCCCAAAGCCCCCGCCACCACTCATTCCTGTCAAAAACAGCACCAAGTTTGAGCACCGTTCTCTCCTTCCCTCCACAAAAAGTTGACAACTGTGTTTCACAGGGGAAGCTCACAGGTACTGAAAACCTTACCTCCTCCAACTCTGTTCATTCCACCATAACCTGGAACGTCCATACCTACGACAGACGACATCAGTCAGTCATAGCAAATACTATACTATCTACATGCAATACTATCTATTGACATCCAATGGGTATACATCCATGGAAAGGTAATGTGTGTAGCCTAGTGAAACACCTAGTAGTGTAACAGTATTGTATTTTGGCTGAGCTCTGCTTGTCTTATCTCTTTAACCCATATTGAGGCTGCTGCAGGGTCAAAAGATGAGCCATGAAATGTAAGCCAAGACTTGACGGTTGAATGGTTTACACATTAACTGTGTATGTTGGTTTACCGGCATCTTATAATTTAATTATTACAGAATGATGTTCAAAGTTGTTGATTAAGGCTTCCTTGTGGTGTTCATGTGTTGACTAGCTAGTGGAGATTCATCTGACTTCTCTGATAAGCATTTGCCAATAGAAACAGACAGGTTTGACGTGCATGCACTGAGCATTTTCTGCCCAAAAATAACTAAAAACATTTGAGAGGTGACTGACCTCCAGGCCCCATGGAGCCCATGCCTCCTCCACCACTCAGGCGGTTGGCATTTATAGGCTGTCCTCCTGGCCCCAGTCCCATGCCAATACCACCTAGACCACCTACACACAAACACACAAGAAAATAAGAGCAATATAATGTAATTTACTAGCACAACAGAGTTGATTACATATCGTATAAGAATTTATACAAAGCTAAATCAATAATGCTAGTGACATTTATTATGACATAAATTAAAACTTTGAGAATGTGTGTGCCTAATACAAAGTTGTTTAGTAAAAAGGAAATGTGATAAGACATATCTTAACGTGACTGCATCTGCAATGCACCAACTCCCAAGAATGGAAGATGTACTGCTCAGAGTATACTTAACATCAAAAGGTACACAGACATTGCCGTTGGGTAAAACAGATGTTATTTATTCACCCATGTGGCGAGTCTTTACTTTCAGTGCAGACATCAGACCTCTGTCCATTCCATTAATAAACAAGCACGCCATAGCATGGGAAAGACAGGTCTTTTAATACAAGGACTTTGACTAGACAACAACTACCAATTCTAGGTTATTATGTTTTCCAGTATCTTAAAAAAAAAATTGTACATATAATGTTGGCAAGCAGAGTAAAACAGGCATTACATTTGGATTTGGACAAAGCCACACAACAAAAAATCCTTATTTTCCATCAATAAAGAAATATTTTTAAATATTTAACTGCAGTAACAACACATCAACAGACAAAAAGCTATACTAGGTAGGGAAAATTTCACAAGCCATTAAGTATTTCATTTCATTATCACAGTGCTTCAGCAACATATCTGGGTTTTTTTTACATCACTGTAAAATATCTATACAATTTGATTACCATGGATCATTTGTTCCCAGAGGGAATCATACATCTTACACTGACAATGTTAGCACTATACACAATTCACTGAGCTTATTACTATGGATATGAGTTTGATATCAGTAACTGGGGGATAACAGTGTACTCACGTGGCAACTGAGGTGTTTTCTCTACTTGGCGGAAATCATCAGGGGGAAGAGATTTTTCGTCCTATAAAACCACACATCAAATGTAAAAATTAATTTTCACATCCTTTGTACAACTTACGTTATATAATAACTAAAACATAGTATACCATTTTAACGTGCATCTGTCTGTCAAAAAGCATTTGTCCGTTGAACATGGCTGAGTCCAGAGTGAAGGAGAAGGCCACGGCAAAATTGTACAGCATTGCTTTGTGTGCTTCTTCAATTTTAGTATTTAATTCTGAAGGATACATATGGCCTGCACAGCCTCCAATGACTGCTCAAAAGTCACTGTTCCCATCCCGCGGCTCTTGCCATCTTTATCCTCTTTGACATCTGCTCGTTTCACCACACCTGCCATTCCAAACACCTCCTTTAACTTCTTCCAGCCCACCTTGAAATCCAGCTGTAAAACAACAGCAAGACACCACAATTTTTAATCAACATGAATAATCATCACTAGCTAGATTTGGAAATTGTTAATCACTACGTCCGCACATTGGCCACAAACACTGTGTTGCCCAGTCGTCCGGCCTGCAGTGCATGGATGACGTCAGGTGGGATGTTGGGGTTGTTGGCAATGGAGGGTGGGATGTTCATCCCACCAGGCCCCATGTCCTGGCCACGACCTCCCTGTTGACCTCCTCCCATGCGCTGCAGCACACGCCGAGCATGTTCCCCATCAGGGTCCTTAAATAAGGAGCACGTTGTTATTTACTTTCAAAATGCCAAATAAGGATAATCATGAAGAATCAGTCAGATAAGGGTTGTACAATTAACAATAAACAATGCAATGCAATGTAAAATGCAAATCCAAATTTGATCGTGTTATCTGGTATCTCAGTGTTATTATATTTTCAGTTCCACTAAAAAACTGTTTAAAACTGCTTTAATAAATGCTACAATTATTTGTGACGACTTACAAATCTTTCAAACCTTTTATGGATACAATCTACAGGAAAGCCACAAGCAACATGAAAGCATCAGTTCAATGTGAAAGAGAGGACCTAAATGTACCATCATCTGTCACTGGGAAGTATTTTGGTTAACAGTAACACAATGACAAATCTAGACCACAATAAGAGTAAGATATTAACACTGAAAAACAACACTTTATATCTCCTGCTACTCTATATAAACATTTATTGACTTCTTGAAGACCAAAACAAGTAGTTGTTTAAGATAAGATAGCAATATAATCAATATAAAAAAACTTTAGTTTTGCTGTAATCATTTAACCATAATTTGTTCTCACCTCCTTGATGTTGAGTGGCCTTCCACTCAGGTCATGCTTATTCATGGTTTCTATCGCCTTCTTCACAAACTCCTCATCTTTGAACTCCACCACACTGTTGAATCGGGAGACAGAGGCATCAGAGGAAACCATGTGAGCGCAAGATTTTAACAAAAGGTCTATGTTTGAGAGAGTAAGGTAGTTTCTTACCCACAACCCTAACCAGGGGGAATCACAGGAGTCCAGGTAGCACACATATCCAAATTTGGGAGAGTGAACAAAATACAGTTAAAATCAAGACAAGTAACCAGAAAATTCTAATGTATCAACATGCTATGTTTATGTGTATTTTCTATAGTGCATCTTGGTTATATTTTGCCCACTGGCTTGAGCCAGCAGATTTTTGGTTGTGTTTAAGTCTATTACAAACCAGATTAAAAGGCTAATAAGAGCATGCTATCATTATCTGAAGTAATGTTGACAATTAATACTTTAAAAAACAAACATTAATAATCTATATTTTATAAAGGTTTTGGTAAAATAATTTAGCACTAACAGATACCTATGCATTGTAATTTACCTGAAACATTTAAATGTTTTGAACTGGACACAAATACCAAGGTTAAAAAAAAAGAAAAGAAAAAAAACATTAACATGGTTAAATAGTACACTGTTTAGGATGGACCAGTTTTACAACTGCAATAAAGAAGAATTGTGTGGTCCACCTTTGCGTCTATAAAATGCATTTGTGCCATTGAGTATAAAACATAACAATAAAAAACACTACATGATCTTGAAGACTGTTTAGTTCCTTTGAAGAGAGAGCTCTGCCATATAACAGAATTGTAAAATAAGATTTTGAGACATGAGGGTCAATCAATAAGACAAATCACACAACCCACATTTCCCTGTGGAAAATGGCCATACAAACAAACTTTTACACCAATTGAAATGACAACAACAAAAGCAAAAGTGTACTCTTAGATGAGTTCATTAGGCTACTTTTCCAAAATCAACAGGACATCTCCCTTTCAAATGAATATCAATCATTAGCCATCTATCAGGGCTCTAAACACAACCTACAGTATCTCCGGTTCAGTAACTTAGTAAGACCCAAAGGATCAGAACCTAAGAGAGCACTTAATTAATGAGAGCCTGCTGAGGGCATTTAAAACCTCGTGCAGCAAGTTGGCCACATCACTTACCCTTGACTTTCCTTCTGCATCCTTAAAGAGCTCCACGTATGTAACCTCACCAACTACATGAGACATACAAAGGAAAAATACCAAAAGAACAAAGGAATTTAAGTCACCAAGTCTTCAAGTCGCCGTTGGCCTTGGCAATGCCGCTACAGATGGAGATGTCCCATTAATGATCAACAGTCAGCCCAGACCAACATCCCACCAGACAACACCATGCCTTTCTGGGCAGTGACTGAGACACCCAAAGGCCAAGGCCAGAGAGAAACACAGCTACATAAAAACCTGGGAAATTCAAAAGACTTCAACATGATCAGTTTGTCAACAGATTCCATTCATGGCAGTAGAGAGTTGTAAACTGTCCTTTGACCTTTCAAAAAGGCTTCTTGAGATCCCCATAATGCATAAAGTAAAACATTACAATATTTTCATTCATATAATCAAGATTCACCTTGCAACAGATGCAACAAAATCATTCAACAATCAATTCTACTACTGGTTTGAAGTTAGATGTTGCAGCTGACAATGCCATAAAACAAGTGACAATGTAACTAAGTTCATCTTCCTTTTCTCACAGAGATATCAGCCCAAACTAAATTGGTGTCCATCCAAAAAAAATAAATACATATATTAAAACTCCAATAACCTCACACTATGTTGGTTCCCTACTATCTGCACTAAGTACATCCAGAGAAAGCTACAAACTAATTGACTACTTCTAGAAGCAGGATGCTCCATCTGGTAACAAAGGAAAAAGGGTCAAGTACTTCTGATCAGCTGAAGAGATAGAGAGAAGGGGAGACACCATCCCCATCGCTGGGGACTTTACCTTTCTCACGCATTAGATCTTTAATTGCCTGCCACTTCATATCATAGGGGATATTGCTGATGAACACGCGGTTCCTATGAGCACCCTTCTTTTCTCCACCATGTTTGTCTTTGTAGGGATGGTAGCGGTTTCCTCTTCTGCTCCCGGAAGACTTCTCCTTAGCATCATGCTTTTCTTTGGAGGGTTTAGTTTCTTCAACATCCCTACAACATGCACAAAGCTGCAGGTCAGAGAACAGCCTATCTCAAAACCACATTCGGAGATCACACAGTGTCGTCTGTATATTAAAAGGACCTATCAATAAGCAATACACAAGATAGATCTATCTTGTGTTTTGCATTTCGGTGGTCATGTGCTTTTCTTTACATTTAAACACTTAAACACTTTGTTCCATACAGAATAACTGATAGGGCTCTATAAATGTTACATTAATGACACTACTTACCTTGGGAACAAAAGGGTCAAAAAGGTTATTAGATAGCACAATAACATCTAAATCACTAATATATTTCTTTACACAACTTTGTGTGGACAAGTGCTAGGACACTTTTGGATTATTTCACAAAGAACTTCTTAACTTTAAAGACATTTTATCACAGGAACTGCTGTAGTTAATTAAACACCAGTTAGTGCGGAGCCATTTGCAGCGAACTTTCATTGTGTCAGCTTGGCACAAAGAAATATACACATCTGAGTTAAACACCAGCTGGTAAACAAGAATAACCCAACTGAGTTATCCAGCTGGTTTAAAAAGGGTGTTTATCCAGGTTTAACTTTATGAATAAACAAGCGACTGATGTCAGATTTTCTTTCCGGCGTTGACGAGCGACGGTTGACACATAAGCACCATGGTTACCGCTCAGGTTAACGGCAAATAAACGAGCCATTTTATTTTTCGGCTTCGTGGCCAAAACACAAAACCCAAACATGGACCCATCACTACGGACGGACGCTGGACGGGCGACGACGGACCGCGGAGCTGCCGAGGCTTTCCTGGCGGACAACAACAAGCACCACTGGACTCCATTTTAGCCGCGGCTGCTAACGGCTGCTAACGGAACCAGACGCGGCTTTTTTTTTTTTTTTTCTCCTTTCCAACCAACTCACGTTTTCACGCCGTTGGGCGTTTCTCCGGAGACACTGTCCTCCTCGTTCTCGGACCTGGTGGACGCGGTGGACTCTTCTCGCTTGGGCTCCTCGTCGGGACTCGCGACGTCTGCCATGTTGAGGTTTTGTTTTGCCCCCCCACCGCGCAGCGCAAGATGCCCCCGTTTTTCAGCGACGCTGCGCAGCTCAAAATGTGCAGCGAGCGGAGGTGTGTGCGTGTGTGTGTGTGTGCGCGCCAACGCGAGACTTGGGACGTGTTGCTAGGCAGCACAGCGGAGCTCTGGGAGTCCATGTGGGATTTAGGGAATAAGCAGAAAATAAAATGGGAATATATATTTTTTTTGGGGGGGGGGAATATTGTGCACATGATTTGGGGGGGGGGTTCCCTGTGATGGATGCGTGCAGCCCTCTGCAGCAGTTTGATCCATGCACAAGACAGAGTCCAGGACAATTTAAGTGTCCACCAGGACCGGTGAGTCCCTGAATGCTCCGCGAAATGTCGTTATGCTAATGATATAGTGCAGAGGGAGCCAAGCCAATTCATCATTCCCCAAACTATTGATTGATGCACTTTTACTCTACTGGAGGAATAATTTAATTCTCCTTATACACTGTGCTCTAACATTTGTAGAGAATCTGTTCAGCAGATTCCACCCCCAAGAAAAACACTTCTAAATCTGACTGTTCAATATGACATAAAGTTGTTTGGACTCTATAGAAAACTTTGTCCAGCTCCTAATTTGTGAAAAAATGTTATGAGATGTGAGGACCTTTACCTTAATAATGGCAATTCAAACCACAGTTCTATGCCGTACTTGTAAGAAGTATTATATGGACACTTTAGTTTTATTTAAATGTGTCTATATATTCAGAGGAAATCTTTGACAGCCAAGACATTATAGAGCCAATTCACACTACATCTACATAGTCCAAATAGTGATTTTATGTGCATCAGAATCTTACGTTCCACAGATTAATGCTGCACAATTCATACAAAGACCTAAGTTAGAACAAATCATTTAATGTTGAAGCTTCCCCTATAAAATTACACAGGAATGTGACTTTCTGAGTTGCACTGAAGAAAAATTGTATCTGGCCACATTTGTAGATTTTTGTTTTAGAGAAGCAATCACCTTGGCAATATGTCTTCAGTAACAACATTGTATATTATTATATTTATTCTAATAAGTCAGACCATCCTTTTAAAATGAAAATCTAACTTACAATGGACCGTGTAAATCAATTAAGTTGTGGGCCCCAGGAGAATTAGTAATTGCTGCAGTCAAGCTAATGGGGAGGCCCATTAAATAATAAAGTATTTTAAATCTTTGCGGTTACACTTTCTTGTACAGATTGTATTATCACACAAGGGTGTGTAGAGTTCATTAACATTCAAAAGGATACCACGAGAACAGTTCATAGAATCATTGTCTAATAGTTCTCAATATCAGTTTTGCGCCTTGTTGTCTGGCTGAGATAAAAGTTCAATCAACTTTATCCTTATGTCCTATGGACACTGGGCAGTGTTTTAATATGCTTTATGCAACAGGTTTAGATAGTCTCAGTTGCTTTTCCGGAGCAAAAAAAGTCCAAAACACAACTTGACACACAAGTAAAAGCACATTTGCTTGCTCTGAGTGTTGACAGATATGATCAAGGCTGTTCAGAGGCAAATGACCTAAAGTCATTGAACTGTTCATTTCCACATGAATGGATTTATGAAATCCTCTCTTGCAGCAAGTTCACTGTAATGGATTAATAATTATGACATACAATTCACACTATTTATAATCTGACATCATCACTGATGACCCTGATGTTCTGTGACCCAACAGTTTTCCATTTTGACCTTGTCTTTTAAATTGACGTGAGGACAGTGAGGTAAAATGTCTAATGATTTAATTGTCTGTACAGTGTGACATCTCCTCATTTAATTTGCAAGAACTGTCTTTGAAATAAATGTGAAATAAAAATGGGTTTATGAGTAGCTGACTGTTGACAAATCACAGTGGTGCCACAATACCTATTTTTACCCAAATACAGCCAAGTATTAATATTGCAACAGGACTAGAAATTGCTACTGACCCAATAAAAAAGGACAGTTTAAAAGATACTGCAGAGGCATAAAACTTTGTAGTGAAAGTAAATGTGAGGGAAGTTACTCACCTCTGTGTTTGGATTCTCTCTGTGATTTTTTTCTTCTGTTTACAACCAAAAAAGAGAAATGCAGCTTTCTTTATCACTTTTAAGCCATGAATTATTGCATATCCGACACCAGTGGTGACCATATCCCTCATGGCATGCCTTATCCTTAGATCCGAGTCACTGCACCACTGTGACATGAACTACATTGCTGATATGAATTTGCACTGCATAACCACCAAACAGATGGCCAGACGCTTCACTGCTGCATTCTGTTACAGTGGGCAATCAGATGACCTGCTGTTTGTTGTCCTATACAATACTGCTTTTCATTCACTACAGTAAAATGTATTTAAATACCAGTCTCTTCTCCTTCACCATGTCCAGGGAGCTTGCATTCGTGAGCCTTTAAGCAGAGGGGCTAATTCAGTTTGACCACCGCAAACTGCACCAATTAAAAACACATCATCAAACCAGCCTTGGAGGAGAATGCTGTGCTATACCAAAAATACCTTTGCAGCAGCATTTACTGGCCAGGAGCAGTGAGAGGCAGCATTTCTCCCCCCCTGGCTAAGCTACGATATTCCTGTCACATTTTAGTGGAGTCATTTTTAGAAAAGCCAAATAAGGCAGGGAGGGGAGAATGAAGACAGAAGAAAAAGAAAAGAAGAGGCGGATTGCTTGTTTATGCTGCTGCATCCTTCCTGGTGTTGCCAGGGTGGGTGGGGTGGGGGGGGGTGTTGTGAATGACTGAGGTAGCAGAGCAGCTGAGTGGGACTAACAAGTGGTTGCCATGCAGCAGGAGCAAGCGTGCGTGCTTCTGGAGGGAGAGATAGAGAAACAGAATGATAATGAGTAGGAGGCAGCAAGTGAGGGAGCATGAGGAGAGGAGCTGTATCTCAGAGAAGAGACACATATCATAGCTTCATCCAGAGCCTGATCCAGCCTCTCTCTCGCTCCCCTGTCTGTCTCTTTATCTCTCTGGCTTTTTGTTTGGATGAGAGGTTAGCCCACCACCTCCAGTATGCCAGCGATGGGTGGATTAATGCACATGTGTCTGAGGGCTCCAAGAAGGAGGAGTTGTTCGCAAGAAACAGCAGCAACAGGTCTGTGAGGATGGAACGATAATGCCGGTGAGATGCCTGCCTTTTCTTCCTTAGACATCCTCACTAGAGAATCTGTCAATGCAGTCTCTCTCTTTCACCCCCCCGCCCCCCCACACCGTGCATACTTGTGCAGTGTCCTCCTCATCATTCTACTTCCTTCTCCCTCGTCTGTCTTTTCCGATTCTCTCTGATCATCCCCCTGTCCCTGACTGTATGTACCCTCCCTCTCTCATCTAACCCCCCCCCCCCCGCCTCACTCGAGCCACCTGCTGCTTGTGTTCATATGAAAGATTTGGGAGGAAAAGAATGGCAGGAGCAGACCTCCACTTGTGTGACCACAGCAATTTTGTGACTATGTTTGTTCAATCACCGTCGCTTTCTTGTCTAATGGAATCACACTGTCTGGCAGGAATCTGCTCGCACGCAACAGGTAGAGAGCCCTTTCTTCTAAACCAAACATACGTTGCATCACATCTTCATGAGATATTTAATTGAAACCATACCGCTTTGCCTATGTTTAACAGCTGGCTATGCACTGCGGCACACTGTAATTCTAACCCGACTTAAAGAAATGTAGCTCTGGCATTGGCTCGTATTCCTGAACCTATTTTCCTGCAGTCCCCCTCACTCTTCTGTTCATGTTTGCCTTTTGTAATTTTCTGCAAATTCCCAGAACGGCAGGATGAGAGAGAGAGATCGAAGTCTCCAGGCATCTGTTTGATTCCACATTTAAAAGAGGCTATTTATAGATACCTGTAACCCTTCATGTTTCATGGTCAGCTCGTCATGTTTCGTGGTCAGCTCGTTCACAACATTTAATTGTGGAATTTCTGTATTTTCTCACAGCCTATGCAGTATATGCATCATGTGTGGTAATATTTGAATAGGTTCATTAAATGGATTCTCTCTGCACACGAGACAAAACATCTCTAATCTGAAGCCATCATGTAATCTCTGTCCAGGTAACATGCAGGCTTCTAAACGCCTGACCCTATCAGAGGAGAGATGAGGTACCTAGATGTTGGTTTACCATGTGTAGCGTCCACTACAACCACTCCCTTGCTGCCATGAGCGGAAACGACATGATGGCGCACTCTCTGACTCTGGAGCAGAAGACAGCATTTGCCTTTGTGGGGATGCTACTGGTGTTCCTGGGGCTGCTGATAGTAAGGTGTTTCAGGATCCTGCTGGACCCATACAGCAGTATGCCTTCCTCCAACTGGGCTGATGGCATCGAGGGGCTGGAGAAAGGAACGTTTGAGTACGCCCTTACTTAACACAGGGACACACGCATCCATAGATGTCCTCACAAATGCCTATATACACACATATGCACACACACAGACACAGATATACATACACACATGCAGACACACACAAGCCACAGCACTGCACAACCATTGCACCTGACACTGACACACCATTAAGATATCTCTCTGTGACTGACTGAACTAAGAGACTGAAGCTGTGTATGTTGTTCAATGTGTGCGCGCTGTTAGTTCAGAGCCAGTGTAGAGTCTCTCTACTGTACGTGACTACATGTCTGTTATTGTGTGTGTCTGAGCGAATGTGAGGCAGATGCCATGTCATAGTCTTTGCCCTTCTGCCAGGGGGTGTGCATTTCAGCTCATCGATTTACGTGGAAATGGCTGAAGCTCCCTTTAACCCAAACCTACAAGTTGAATGTCTGTAGATCATAAGAGGTGGACGATCGTGGGACAGGGTGGAGAATTAGAGTGCAGTGGGATTATTCAGATGTAGTTTGAAGACTCAGGGACAAGATTCCTTATGTGAACACAGAATGAACCTCTGCACAGCAGAGCTGTTCTGCACAAAAATGTATATGGTTGGATACAGGGTATTATGTCAAACTAGTGCTTTGTGGACTGATCAAAACCAGCCTGATGGTGGTCCAAAGGGATGTTAATGTTGCTGCTGCTGCTGCTGCTGCTGCTGTGTGTACTGATCGGTCCTTTCCGTGGCGTCTTGAAAAAAAGCAACTGAACAAACTGTGATTTACATTATGGTGTTACTGTTTCTAAATGATGCAAAAACAACTCTCAGAGTTTGTACTGCTGCTGTCTTTGAGTGATGGTATACTGTATGTTACCACTATTACATGTCTGAGTGAAAGAAAAAAACACAACTGTTTACTTTTGACAGTATGCCTGCAAAGAAAAATGATACTGTTGATTTATGGACTGTCAATTGTTTTGTCTGTCAAGCATTCTGTCTAAAGTTTGGCTGATGCAATCAAGCCAAAGAACTTTTAAGGGGAAATGAGGATTAGAAACTAGGAAGGACTCTCTTCCTCAACACTGCTAGTTTCCTAATGACAAGGATAAACTCTCACTACCTGTCTGCAGAGGAAAAGGTCACATGGAAAACAGGGGTGGGATGTCTGTCAGCACTGCACGGGAACATCTTTTTCCACCTATCCTCAGCCCAGCCATCCTCACCCTTTCTCACCTGCTCCCTTCCTTCCAGACAGAGGAAGACAGGACAGTCTTAAACAGAGATTCTATGAGACAGCGGACTGGTAAAAGTCTTGAGTGTTCCTTTGCTAATTTCTACGGTCTACGGTTTCTCCTTAGTGCTGTGAATCTGCCTTACTGTGACCTTCAATGGGTTTATGTGCCTTCATCTAGAAACATTAGAGCACTTGTTTGTGTGTGTGTGTGTGTGTGTGTGTGTGTGTGCATGTGTGCGCGTGTGAGCCATATCATGATGACAGATAGTGCATCTCCTGACCTGTTGCTTGCTCAGCTGGTGGTAGAGATTTCTCATTGATATAGATTTGATTCAACCATGTGAAATAAATAGAATTTCTTCACTTTAAAATACTTTTGGTCAAATCTTTGCTTGTTTGGGTCTCTTATTGCAATCTCTGGAGCCTCGTGAGTGAACTCTAAACTCTGGCAGTAGTTGTCCAACACCGCTGCGGCAAAAGAGAGAGGGAGCCAGGGGGTGCATCAAAGCAATACTGGAAGAAAAAGAGGCGATAAAAAATGTGATCAGTAACACTGGTAGGAGTAGATTTACACAGGAGCTTATGATGTGTGTGTATGTAGGTGCATGGTCTAGAGAGAGAAAGGGACTAACGCAGGAGCAGAAAGCGATACACACAGATATCCATTGACAGGCTTGTGGTGATAAGGCAGGCCTACCAGCCTTTCCTCCTGTGGTCAGTTCACACTCAGAAGCCAGGCCCTCGTGCACACTTCCCTCACCTCGACACACATCATTCGTCAGGAATGCAATCATTGTGCCATTATCTCTGTCACCTATGTGACATCCTTATCTGAAATCTATTTTCAGTGGAAAAAAACACTGCTTCTTTCCTCTTCAGCCTACAAGCCCACTGACCTTAGAAGAAAAACTAACCCAATTAGTAACAAAGATTATATATCTATTAATTTTTAACAAATGTGTCTGCTTTGCATTGTATTTTCATATCTCAGTGTGCAGTCAGGTCATATGTTGTCTGAAGTTTATTTAAAATACCGTGAATCACTTTCCGTTCTTTGATTGGAACAAAAGTAAAGACAACAAACCTCATCTTTGCATACAAGGGGATGAATTATGAGGACAGATTTCCAACAGGGCCTACATTTTCGGTTACACTGCATATTTAAAGTGATATCCTCACATTCTTCCGCATGGAACATCAAATAGATATCAGGAATAATGCAAATGATTAGAAATATTCCTCTTTTGTTGATTTCCTTTCTCTAGGGGCACAGAAGTAATTAGGACACTAATGTAATTACACTTTGGCTACTGGATTTACAGAAAATAGGACCTGAGTGCTTACAGAATCCTTGTTACATAGTATAGGACCACTGAGTCAGCTGAATCGTGGACCTTAGCTTTTGCTGATTATCAATCATCAGTTTTATTACTTCTGGTCTTCGGACTTCACAAGCTATGTCCTTGATTTGATGTGATAAGACCAGGAGATACAATAGTCTTTCTATTACCTAAGCTATGAAAACAGCTGTAAAGGTTCTATAATATACAATTAATCTGACTTTGAGTACTGTTATTTCCAAAAATAATGGAGGCATTCAGGTCAGTTAAGAAGTAATTATTGTATCCAATATGTTTAATTTTTCTTTTATTCTATTTTATGCTTCAGCCTTTATGTATCTTTATTTTTGATTCACACTACACTAATACATTTTATCACCGGACATAGTGGAGAACTTAGCTGCTGCTGCTTAATTCAGAGTCCTCATGTCAAATCTGAAGACCTAGCCAAGGCTGTGTTGGATTTTAGACTTAACCACACCCCCAGAAGCCTGTATGGTGATTAGGTCAATGATAACCTACCAGGACACATTTGAATGTTTTATAACAGTTATTAATGATTATAAAACTATTATGTTAAATATTTAACCTTTAATAGATTCAAAACTACAATTTAACATGAAATAGTGCACTAAGTACGTGGATATCCTTTTGTTGGTTATTTGCAGAAATATGCAAGAAATATTACTTAACACGCAAACTGAACAATTCAAAATAAATTGGGATCCACCTTAGCCAAATATTTGTATTTAGTAGATGATTGCATACAGGAGAGTCTTTAAGTTTTAATATTCATGATTATTAAAAGAATTCAATGAAATGTACTTCAGTGAAACACACATTTATAAACATAAAATTGATACACATGTATTGTATGAGTTGTTTTAAATACTGAATTTGAATTGTTGAATTTTCAGAAAAGTGCAGCAGAGTACGCCACAGTCCAGCAACTCTGACGGTCAAGAACAGTAGGATAGTTAGCAGAGCCCGAGAATCGGACTAATATGTCCATACTTTTTACTGTATGGGTTAGTTAGTTAGTATTACACTTCTTCGATCTTTATATTGGTCACTTGGACCCTTTTGAGATCCTTCTTGTTAGATCTCTCTAATTTAACCATAATCTCTCTCATTTGAAACCTAATGAGATCAGTTGACAGAATTAATTCCATGAAGATTTCAGTTTAACATCCATATCATGTTTGATTGGAGATATTTCATTTCATTTCTGATTGAGGGGTATAATTAGCAGGCCTATGCTGACTAGAGTGGACTAAATATAGCTGAGATGAGCGATAAGGTTTACCCACCCTTTTATTTATTGCAGCCCTTTAAGATATCAGGGATCCTGTCTGCTGATATCTGCACTTTTGCACCTAATCACTTTTTTCACATTGCAGTGAGCAGAGCAGAGCAAGGCTTGATAAATGCTGCAGCTGGATTTTTTTCTGCTTCTTTTGAACCCTCTGGACATTAACTAGAGTGCAGATTCTCTTGTTCTCTGCAAATTGGAGCACGTGCACCTGCTGCCACGGACCACATAGACTCAACAGTTCTCTGAGGAGCACTGCATACTCTGAATTTACTCAAGCAGAGCAGACAAAAGTCTAGCAGCTCTGATAATAAAAAGGAATCACGTTAATCTCAAGGCCACACTGTTGGAGAGCCAGCAGGGCCTGAGTATCTCTTTACTGCACAACTGCAGTGTAGCTTGAGACAAGACCTTAATGTTTTAAACTCAAAATTAACTCTAAATCTGACAAATAACATGTAACCCGAAGCTGAGGAATAATATTACCATTACCAGTTAAAATGACCAGTTGCAGTAAGATTAAGGCTAAGAAGTGAGACAGAGGCAAAAGGGAAGAGGAGAGTTATTTTGTTGTACTTCCATGTGGAAAATTTTCTTTCTTCAGCATGACTTGTAGAAAATTGTAAAAACTTTGTACCACTGTGTTCCAAATCTGATAACCATTGTGCAGTTGATTGCTTCCACATAAAAACATGTGCTGGAGTATTTTTCTCAGCCTGCAGTACAGCCAAGGTCAGATTTCAAGTCATTATCCTGCCTTTCACTGTGTGCATAAATCACATTGGTGTATCAGTAATAAGGAAGTTTACCTGTTAAGAGGTATTTTAAAGGCACTTTAGAAGTCATGTGGCCATAGAGAAATGCCTCTGGCCTGTTCTGGTAATTCATGGTCTTATATTAACTCTAACTTTCCTCATGAAGCCATTTCTTCTGTGCTAGCCAACCCACTGACTTCATTAGAAAATCGTTAGAGTTGACATTTATTTAATCAGTTATTTAGCTATAACTCTTATGGGCCTTATCACTATAAGATTTATTTACCTTTTGTTATCACCTTAGTTCTATTGCTTATATCCTATTGCTTATATATCTGTTATAAAATTAACATGTTTCTATCATTATATTAGCTTTATCATTGTATGCCACAGTCATACACATCATAAAAGGTCTGTAACCTTGAAACTTTTCCCTCTTGGTTATATTGAGTTTAGTTATATACTTTCTTCTAGTGGAAACTTCCCTTGTGGATGTTTCCCGATGATTCATCCAAAGGGCCCACAGGTGTGAGGAAATACTATCCCTATCCCCCATAAACTGCAACCACAGAGCAACATGTGCTGTTGCGCTGCACTTCAGACAATAATATTAGTAATCAATTCTTCAGAACTCAGGCAATGAGAGCCTTTATCTTTCGTTTGGCGTTTATGACTTGGTTAATCGTTAAGCAATGCCTTTGTGTCCCCTAGGATGGAGCAAGGACATATCTGACACCCCTCGTTTAGGTTTCTAAGGGTTGATCCAGAGAGTTAACCAATAGCGGGCAGCCAGAGTATGACCCTGGGATGCAGGGTATAAAGGTAGGCCATCTGAGACAAACCGAGCTTAAGTACAAGAAGCTCAGAGCAGAGAGATATCAAAGTCTAATCTTAGCCTAGTTTATGCATCTGAAACAAGGATAAGAACACCAGTTGATGCAGTGCTCTGCTCTTTTAAAACGCTGTTGGATGACTGAAGACCCTTAGACCTACTCTGCTCTTTTATCCTTGACTGTTTAAATCTGAGAATCTCCTACAGCATTCCTGATGGAGAGGTTCAAGTCTAACGGAGGGGAGCATGTTAACCCTGCTTATGATTCCAATCTGGATGAACCTCCCATTTATGAAGAGGCCAGCGGGGAACACCGGGCGGTTCGGCCCTCCGTGGTCAGTGCCTTTGGGCATGACACTTTGGACCGAGTGCCCAACATCGACTTCTATCGCAATGCAGGCAGTATGAGTGGTCACCGAGCTGTGCGACCATCCCTGCAGGAGCTTCACGATGTGTTTCAGAAGGTGAGTGCATGTATGTGAAGTTGGTAAATGTGTATGATACAAATCCTCTTCACTTATGTTCTATTCTTGTCTTTCTGTTCTCCCTGTAATACACGGTCTGCACACTTTTTTCTCTTCTATTATGTACATTTGTCCTCCAACTCACCTTCTGTGGAAGGTATTTCACACCTGTTTTTCTCCCTGAGTCCTAAATTCAAGTCACTGACTTTGTAACTGCAGTTCCGCTCCTGAGCTGCACAGTCCATACACTCAGGTTAAAGACTCAAATCAGAGTGAGTTGAGATATTTTATAGTCGTTTACTCATTCAAACACCATCACTTTCAGTGTGCGCAGTTCAGTCATTAAATCTTTGCCTTAAGACTTGTGAAATTAAAAGGACACTTAAAGTTATTTCTAGAACACAATAGCAATCAACACACTTAACAGTTTTTAGTGCTTTTTATTAGGCCGTTATACGGCCTTGTGTTGCAACAGAGAGGGGGTTAGAGGTCATTTGGGTTTTATAGGCTGATCTAGATTAGCATTTCTCCACAAAAAAGATCTTGTAGCAATCGTCCCCGGCAGAAAACTAAAGAAATTATGGGTCTTTCCAGTTTAATAAAGATTGTAAAATATAATGTGAATATGTAAGGTCATCTATCATTCGATAATAAGCACCTTGACAGAAAGATCAGTGACCAGTCATGTAACAATCCCCAAATTCATCAAAGAACACTAAATACAGCTGACTCATAGTTTCAGTCTATGGTACATATAATGTAGAAATGAATTAATGAATGACACTGACACAAAGTTACGTGTTTCAAGTAGTATAAGGTTTGAATAACCCAGTAGGGCTCATTTGCTGTAATCACAAACTTCATGCCACTGCAACTGAAAGGCTGACAATTTGTTGCCAAAATCTCTTTCAGTAAATGGAAATGAAACACATCTCAATAAATCAGATGTCAGGGCACAAGTAACAGACAGGAGAGTCATTTAACAGTCAGTATTCATGTTCATAGGAAGTTAAAATTAGGTTGTCTTGTTCTCTCTCACAGACACACAGCAGTGTGCTTTATCAATCTTCATCTAACTCAAACCACAATGGTTTCTTCTCCCCCTCTAAGTGACTCTTGTGTCTTACAGAGAAGGCAGGAGAAAGCCAAACACACATTGCTACATGAAATGACAGTCTATTTCTCCTCATGAGAGGACACCCTTTGCAAACACTTTGCGCCAGAGGCAGCAACTTCTTAAAAATTATGTTATTTTTCTTACAATTGAAAAATATATATTAAAACCAAAAATGTGTTGCAAAGCACAACCATCATGAATATATCCCAGTTATTTCTATTCAGACAAATGTACGTGTTTCCCTTATATTTGCTTCCCAACAGAATGGAGCGATCTCTGTGCCAGACACTGTGGAGGACAATGACAAGGGGAGTGACGGGACCCCCTCTGATGATCTGGAGTCTGGCGCCCCCATTGACAACAGTAAAGGAGCAATAAAGTTTGGCTGGATAAGGGGAGTCCTGGTGAGTTATGTTGAGTCACGACGGGCTCCCTCTGTTTTATAGAAGGGAGGGGCTCTCTACTTAACTCTGACCTGGCAAGAGGAGACCCCATGTGTCCCGATAACACAGCAGGGCCAATTGGGGCTTTCAACACCAGAGTCGTAGGAGTTATTTGCAATTAAAAAAAAAAAAAAAAACAAGTGACAGATGTTTCAGTTTATCAGGGAAATGGAAACAATGGTTATAACATCGATATGTGCGAGTATGCATCTCATTAACATTTTCCGTGTTTGTATCCTTCACTTGACATAATAAATCATGACCCACACTGAAGACTTAAACGGAAATTGTTTCTCTTCCACAGGTGAGATGCATGCTGAACATCTGGGGTGTCATGTTGTTCATCCGTCTGTCCTGGATTTTTGGTCAGGCAGGCTGGGGTGAGTGAGACAAGTAGGGCACAGGGATACAGTCCCTAAGCACAAAGTACTGTTTTGTAAATCTTTCTGTTTCTGCCTTTTGTCATTTTTTTGTAATTGCTATTTTGTACCCATGGCTACCTTCTTCCCTTTATTTAGATGTGCTCTTGTTTTTGGGGGAGTTTTTCCTTTTTCTTCTTACACACCTCATGGTTGGTCAGGAACTGTTGCTAATGTAGGCCTTATAAAATACCCCTAGATTTAATCTGTGATACAAATAAACTTGACCTGACTTGATTGAGGCAACCTGTCAGTGCAGTTTCTCTCCAACAGAGAACGCAAAGATGATTCCCCCAGTCGAACAAGGGTTATTTTTAGGTATATAATGTTGTCTGGAGCAGCAGCAGATAGATCCTACACGTCTGTGTTTTGACAAATGAGGGTGCTGATACCAGTAATTTTAGAAACTAGAGACAATTAAAGGATTATATAGTCCTCTAGTCATTATCAGGGAGTGAATTACGGCAGACTCAACAGAACTAGCCTTTCCCAGGTCCCATAATGATCTAAACTGGATGAGGTGCTATTCTTAGAGCCAAACCTGTATGAGCAGAGTGTGCATGTGAGAGGCAGAGAGAAAGGGGAAATTGTGCGAATGGCTTCATGAGTGTGTTCATTGCTTAAGAACCTATCGATCGGCAGCATCTTTTGTTCAAGCGGTGTGACTAAATGGTTTTGAGAAGCAGAAAAAGCCGCAGGCAGTAGGTAGAGCAGGTAGAGCAGATGGCTGAAACTTATATCCTCTGGGACTTTGACTTTCTCTGTGTATAAAAAGGTGACTGTCGGGAGGAGGGTTTCATTTCACAATCAGAATATTTTATGACAGACCACTTAAAAATAATGCATAAGTAAGTTGTAGTTGAAAAACTATTATTTTGAGTTGTTGTATTTGTGCATTGCAGGTCTGGGAATTGTGGTTATTGTTCTCAGCTGTGTGGTCACCACCATCACTGGCCTTTCCATGTCTGCCATTTGCACTAATGGTGTGGTCAGGGGAGGTAAGAAAATGCATCATCAATCCTCATGATAAGAGTATTTCATGAAAAAGAAACATTTTGAATACAACTTTTCATGCAGGCATTTCACTCATAACAGATACTCATACAATAGAGCCACTGCAGATGGCACCAATAGTTTAAATGTTTAGATGTATATAGCCTGAGATAACACACACTCATCCTGACATAAAATCTTTTACTGAGAGAATGGAATGACCAGGAGGACAGTTTTTGCAGATAAAGACACAAGGCTCAAACCTGCACCTGAATGTCACCTCTTGAAGCCCTTCCTCTGTTTTACAGCCTACCTAACTTGTCCTGACATTAAATCAATGAGTCAGTGATGTGGTGATTAATCATCTTCAACTTGTATGCATGTGTGTGCTTGATTTTATCATTTCAGGGGGAGCCTACTACTTGATATCTCGCAGTTTGGGACCAGAGTTTGGCGGGTCGATTGGTTTAATTTTCGCCTTTGCCAATGCAGTGGCTGTAGCCATGTATGTGGTGGGATTTGCTGAGACCGTGGTCGAGTTGCTGAAGGTGTGTGCTGTTACAATGATGAGGTGACTGTAGAAGGAATTGTGGAAATGTGTCATAACAAGATATTTGACCATACACTCATCCGTACCTCTTCTGTCCCTTCTGTCACACTCAGGATAATGCTGCCATCATGGTGGACGAAATAAATGACATCAGAATCATTGGATGTATCACAGTTGTGTTGCTGTTGGCCATATCAGTTGCTGGAATGGAATGGGAGGCCAAGGTGAGAGTTAAACATTACGCTGGTTGTTCACCAATATCTTTGCGTGTTGTGGTAATATGTCCAACCATGACTTTAATCAGTTAATCAGTTTAATTCTTTCGTCCATATAGGCACAAATTGTTCTACTCATTATCTTGCTGGTGGCCATAGTGAACGTATTCGTAGGAACAGTCATTCCTGTAACCGATGATAAGAAATCCAAAGGCATCTTCAATTATAACTGTAAGACACCCTCTCCAAACAAATGCACATAAAAAAAAAAACATTGAACTAAAAAATTTGAAGATTTGACTGTTCACCTTATTTTCCTCCTCCCGCTCCACTCCTCTTCCCTCTCTCACTCTCTTTCTCACAGCGAAAATCTTCTTAGAGAATTTTACTCCAGATTTTCGAGAAGGGCAGTCATTTTTTTCAGTGTTTTCCATCTTTTTCCCTGCTGCAACCGGGATCCTGGCTGGAGCCAACATCTCTGGCGACTTGCGGGTAACTTTTTCATACGGAGGTCATTGCATAAGAGCCATGCATAGGAATCATGAGCTGCTATGGTACATAGGTTTCTAAACAAAAGGCAGGAGGTGATGAAACTACTTTACTTTTTATACTTTTATAGTATGAATCATGGGATATAGGATCAGAAGCTGTTTTACTGACTTACTTTGAATATCTCCACTACAGAAACAGTTTTCTTTATAGTCACTGCTATACCTGGAATGTGACATGTTCAAACCCAAATGTTGTTTTACAGGATCCCCAGGGAGCCATACCTAAAGGCACCTTGCTGGCCATCCTGATAACTGGTGTCACCTACCTGGGCGTGGCTCTCTGTGTCTGTAAGTACAGTAATCCATTAAATGCAAGTCCAATGAGAAACTTTACTCATTTTACATTTGTGTTTTTTCATAGAAAAACACCACCTCACTAAAGAGTTACCTGGTGTCCCTTTCACAGATGCAGTTCAATTTAGACATATGCATAAATATAAAAATAATATAAATTCTGTGCGGTTGGTTGTTAGATTCCTAAGCAATGCATCTGTTCTTCTCTCTAATTGGTCAGCTGCCACTGTTCTCCGTGATGCCACAGGAAACATAACTGACCTCATTACTCCTGGAGTACCATGCACTGGTTCAGCAGTAGCTGCTTGTGAGCTCGGCTATAATTTCTCTTCCTGTGCAATCGAAAAATGCAACTTTGGCTTGATAAACAACAATCAGGTATGCAGCATCTAAAACTCCTCACATAAGAAGAGCTCTTTTTTCAGCTCTAATGCTCTTCTCTCCTCACCTCTTGTTCAGGTGATGACCATGGTATCTGGGTTTGGTCCCCTCATCATTGCTGGAACGTTCTCAGCCACCCTTTCATCGGCCTTGGCTTCCCTTGTCAGTGCTCCCAAAGTCTTCCAGGTCAGTAACTCACCACAGTTTTGCAACTGCAGTGTAAAGCTTTAGAGGTACACGCCACTGAGATACTACTAGATTATTACTCTTAACTCCTGAAAACAAAAAATCTATTCTAACTTAAGCTCTGTCTCTCTTCAGGCATTGTGTAAAGACAACATCTACAAGATCCTGTACTTCTTTGCCAAGGGACATGGCAAGAACGACGAGCCAATCCGTGGCTATGTCCTCACATTCGTCATTTCTGTGGCCTTTATTCTCATTGGTAAGTTCAATTTTCTATCATGTCCTGGCATCTTAATGTCTTAACAACAACTAAAATCTTATACTTATATTAACAAATATGCTAATTGCGCTGTTTACTGTTGTCCAGTTAGAAGAAAATGACGTTTATGGATTGTGAAAGAATCTTAGCTGAATTCCAATTTGTTTGAGGTTTTTTATTTTGTCTTCGCAGGTAATCTCAACACCATCGCTCCTATCATCTCAAACTTCTTCCTGGCATCTTATGCTCTCATCAATTTCTCATGCTTCCATGCATCCTACGCCAAGTCTCCAGGTGGGTTTCTGCTGACAAAGTATCTTATAAATGAAAAATTCTGCCAGTAGGTTGAGGTAATTATAATTGTTTCCATCCATCTCTACCTCAGTTTTTTTTTTTTTCACAGGAATTATGTGTAAGTGACTGTGAATATAATAAAACAAGCAACTATAACAAAAAGTACAGTCTGCAGTTACTAAATGTGGTGTTTTGTCTGTCATGCTTTTCCCAGGTTGGCGACCAGCATATAAATACTACAACATGTGGCTATCCCTGTTGGGTGCATTGCTCTGCTGTGCAGTTATGTTTGTTATCAACTGGTGGGCTGCACTAATCACATATGCCATTGAAATCCTCCTCTACATTTATGTCGCAGTCAAGAAGCCAGGTGAGCTGTGTGTACATGTTTGTATGTTTGAAAATATATTTATGAGACCTGCGTGGTGGAACTAACCTGTTAGGACTTTTATTTTCTCTCTAGATGTGAACTGGGGTTCATCCACGCAGGCGGTGACATTTGTGAGTGCAGTCAGCAACGCTCTGTCTCTGTCTGGTGTAGAGGATCATGTCAAGAACTTCAGGTAAAAGTCTGCATTGCATCACTGCGGGTGAAAATATATATTTCAAAACAATATAATATATCTTGTACAAAGGACATTTTCAGAATCCTAAAATACAGAGTGCCCTAGTAACACATTCTTGTTTGTTTTTCAGGCCTCAGATCTTAGCACTGACAGGTTCAACACGGGCCAGACCAGCTCTCCTGGACCTGGCTCACTCCTTCACTAAAAACTATGGCCTCTGTCTCACCTGTGAAGTGTTTGTGGTAAGGTTATACTATAATGTCATTATTCGTAAATGCAAAACAATGGATGTTACGAAGGCAGCACATATCGTCTCTCCCAAAGCTTTATTTAAATATCAATCTTCTATTTAAATCAAGATTTGCACCACAAACAAATTTAAACTGTGTAGAGTGCAGACTTCAAATGCAATGGGTATTCAACTGAATATCAAGCAGGGATGAGGGAAATGCCAACTGTCTGGATACCTGCGACTAAAGTTTAGGGTCAGTTGTGCCCCTGAATATGAAAAAGGTGTATGCCGGGTCTCTTTTTCTCTCAAACACACTCACACAAACACTTACACTCACACACAGCTGTACGTTGTGATCTCTCCAGGGCCCGAGATCTGAGGCCCTTGAAGAGATGAACGCTGGCATGGAGAAGAACCAGATGTGGCTAAGGAAGACCAAACGCAAGGCATTTTACGTTGGTGTGGCCTGTGACAGCTTCAGGGAAGGAGCTGAGACCCTGCTGCAGGTCAGTGTGGTCAGGATTTACATAACATTTTTTTAACTGAAAAGGGAAACAAACAAACCAGCTAACCCAGAAAATCCACTTGATTAATGTGTAACAGGCAAGTCTGGATCAGAGAAAGACAGCAGATTTAGACACAGAAACAGGTTTTATTGTCCCATTTCTTCCTCACTACAGCAAGTATCTATTGCTGTGTTATGGCTTTGTCCTGGAGTTGTCTTAAGGATCTGGCCAGGACATTAGTGCAGTAAGAAGAAGAGGAGAGAGTTAATGAGCAGCAGGAAAACAGTCTTATGGCCCTGGCTATCGCTCTTTCAAGATAAGGCCTTGGTTCATTGTCAGGATTGCTTACTTCAAATAGCACGGCAGATTAAAAGCTATAATTGATTAACACTGCATTGGATGAGTCCCTGCAGACAAAATGAGATCTGCTGAGTGATCCGGTCATAATTTCTGGTAGTAAAACAGCTTCAAATCCTTCTAGTCTAGGACATTTTGAAACTTTTTGGAGATTTTTGTTCTTCTCCAGTTAATGAAGACTCCAGGTTATACAGCCGGAGGGTAACATGGAGCCTGTGTTGCTTCAGTTTTCAAATATTGGGATTTATCTTTATGCTTTGACTGAGTGTCGTGCTTTTCCTTACAGGCTTCTGGTCTCGGCCGTATGAAGCCTAACACATTAATGATGGGCTTTAAGAGAAACTGGAGGACTGCGGGCACAGAGGCAGTGCAGAGTTATGTGGGAATACTGCAGTAAGTCACAAATAAACATGCTTGTGCACACATAACAATAATGTGAAACATAGATAGGAAATCTTTGTGTTGAACCAGTTTCCTCATTCTCTTTTCAATAGTGATGCGTTTGACTTTGAGTATGGGACATTGATACTGAGGATAAATGAGGGACTTGATGTGTCCCACATTGTCGAAGCAGAAGGTGAGACTTCTTTAGGCCATGTGTTTTAATCTGCAGGAACTCCTGTATCAGCATAACAACAATCATGTTTATGTAGTACTTTTCAAGCAAGCTGCACAACGGTAGGTTAGGTAGAAGGATGAAACACAGTGACAGGAAATAAGTGGCCTTAAAACATCAGCATGAAATAAATAAAGCAGCAAAGCTGTAGGGTGTAAACTTTTATTCCTACAACAACCTACAGTAACTGACTATAATAAAATAACACTGATAGACCAGGGCACTTTGTTCTGTAGATTACAATGCATTTATAAAGGTCAGATAGTTAAGATGTTAAGATGCTAAAACAACTACCAGTTTACAGCTGTGACCCTGTAGCTAATGTAACTAATGTAAGACATATTCACAATGATCACACATTTATTATAAACTGGAACTCTGATTCTGTCTTTCAGAAGAGATGCTAAAGGCAGTAAGGGAGCAACAGTCACTGGACAATGAGATGATACCGAACGGAGGGAAATCAAGAGGGATGTTCAGAAAGTCCAGAAAACACTCTCAGAAAGTGCTCATGACCAGAGGTATCTGTCTATAGGTTATTTCTGTCATTTCAGAAAGGCTTCAATCTAAACTATTTAAAGCAAAGTTTGCATCAGTAGAGGAGTACAATCTTTAAATATGTGGGAAAATTAGGTATCTATCTCAGTCTTCACTAGCCTGAAGCCAATGACAAACATCTTTTTTGGAATCTTCTCCACACACCCATTGAGATATAATTGAATCAAGCACTCCCACTAAAGATGTCTCTGAGGGTGTAATCCAATAATATGGTCCCTTTCGTTCCAGTTTGAAAAGCATCTCTTAAGAGCAGCCCTTTAACCCAGACAGCAGAGGGTGCCTGCTGCCTCTCACTCGATCCGTCTCTGTCTCTACGTCACACACACACACCCACACACACACACACACACACACACACCACTGAGCTGTGTCTTGGCAAGCCTGCGATGGTCGTTAGTATGCAATCTGGATCCCACTCATTGGAACATTAAACCTGAAAGATGGCTATTTCTGCTGATGTACAGTCAGCTCTTAATGTTGACTTGCGCCAGTTCTCCCATCCAACTTAACTCTCCACGCTTGGTCAGTGAATTACATTCCCTCCTACTGTTCCTCTCCCTCATCCAGTTCTCATTTCTCGTATCTTTTTCTCTCTCTCAGTGTCAGTGTGTGGCCCTCCGCTCCCGCAGGTTGCCAAGATGAATGAGAGGCTGATGGAGGCTAGTGCTCATTTCAAGAAGAAACAGCCTAAAGGCACCATTGATGTGTGGTGGCTGTTTGACGATGGAGGTAGGTGCTGGTTCCCCTAGGCAGCCATCTCTTATGCACCTCGCCTATAGATGCACAGAGACTTGTTCTCCCTGATACAAATGCAGACAAAGAAATCTGACCAGATCTGAACAATAGAACAAAACCTAAAAAAAAAAAAAAAAAGAAAAAGGATAGTAAACTAGTTTTTCAGAACTCCTGGTGACACACAGATAAACTGACCAAAACAATAACCAACTTGGCAGATGTGAAATATAAAGATAAATATTTTGTATAGTAAAACCTACTGGATTGATTGGTTTTACAATAAAAAAAATGCATTTCCCTCTCTTAGGTCTTACTCTGCTGCTGCCCTACATCCTCACTACCAGGAAGAAGTGGAAAGACAGTAAATTAAGGATCTTCATTGCAGGGCAGCCTGGACGCAGTGAGCTAGATAAACAGGAGTGAGTAAAAAAAAGCAAATTAATGTTTCAATATCAATTATATCTTAATGGGTGAAGGTTAGATTAGGCAATTAATTCCAGATAAGAAAATTCATGAGCCAACGACATCACTTCACAGGAGATGTTATTTAGCATTAACTATAAATAATTACCAACATCTATATGAAAGTTAATCAGCTTGTGATAATCTGTTTTGCAGGATGAAGTCTCTGTTGCAGAAATTCAGAATTAACTGCACTGACATCAATGTCATTGATGACATCCATGTCCAACCCCGCTCTGACAAGTAACTGCATTTTTTTATATATATATTTTTTCACTTTATGATAATAGTGACAGCAGACCAGATGGTGCAACAGTAATAGTCAGATGTAATCACCTCATATTATCTGCATATTATATATTTAAAAAAAGAATATTTTCCACAGTCAGCTCATGTTCTTATCTGCTGTCCTCCAGCTTGAAGAAGTTAGAGGACATGATCGAGCCTTTCCGTTTCCATGAGGGTTCTAAAGACGCTGCTCAGGTTGAAGCCATGCGCAAAGAGGAGCCCTGGAAAATCAGTGACGAAGAGCTGAACACCTTTGAGGAGAAGGTAAAACCACTGACATTAAGTTAAGACGTTATATGCAGCATATGTATTAGTTTGGTGGCGAGGTGGTGCATTAAACAAAAGAATTAGGTTGAAATTCAATGTCGAAAAATAACTGCTGCTGTTTTACAGACCAACCTCCAGGTACGACTGAATGAGTTGCTTCAGGAAAACTCCAAATCAGCCAATGTGATCATTGTGTAAGTACAACCAACTGCTGCCTGAATAACATTGAACTGCCAAGTCTAATCCATTGTGGGAAGAAACAGTGTCTAACATACTCTTTGTACCGGTACCCCCTGCAGGAGCATGCCCATTGCTCGTAAGGAATCTGTCTCTGATTTCCTCTACATGGCCTGGCTGGACATTCTGACAAAGGACCTTCCACCCACGCTGCTCATTAGAGGCAACCACAAGAGTGTGCTTACTTTCTACTCCTGAGCACCTTGCAGGCTAAACAGTAGAGTACACGTGGCTATAAAGGAAATAAATGGTAGCAACATAATGATGGACTGTGTTCATAAAGCATACCAGAACCTTGGATGATGTTATTCAGTCCTCCAGACCAACACCACAATGACACACGAGCATTTTTAGAGAAGTCCTGCTGAAGGAATTTAGACTCAAAGTGCTAAGACAAGAAAATATAGGAAATACCTAAAAAAAAAAAAAGGTATAATTTAAACAAATTTCCAGTCACAGCTAAACCGTGTTAATATTTAACCATTAACCTGTTTTTATGATAAGAGCTGTTCATGATAGCTTGTGGCACGTTGTAACCTGGCAAACAATTACTTGTTCTGTGTGAAGTTGCAGCCAGTACTACACTGGAGGCTACCAGTGTAAACTTTTAACTGCAATACTGCATTCAGAGTCCTCTATGAATGCATTCAGTGAGGAACAAAAATGTATTTCAGACATGTCTCTCAATGACAGACAGTTTAAATGTGTATTTGGGAGCATAGACAAAGTTAAAGCTCTTTGTAACAACAGACAAATACAGAGAAAATGGTGTAATACTCAGATATTATTATATACACAGAACGAAAACAAAAGCTCATCATTTGGGGTAGAACAAAGAGATACAAGGCTTCTGTTAATGGTTACACTGAGAGACTGTGTTGCCTGCTGCTGTGCGTGTAAAATAAATGTATATAGTAGATGTCTGAATTCACTAGTGGATATATTTCGAGCAAAATAAATAAATAAATAAATGATTAACAGCATCCGTTCTTTTAAACCGTGGTAGCAATGGTTTGATTCTTTTTTTTTAAACATTCTTTGATATTCATTGAGTGTAAAATATACTGCTATTATAAAGCAGTTTACCTGTTCCACATTATACTGTTTAAATATTTTTCAATGTTACTATCACAGTACACTGTTTGTTTCAGGAAAATTGATTGAAATAAGAGATTGTAAAGCCAATTATTCTGTATATTTTAGCCTATTTTCTATTAACTATTTAAATATATAATTGTGATTACCTGAAATAAAGAATAATTACAATTTTGCACTGTTCTTATTTTTGTCATATATTAGGTGACTACATGAAGTGTCAGTACTTGCACAGTACTTGAGTATTTTAATTTTGGGAAACTACACATTCAATTTTTTTTTTCTAGTAATATAATGGCTGTTGAACAACTTAACACACTGGGTTTTATGTGCAAGTATTACATCTATGCTCTTTGAAAGTTTAAACTAGCCAGCAGTAGGCTTCATGAGATATTGAGCTATTTAGACCAACTATAAAATACTTAATGTGCCTTTCTAGAGTAATTTGAACACTTTATCGGAAGCAATACATTTAATGCAAACAGATTTACAAAAGATCTTTAGAGTTAGAGGTCCTATATGCACATTTGAATATGAGCCCTGAATGTGAAACCTAATAGTCAACATCCTGAATGGCAATGCTGATTTATTCCCAATGGGGGCAGCAATGGATTTAAGATCTAAAAAGACTTGGGATCTGACTTGGGATTTGACGTGAAAGTTAATAAAAAAATAGCTTGCTGCACATTAGAATTGGTTTTGCGTGCCATTAGTCTTCATTATTATTTAATTATTTAATCACATAATGAGCCATGTAAACTGTTTTTGAGGGACTTTTTGATTCTGTTCCTTTATCAGATAATGGCTATTAAGCAGTTCACATGTAATCAATGAGGACATAATATAAGTATGATCTCAGCTAAAAGGTGCTTTGGGTTTTAGCCATTTAACCAGTAAAAAACCCAGAGCTTACAAAATAAAATAGCTTGCAAGTACATATGACGCAGAATAAACAAACTAATTGTACGATTTCTATTCTACATTTCTGTGTTATCCAAATAAGTGTTTCTGTGTAACATCGGGGTCAGCCATGGTCTGCTGTCTGTTGCAGAGCGAGGAGCTGCGTGACGCCGTGCGTAAACAGGAAGCGCAGAGCTGCTGAGCGCGATGACGCAATGACGCAATGACGCGATCAGCTGACACCACGTTAGCGCTGGTGTAGCTGTTAGCTCGCAGGCGGCGCTAGTAAACAACATGACACGACTGCTGCTAAGGGGCCTTCAGCTGCAGTGCTCGTCGGTTTGTCATGTTGCTCCGGGTTTCTTAGGTGGGGGATTGCATACTCAGGTGCTCACTCAAAACAAAGGCAAGCAAGAAATCAGGTTTGATAACGTTGCCAATAGCAACATGCCAAGCGCTTATTGACGTTAGCTTTGCTAGCCTGCCTAGCATTTTGTAACTGACCGTTTTGGTTTTATGATGTCGCATTATAACTTATTTGTCGTGTACTGAACACGTAAACAACACCGACACTACGTCTGCTTTATTCTGGTGCAATGCGTAAGTAAAGTGAGGCTTTCTATTCAAATATCTTCTTGTGCTTTTATGTATTATATATTTCTGTATCAGAGGTCTCTGTCAGAAACTATCGCGAGAACTTGGTTCAGAGCAACGTTGTGACGAAAGGGTTGCCATAGTTACTGCACGGAGCATACTTACTTTTATGCCGATTTAACCTATTTATTCAAATGTTTTTTTTTTAACGACAGTTCCGCAGCAGCTTATTTAACCTACCCGAGTTTATTGTACTACGTTTTGAGCTGTATAGTAAAGTACTGTTTAAGATTACATGTTTTTGAGGCGGGGCTAATTTGGCGCAACTTCTCGCGCGGGAAATTCATTCAAACAGTAGGACCGCCAAGAGACTGCAGCAGAAGCTTTGGGGGTTTGAGCCTTGCAGTAGCCGGCTGTAGTTCTGTGAATACTTAGCCTTTAGGCCGTATACCTTACTTCGTGTCCTGTCAGCTTTTAACTGTGACAACTTTGCCAACATGCCCGTCTTAGAAGTTACAGGTGCTTCTGCAATTTCTCCATCAAAGAGGGCAAGGACAGAAACAAAGGCTGCAGAGGAGAAACCCGTCCTCAGATTTGCTAAACTCTCTGAGCATGCCACGACTCCTACCAGAGGCTCAGCTAAAGCAGCGGGATATGACCTCTACAGGTTGGTTATACCTTAAACTTAAATTATATATTGGTTTATTTCGGTTTACTGGCTCATTGTGAGCTGCTCATGTATGTGTTTGATACTGTGACCACTCGATATAAGAGTGTTTGTAAAATCCAATTGTTAATTTCACTTAAAATGTAATATTGAGCTTGTGTTCTTGCAGAGATTGAATGTACTTACTAAACGTTGCCCTGTATAAAAATGTTTGTTAAATGAATATAATGGCATGTAAATCAGCTAACCTTAATTCTCTGAATTGAAACAGTGCATACAATTACTCCATTGGTGCTATGGACAAGGCCATTGTGAAGACAGACATCCAGATAGCAGTTCCACATGGCTGCTATGGGAGAGTGGGTATGTGTTTAACGTGCTGATGCAACTCTGGTATTACGTGTTTTTCCTCCTCTGTCTACATAGTGTTTAAGCTTTGCACAGTGCATGTGAATTCATGTTAGGATTTTCAGGCCATAACTGTGTCTTTCCCCTCCCAGCACCCAGATCTGGACTGGCAGCAAAAAACTTCATTGATGTTGGTGGTGAGTCTTTACCTCCATGAACTACTTAACCTACTTATGATGAGAATGCATGTGAGCAGGTAATGTTTTAACCATTGTTATATCAGTCATTTTAATTTCTCAAATGTCTCTGTATGTTCTCCTCAGCTGGCGTTGTAGATGAAGACTATAGAGGAAATGTGGGAGTTGTGCTCTTCAACTTTAGCAAGGAGACATTTGAAGGTAAGCGGTGGCATCAGTGAAATATATCATCTCCTTCTTATCAGCAAAACTTTACCCACAGATTTGATTAGTATGGTGAGGCATTACTGTAGTAGTGCCATAAGGTTCATGCTTCTTTTTGAGCTTTTCTGGATGATGTTAAGTGTCGTTCACAGTAAGCATAACGTGTTACCCCATGCCCCTGTGGGTTGAAGCTACTGTCTGCTGGCAAATATCACCAAAATTCAGATATGTACATGTAGCAGAATTAATTGGGTCATTGCATCTCTGATACTAAAACTACATACACATAAAAACTGCCTACTGTGTAAATTATTCGATCCATTTAGGAGAACACAAAACTGGCTAAAAGTATTCTGAAAATAAATGTGTTTAAATATGCAATGTTTCTTTTTTACCTCTAAATGAATGAGTAGGAATTAATAACTAAATAAATAAATAATAATTTTTAATAAATAATAAAATATGTTGCTATCATAGTTGTTTAGAGCATATTGCATCCTGTACAGATGTAATGAGTCATTTTTATAGCTTTATAGACTGTATAAAGATTATAAAGATATTAAGATCTATGTCCATTGTACAGATATGCAACATACAAATGGTCTCATCTCCTTTGTTCGTTTTTCCAGTGAAAAAGGGTGACAGAGTTGCTCAGCTGGTGTGTGAGAGGATCTGCTACCCAGATCTGGAGGAGCAAGAGGTAATTTGCAAGTTGAGAAACTCAAACCCAATATACACACATAACTACAGTTATACAGGTACATTTAACTAAAACTAAATCCTACCTTCATTAAGTAATGTTCAGTTTTTGTTGAAACTGTTTCATAGAGCTGTTTATTCGATATAATAATTTTGGAGGACGTAGTTCGTGGTGCTGTTGATTTATATCGTGTTATACTGACAGGTGTTACTATTATTTTGTCCACTACATTTATGTCAATGAGGATATGTTTAATAACAAACGCATAACTTTCATGAAGGTAGGATTTATTGCAGGACTGTTGTATTAAACTGTATTAGTTTAAGCCAGTTGTACCCAATAAACTGGCAACTGAGTATACTTTACCAGTTTAAAATACCTGTGCAAACATTGTCAGATATTCTATTGTATGTGTGGCTTGACTGCTGTAGGTTTTATTTCATGTATATGTTGCAGATTACTCATTAAATCAAAATGCTTGGCTGTGTTCTTTCAGACCCTTGATGAAACAGAGCGTGGTGCTGGAGGTTTTGGATCAACCGGACGCAACTGAAAGCTCCAAATATAATTAGAGTGTATATTTGTATGTTGAAAATAAGTGAGGTTCTAATAAAGTTATGTTTTTGTACTTTGGAGAGTTTGGTGTTTTTACTGGGACCTGTCGTCCACATTTTCTTTGTAGCGGTGGTGAGTTCTGTCTGACCCTCCACCGTTAAAAGTATCCCAAATCTCCACATGGGGGCAGTGCAGGACAAGAATTGCATCTCAGCCTAGTGAGCAAACCTTAACATATTAAGCTCAGCTCCATAACTGATTCCACTGGGGCAATGTGAGTTTCACTTGCAAAAAAATTCAGAGATCATGTTGCATTTTACTTGGGTTACACACAACTGAAGAAAAGGGAGGTCTAACGTGAAGCTAGCAGCTGTCTATTGAACTTTGATACAGTTGTAATTCAGTCTGGATCAGGGGAAAGCACAGCAGTGAATACATACACCAAAAATATGTTTTTATTGTGAATTTACAACTAAACCCTCACTGATGTGAACAGAGAACACAGACTGGTGTCAGGCTGGTCCGTGGCAATGCAGCACTGATTGTACTTGTGAGAGAATGTGTGGCCACGAAGACCTCAGTGCATAATCATGAAGGCCCAGGTTTGGCATCATCAATGTGTGTCGTGTGTGTGCAGGTGTGTGGATGTATACACAGTTTACAAAGGAAGTAGTTGGTCATTATAAGCACCATTACAAACCCCTCTATTCCAGGGGCTTCCTCTAGTTTACAAATGCTTCATAGATTAAAAGTGGCATCGATTATTACAGTATAAACACAATTTACATGTAGTATAGAGGAGAGCAGACAGGCTATGAAGCTAGCTGTTACTGTTGCAAAGACATGAAATCTTCAGAATGGCCGATGGGATTGTATCTGGTTGACTACAGAGTTTTGTATAGTAGTACAGTGCATTCAGAAGTCTATGTGGTCGTGTTGCTAGCACCAGTAAATATGAATTTTTCTAGTCAGTAGGAAAGATGGAAAAGCATAGTTTAAATATGCAGTAGGAGTCATTCAAGCTCTGACATGGCTACATCTCAATAGTCCATCGTGGGTTCCTTTCCTCTCCTAACCATTCTCATAATTTTTTTTTTTTTCTTTTTTCATCTTCACGCCATTAAATTAATATCTGGGGAAGTAGAAATGTGTTTACTTTCATGTATCCAGGTTTGTTCAGTCATTTACCTGAGGGGAGGAAATGAATTTATTTAAGACTATTGGGACTCACCCGTTTCTTCCACCTAAGTTGAGTTCTAAAAAAAAAACTCAGCCTTTAGAGCTTTCTGCAGTCCACATGCCCTTCAAAGTGGCACCTGATTCCACATATCATCATACAACACTAAACCCTACAATTAAAAACCATTCACACGCTCAATAGTGCTTCACACACAGCTGTAGTTGTGTGTCAGGGCAACATGCTCTTCATTTGACTGAAATCTTTCATTCTGCCTCGTTCAGCTGGCATTTCCACAGAAATTGTATCTATGATATGTAGAATCATCTTTGGCAATCAAATGACGCAGACCCTCCCCCCACCCCCTTCTTGTCTCTTTGGCGGCGAGCCCTTCTCCCTGTTGGAGCAAGTACAAGATGCCCCTAACCACTGATCCAGAGTCAGAGATGTTTGGCCTTTTGGGAAGTGAGAGCCTGACACTGGATTAGCAGCTGCTGGCAACATCTGACTGTCTCAGTCTTGTGATGGTTAATGGAGGATGATCTGCACCCTCATCTTCAGTATGTCTCCCAGCTGTCCTGTGAGGTAGTCTTTATCGTGTCGGTCCTCCAGCTCAGCCAGCTCCTTCTTCCTGTAGAGGGGAATACTGCTGATCTGAAGGTAGTACGCCCCTGGGGGGAGGGCCTTCTTCTTGCTCAGATGCAGGTAGCTGACGCCCTCTCTCTGATTGATCTTGAAGTAGCCTTCTTCGTTCCCATAGTCGATGTTGTAGCGCACATGGTCGCTGAGGGTGGATAAGGCCGGGGTGAACTCAAGGATGTGGTCACGGTTGCTCAGGTCGCTGATGTTCAGGTGGAACTGCAGGGTGTCCTCGATGTCCACACTCTCCAGGCTGACCTCCTCCTTCTCAGTCAGCTGCAGGAAGAAAACGTGGCCCAACTGAATTTAGTGGATATAAAACGTGTGACCTACAGTACAGTAGGCTTTCTGTCATTAATCAAGAGAGGCAAGGTGTAATAAAAGTACATATAAACAGAGCTGTTGCCAGGATTTTTCCAATACTGAGTTCCTGATTTATGTCGATGCATCCCCTACTATCCTCTAAATATTTTGACCAGAAACCAAAGAGTAGGTTTTTAACATTTTCTAAGTACTTTTAATTTTAATTTATTCAGTTAACTGTTCAATTAATGTTATTTCCCAACCTGAATGTCTAAATGCTGCTACAAGGCCTTTCCCACACTGCCAAGAATATGATTCTGGGTCCATTCTGAAGCCTTTATATATATTTACTATTTTATTTGCCTAAAAATAGTCAAATCTATATGTACATATTGGGTCACAAATGACAAGAATCTGCTTAATAAACACCTGCCCTGTTTAAGTTTTTAATTGTTGAAGGTTAAGTCCTCTCAGGTCACTAAAAGCCCCAAGTTCTCCTAAAACATACAGAGGACATGACTTCGGTGTCCTCCGTGGTAGCTCCATAGCTACATTTTGCATACAGGCATTACCTGCACGTCTTCCAGAAGATCCTCCTGTGTTGAGTTGGTGCTTCGACGTTTGCGTCCCTTCTTGGGATAGCCGTTGATCTTACACTCATAGCAGGCCTCAGGAGACAGAGAATTATCGTCCACCTCTCCACCCTGTCCGCCACTGGAGCCGCCACTAGTGAAGCCCATACCTGTGACACAGTGCCTGAGACAGAGACGAAGCCGTCAGTCAACTGGAAAGATCTACGGACAGCTTTCACACGGTCAGTCACTCACGTACCCTTGTCCTGCGCGGAAGTACCCAGGCGGACATCCGCAGAGGTAGCCCCCGTCTGTGTTTGAGCAGCCAAACTTGCAGGGGTTCTGGGTGGTGGAGCACTCGTTGACGTCCGCGCAGCCTCCGCTCATCTGCTCGTAGTTGAAGCCGGTGGGGCAGAGGCAGCGGAAGCTCCCAAGGGTGTTGTGGCATGACGCTCCCCCGCAGATCTGGCTGTTCAGACACTCGTTCTCATCTGGGTGACAGGAAGTGGAAGGGAAGTAAACAAACAAGAGGTCATTCCAGTTAAAGGACACAAACAATACTGGGAAAGTCTGGCATGAATTCTGTAAATATGTGGAGAGATTCAAACTAAAAATAGAGGTTAAAGTAACAAAAGCTCGTTATTTTGGGGATGTACACAGGGGCACACACGCACTGTACCACGCAATTACTTTGTCTTCGCCTGAGCTATTTACAGTTATGTTATGTACTTACAGATTTTTGTGTTTTTTTGTAACTACTCCAATAGGCCACTTTCCCTTTAGTCCCTTTAGAGTGAGATATTTTCATAAGCCTCTCAGGGTCTCTCTTGTCAGCCTCATAGTTTGTATTTTCTGTCACTTCATAATATGTATGTGCATATATAATAAACAACGTATAGATCTTTTTTAGGGTTGCAAGTAGGACATTGATTATTTAGCTTTAACATTTCCTTTCCTCATCCTGACCTTACCACAGTGAGGGAAGGGTTGAACTTCCAGAGGAAAGGAAAAACATTTTGGACATATTTATATTTTGAGAGTGGCAGGTAAGAGGTGAAGGACGGATAACTTGTTTTAAAAAGGCCCAAGGCCGCACTCTGGTCCAGAATATCAAGGCTGCATGGTACATACCTTGGCAACAAAGTCATCAGGATGCCCCAAAAGGAAAGAATTTTTATATTTGATGATAAAAAGAACAGTGGTATTACTCACCCACACACTGGTTCCACTGGTAGTGCTGTAAGTAGCCTTGTGGACAGCTGCACCTGTATCCACCCACTAAGTTCTGACAGCCATGCTGACACCTGTGGTTACCATCACACTCATCCATATCTGTCGGGGACAAACACACAACAAAACTACAGTAAGAGCCTCTTTTCGGTAATGAATGAGTCAGCTGACACTGAGGTTTTTATCAATTGTTTTCAGACCTTCACAGGTTTGTGCATTAGGATCTAATGAGAATCCCCGCTGGCAGTCGCAGTTGAAGCTCCCTGGTGTGTTCTGGCAGACGCCGTTGGAGCCGCACAGATTGGGGTCTGTTGCACATTCATTGTTGTCTACACAGAGAGGAGGGAAGGTTCAGACAAGGGTAACGCAGGAAACATGATATAAAGGCTGATTATAACCCTAATTTGGTTGTGCTGTGTCATTGTAAAAGTCGTGGAGAGTTGACATAGGTCTCAAAAAATAGGGCAGGCCACCATAAACTGTTGGTATAAATGATCTCATAGTTTGCAGGGGTTTAGGAAAAAAATCTGTCACCTACTGATTTAATCTCAGACCAGAGGAGGTAATCACAGTATTAGAGTGCGTCAAACATTCATTTGACAAAATAATCTAACCTCGTCAAACATCAAACATGTTTGACTGTTGTGACTGGAATCTATGCATATCTGAACACAATGAAGTAGTTGAAGCTATTTAGCAACTAAGATCAAAGAGGAGAAGGCTTTAATCTCCAAATTTCATCTGTTTTGTGTGTGATCCTGGGTCTTTTCACAGTCAGCTGAGATTTTTAAAAGCCTTCTAATGTGTTCCCAGTTTTACATCTTTGTTTGCTGAACAGTCAACATGTGGGACATACTACTCAAAAGGCATAGAGGAAAGGTCTACTTCCAAATATGATTTCAAACAGGTATTCCTTTAAAGGATGGCTTGTTGTCAGTGTGACTGACAAACATTATTATACTGGATGAGGACACACTTCTTTACAGCGGCAGCTTGGAGAAGCAGACGTACGATATTTTTGGCCAACGGGCACTGTCCCTGAAAGAGTTTGGGGTTCAGTGTCCTACACATCAGCAGCAGTAGTTACTGAGGTACGTGTTGAACTTGAAGTGTTTTATGTCACACCCATGTCCCTTCAACCTCATTACTCCTAAATGAATAAAACGTACTGTACACACCTACTGTATATGTCATTTGCCTGGGGTTATTCCTATAGTGAAAACTGACTGCTCCCTGTCTCTAATTTTGATGTGAGGTCATGGGAGCTGCTTTATGGTCTGGAAAAAAAAAGCTTGTGGTAGTCATGGCGATCCACTGCAAAGTTCCATAACAAAGCATTGCTAAGCTGCCATGACTCCAAACCAGTCCAGCCTAATAAGATCAGCGTGATATCAGCCGGAGTCTATTAACTCTGAACGAAAGTTAGTAAAGGTTAGACAAAAGGGGGCTTCTTTTATGAGCTAGGCTGGAAAATACTATAGGAGAATACACTGCGAAAGGGACAAATTGTTTGAGCATATGGGAGTGGAGTTTGTTATGACACCATGTAGCGTTTCCTTTTGCGAATACACAGGCAGTTGTATAAAGAGCATTTTAATTACAAAATATTTGGATGTGCAGTATGTCTATATTCTGCCTGGTTTATTTACCAATGCAGGCTGTATGATGCTGGGTGAAGCCAGGAGGACATTTGCAGGTGAATCCACCGATGGTGTTAACACATAGGAACTGACAGTTATGCTGTTTGGTCGAACACTCATCCAGATCTGAAAAAGAAAAAGTTGTACAACATAAAATCAGCTATACATTTAACAGAAAAGTGAAAACTGATTAGTAGTTTATATAGTGCATTTAGGATACTGTGGTTGGAGCTGTGTCAAATGACTGCATGTACTACTGTATGGGGGCTGCTAATTTCTGAGAGTCAAATTCCAGTCCTTCTACAGTCACTGACCTACAAATGAACTGCAAATGAACCAGACACCGGAAACACGCAGGGGGACTGTAGAGGGGGAAACTAAAGCTATGGTAAATAAAAGATGAAAGAGTCCCCTAAAAAACTGAACACCATGTGCACACTTGTTTAGACTCTCAAACAAGCCTGATAAACAAGAGACACTGCCAGATGCACTGGCCCTGGATGCAGGGTACACGTTCATGAACAAACACCTGCACGTGGACACAACCGGTCCAAATGGAGCGTCTTGGGACAGTGAGCAGAACACTGGCAGAGGGCCCGGCCCACTCAGCACTATAGTGCATCTAACCTGGAAACTACGTCAAGCAAGAACTTCAACTTAAACTGTATTGTCCCCAGGGGGAAATCTGTCTTGTCCGAGTACCTGCTGCTGGTCGCTACAAGAGTAGTACCCTCATTCCAAGAGCGTGACACTGAGCTCACCGATCTGAGTAGCATTGGGCTTAATGTGGGCTACCCTTGAATATTTAGAGGTTCCATTTTGCTGTGTGTGTCTGTGTGTGTGTGTGTGTCACCTCTGCAGCTCTTTCCATCTTCCTGTAGGATGTATCCACGGGGGCAGGAACAGAGGTAGCCTCCCTCTGTGTTCTTACAGATAAAGTTACAAGGCTTTGGTGCCTGTATGCACTCATCCACATCTAGAGGGAGAGGATGGGACAGAAAGAGTGAGAGACAGAGACAGTTTGATCCTGTAGCCAGAAATTCCATAAGGGGAGATGATGAGACAGACAGACTCGGGCTGCATTTTTCAGATGAGTGTGTGGGCAGTCCACCCACGTAGTTTTGGCTCTTTACTAGACAGCAGGAATGAGAATGGGAGGTAGGCATGGTAGGAAAAGAGTCCATAAAGTGTAAGTGCTGGAGGTGAAATTAAGCCTTACCCACACACAGTGTGCTGCTGATGTCAGTAGTGTAGCCAGGTTTGCAGATGCAGCTATAGGAGCCCAAAGTGTTGATACACTGACCATTCTTGCACAAGTTCCCCATCACACGACACTCATCAATATCTGGACGGAAACAAGAAAAGTTAGCTCCAGACAAACTTATCACAACTGAATCACCAGTAAATTCCCTCAGTGGGAACAATGCATGCTTTAAGGTAGGTTCATCTCAGAGAATAACTTTTCCAAGAATTGGAGTTTAAAAGTGTGCCCCAATTCTGCACAACACCAGGGAAATATTGTTCAACACATTTAGTTATGCATCAGTGTGGTAAGTATTGATTGTTACTGGCAAAGTAAAAATCAATACTTTCACTGCAAGTGATTATATCGGCCAACAACAACAATCTGTTAATTTAACACCCATCACTGGTAATTTAAAGAACCATATCAGTGGTTTCATGTGTACAAATTACTGCTGATAAATTTGCAAAGCATAACAACTGATGTCCTACTTTCAGTTCAATTCATCTGGATGGTTTCCAATCATTTCAGTACACAGATAACATTACCTTGAAGAGACTCAAAACTTGTTGAGACAATCCATCACCTTGAACAATTCACTGCTTTATTTTTTGTTCAGGTAATTTATACTGGTAATGGAGCTGTGAGCAGGGACCATTTTGAAAACACTGCCTGTTGGCACAGACTGGCACTAACTGGGCTATTTAAATCACTGCAAAAACAGATCACATTTTCACAACATTGAAGTGTGCTTGTTGTTTTAAATCTTGCATGCTGTAGCCTCCAGGAAAACCAAGAAAAGGTTCTCAAAATTAATTTTAGCTTTCTACTGCAAGTTATTGAAATTATTAGAAACCAGTGGTTGCCTGGCAGGTTGGAGGAAATCTGTATAACAACTGAACATATAAAGTACTTGTGACTTGTGGTTTAGGGCTAAATAATGCAGAACTATCAGTATTGTACGGTATGATACCTCTGCCATCAGTGGTGAACCCAGGTCCCAGAGGACACATCTTCTTGTACTGAGTGGTCCCAGGCAGGGGGCAGAGCTCACAGTTGGTGCCCCAGCCTCTGCCTCCATCACAGCAACACTCTGACTTGGTCACCAAGTTCCTGCTACTAGAAGTCATCTGACACAGAGTGGTCAGAACTTCGGTGAAACAGAAGCCTTCGCGGTTATCTGGAGGGTGGGAGGGACCGAGAAAGAAATGTGAGACCAAGACAAACAGGCAGGCGGACAAAAAAAAAAAAAAGGAGGTTGGCCCGAGGAAAGCCGACCAAACCACCCAGAGAGGACCTGGCCTCAGAGAGCCAGACGTAAATAGATAACCCACACTGCTCTATCACTGCTGTCTGTAAGGAGTAAGATAGCCATAGAACCACACAGCTTACAAAATCTCCCTGGAGTTTTTCTCACCGACTTCAGCACATCAGGTTTATCCAGAAGTATATATTTAGATTAGGGAGGAAGGCTTTGAAAGGATTTCCTGCCCCTATCTTGACAGTAACAGACACATGGTTTTTAATGAGACAGTGGAATGTCATGGAATGGTTAAATACCCATTCAGATGAAAGATTACCCTTTCACCTAGTTAGCCAAGATTCAATAGCATAAAACATTTCTATTTAAATGTAAAGGCCATCAAATATTTTATCTTATTGGAAAACGTTATGGTTATGTTAAACTCTAAACTACTGATATTGACTATGACATTCAAACTGCTAAGTAGTATGGATGGTTGAGTGACAGGGAGAGCAATATCTTTTTTAGATATTTATCAAACTCATGTCCCAGTGGCTCGAACTTGTTCAACTAACAAACAAGATTATTTACAATTTACAATTTTTGGACTCCTTAACCCAGTATTATATCCCAATCCAAGATCCTATTTCAGCGATTGTTTGAAACACAGATGCCACTAAATATTTATTTTTTGAGAGTTTATAGGAAAAAAAAACTGACACTGAACTCAAATAAATTAAGTTAGAGCACAGTGAAAAATAAAACGCATACACTAAGAGCAAGATATATAAACTGAAACAATGTACGTACCGATACATTCAGTCTGTGTGGGGTTAGCAACGAATCCTTGGTCACATCTGCAGCGGTAGCTTCCTACTGTGTTCTCACAACGGCCATTCTTACAGATACCTGGTTTGGCTGTACACTCATTCAGATCTAACACAGACACACACACACACACACACACAATATTTCTTATGGGCCAACCATTATGGGTTTGAGATTTATTTTATGCAAAGTAAAGCCTACATTTGAGGCCATGTACTAGAATGATGGTTTATTATTTCCTACAGTCAGACACTGATAATCTTACCCATGCAACCATCTCCGCTGGGCTGGCGTGTGTATCCAGGGGCACAGATGCACATGTATGTACCAATCAGGTTCTTGCAGGTCATGCCTCTGCCGGCACAGTCATCTATACCATCTTCACACTCATTCTGATCTGGAAGACAAACAGTATACTAAGAGTAAGATGGCGCACTAGTATGAAGAAATCTATGTGTGTGTGCATGCATGTGCAGCAATTACACCAGTGATGTAACACAGACACTCATACACACCGCAGCACATTAGAGTTTAATGTAACCGCCCAATCCAACACTGAGCTTTGTGGTGCTAACAGGCATGTGGTGGGAGGGTTGGTGGTCTGTTCGGAGCTCTAATGTAAACAGTGACGCTATAGACACTGAGAGGTTCCTTCTGTCTCAGCGCTTCCCTCCAAATACACCCGTTGCTATGGTGCCCGAGCTATCTGACAGAGCAGAGGTGTAAACAGTGACTCGTCCGCTTACAGTTTCCAGAGACTGTTTTAAGTTCGTCTGAGACAGAGAACGCTTGAGGATCTCACAGAGATAGTGTGTTATGTAACTTTATGGATGGGGCCAGCATGTGTCTGTTGTATGAGGCACTTAGTTTATTTTCTACCAACACGTTTAAGTAAATGGACTATGGACTGAGAAAGTGGAGTGTATGAGTGAGTCACTGAGCTGTAATACCTTTACACATCCTCCTGTCCTCACGCAGCACGTAGCCTGTGGGACATTTACACTCGTACGAGCCCTGCACGTTGACACAGCGGAAGGCACACAGTAGAGGATTCTGGGCGCACTCATTGATGTCTGGACAAGGAACAGAAGGCAACGAGTTACAGTAGTGGTACCGGACTACAAAGACGGTATGATGGAAGTGAGAGTGCATACATAATTTCAGATTCATACCTTCACAGGTCATCATCGGCCCAGGCTCAAAGCCGTCATCACACGCACACTCAAAGCCACCGATGACATTAGTGCATGTGCCGTTGCCGCATGGATTGCCGATGTCACACTCATTAGTGTCTGTGTTGAAGAAACAGAGGTAACCCCATTGAGCATGTGAGTGTTTCATTAACATTTACCAGGTGAATAAACCAGTGCGGGAGGACGACAGAGACAAAGAGAGGAGGAAGATGAGGATAAGGAGACACTGAGAGAAAGATAGCAAAACGGTGGGTAAACTGGCCTTCACACGTGACTCCACTAATGTCCAGACGGTATCCCATGGGACATTCACAGCGGAAAGAGCCGTCTGTGTTGATGCACTGGCCATTAACACAAGGGTCATTGAGGCATTCATCAATATCTGCAATTAAAAAACATCAACACCAAGTGAATTACATGCCACAACTAACAGGGAAAGTGAAGATTCACTGTTAATGACACACAAACCTTTTGGGTGGTCATCTGGCCCCCGCTGATATCCCTCATTGGGACAGAGAAGAGGATACGCCTCTGTAACCATGAGATGCGAAAAGTCATAAAAAATCATTAAATAATACACACAATTTCGGTATGAGCTTGCATGCACGTGAATGTTTCCCCGCGTCCAATGTGTGTGCATGTGTACGCACCCTCTCCCTTGCTGGGGCAGATTTCGCAGGGGTCTCCCCAGCCTTGACCTGGCATTCCAGTGCAGCAGCACGCTTCCTTGGAGGTGTTCTGAGGCTTTGGAGCCAGGCAGCGCCCATTTTCAAACTTGGTATAGCAGTAGTTCACACGGATATCTAAGGGTTAACACAGGGAGGGAGAGTGAGAGATGGAAGGAGCAATGCACATTATATGTCTGTGTTTTTTTGTTGTTCATTCCACCACTTTTAATTTGTCTAAAAGGAATTGTTCGACATTTTGGGAGATTCACTGAAGCTTCTTGCTGACAGTTACATGAGAAAATTGACAACGCTTAGCATAAAGACTGGAAACAGGGAACAACACCTGTAGCCTGGCTCTGTCCAACGGTAAAAAAAAAAAAAAAAACAAGTTCACTTATTAACACAATTAGCACTAATTATATCTTGTTTGTTTAAATAACACTTATTCTGTACTTGTCGAACTTGTCAAAAAATTATTTTAAAACAAGGCCTGTGTCTGCAACACAGGTAAGGTAGATTTTCAGGTAAAGTGTCTTGATAATCTTCTTAATTCAGGTATTTCTGTCTTTATATGTACATCAATACATATGTGTGTGTGTGTGTGTGTGTGTGTGTGTGTGTGTGTGTGTGTGTATATATATAACGTTAAAACAACATTTTGCTTTGAGCGTACCAGATTGTGTGAAGAAAACTTACTGTCACACTTTTGGCCAAGGTTTCCATCGGTGTGATATTTAATTACTATCATCATAGAGATTTTTTGATGAAGTATTTGTAGTGAGAACACAGGTTGGCTAATTATTTCTGGTCAGTGATCGGTGTTTGCCAGTCCCTCTTGCTTTCTCTCTTCCTGCTTCTGAGGACTCTTGTTCGTCCTGGTCTAGGCAGGCACTTACTTGTAATGAGAAGCATATGGTTGAGCTCTCCTGCTAGCACTGGCCTTCACTGAACTCAACACAAATAAGCTTTCTGACCACCACAGATCACACACACATGCACACACACCTGGCTCAGAGGCAAGGATCACATACATGAACACCTGGTGCTGTGAAGAGAATGTCAAAGAGTGTCATGTTACTTTCCTCCATGAAACTGATTTGTCAGCCTTTCCGCAAAGAGAGATTTATGGCGCTCTGTGCACAGCTGTTGTGCAAGTGTGTAAGCGCATGCACATGTGGATCTGCACGTGCATATGTCAATTCTTATTTTGTAGTTTGTGACTCTGAAATATATGATACAAATGTTCCAATGCTTGTGCTTTCTTGATACGGTCGGCTAAAATGTCAATGATAAGGTTTTTTTTTTTTTTAAATCAGAGGCAGAATATAATACTGAAAAAAATTAACAATTTAACATAAATGATAAATTAGTATAAATTCGAAAATTAGCTTTGAAATAAATCAACACTTTGCCAACAAAAGGTCGGACAGTGCTGACACAAATCTGATGGTGGTGACAGATATTATTGGTCATGATTATGCAAAAACATTTGCAAAACCATGACGCCATTATAATTTAAAACATATCATTAATTGGGGAGTCCTGGTGGCCAAGTGGTTAAGACACATACCATACACTGTTATCGCAATATCTCAAGTATGATTCCAGCCAAGGACCGATATTGCATGTCATCCCCCTCTGTCTCTCCCCCGTTTCTCGACTATCTACTATCAATAAAGGCTGAGAAAAAACATAATTCACGGGATTGTCTGATTGGCGGTTGCTCTGTTACTTCCTCTAGCATCTCACCAGTCCAGCTAAACCTGAACTTGCAGTGGTTTAAAACTCACCTGCTTTCTAAACTGGACCTGAATGCTGTCAAAATGAGCACAGGTTCGGCTGAATGCAGGTGTGAACCTCAACATCATGTAGTGCACTGGGAGTAGGCCTGTCTGATGGCTTCCAAGCATCATTGTTATCATCATTTTATCTGTGTTGCTGTGCTGTTACGTTACTGGTGTTATTGTGATCTGCATTGTGTTCTGCAATATTGTATTGAGAGTCTCACCCTTGACAGTCATATGATTCAAAGCAATAACTGATGAATTTAACTCCACCAACAACACAAATACAGTATCTGCAGCCCCGCTCTACTTTATGGAGCTTTATAATGAGTTTCAGTTCATTGTTTAGCTGCCTAGCTTTACTGTTTTGTTTTACTCTAACTGCTCTCATTGTGTCGTTTCGATTATAGAAATTATAAAAATGATCTAGGCAGTATAAATCTGTCCTTATACTGAACTTAATCACCTTAAACCTCAGTGAAACCTTGTCTACTGCAGGTTTAAGATGAACCTTTACCGGAGTATGTGATTTTCACAGGACACAGCCACCCTGTTCAGACTAAACCACAGGTGCGGTTTAAACTGCAGCTTGTGGGGACACAGCAATGACCCAGACAACACAAGTTTAAACCCAGACAGGGCCTCTCTATGTCCTCAGCACATACTTGTGTTTTCAGTGTTCTTATGTGTGTTTCTGTTATTAAAGATTAAAAAAAATGTGACTTGTTAACATGTCTTCATTTTTTTTCAAAAGAAAAGGCGTAGGAGAAATTATGGGTGTGGGTAGTTTACTTTCAGGTGCTGTTTTTATATCTTAACTTGAAAATCACACAGTAAATGTATTTCATGATGCCTGATAAAACATACCACACTGTAAATACAGTAGTGCTGGTATGTAGTACAAATATTGCTTCATTAAAGTAGGAATACTATATATGTAACAGTGTAAACTGTTCAACAAAAGCTACATACACTTGCTTTAATGTAGCATTAATGTTAAAGGACAAAAGATATTCTGACATACTTGCATATGAGAAAAGGAGTGGTTAGTGCTTATAAATTGGTTTACTAGGCTTTTTTGGAAAATAACATATGTTAATTCAGATGAAAATCAATCACAGTGTGCAGAGTTATGAAGATTATAATGTATAAACTTCATCCTACTGTATTTACAGTCTTTTCACTGCTTATAAGCTCTCTTTCACGTAATATGGAGAAGGGTTCATTATAGGTGATAATGATAATATATGTAAAAGCTATTTTAAATATTAATAGTATGAGGGCACACAAATACCCACTAATGGTTTTCATCACTGTTTTCATCTTGATTTCCGTCATTGTCTTCCTGTCTATCATAATTTTTAACAAAAAAACAAGTGTTTTCTCAGTGGGACAGGGTTTTTCCTTGTTAAGAAACCTTGATCTCTTTTCTGCCCATGTTGCTCACTCTCCACCCAGCTCCTCCCGTTTATCCCCCAGCCCTCAGTCGAGCACTTCTGACACTGGAGAGAAAAGCGAAATACAAACTGTAAACTGCCTCACTGAACTGATGAGGTCATCACTTCAGTGTTTGGAGGGGGAACTCCCTAACAGAGGACTCAGCGTGCCCCCACCCAACCCAAAAACACACATATGTACAAACACACACACACACACACACACACACACACACACACACACACACAAGTGAGGAAATGGAAAAAAGATCTGTTCAGAGCCACCCTTGGCCTTGTCGAGGCAGCAGCAGCAGAACCAGCTGGAACACAGTGTGCTATCATGAAAGAGCAGGAAAAGTCTAACACCACTGACTGCTGCTTAGTCTCCACCAGCACTCAGAGACAGACTATACAGATACACTAGTATTTACACTTTGCACTTTAAACTTGATGTATAAGATAGTCTCATCTATCCTGTTTCCCCCTCTTTCTCACACCCACGCGCACACACACACACACACACACACACAATTACCTAAACATCTGCGTCCGGAGGCAGAGATCTGGAAGCCTTCGGGACACAAGCAGGTGAAGCTTCCTTCAGTGTTGGAGCAGGTTCCAAATGTACAGATCTCGGGCGACTGGGAGCACTCATCAATATCTGACACACAAAGAGGAACAGTGTCAACCATGTCATCAAATTTACAAATCAAATTCATCTCAATTCATTTGTAATTTGTACAGAATTCCACCCTGCAGTGCTTCATTCATCATGTACTTTTATATTAGCTGCAGAGATGAAGTCATACCAGTACATCATGGTCTATCCAAACAGGATAAAACAGAATGAAATCTCACTAACAGATAGTTAAATGAAGGCGTATTATCTGGAATAGCCTCCACGTCACGTGTTCGCTCATCACAATGACCAGCTGCTGCTGTTACTGATGCTTAGAATTCAGTGCTGTTCCTCCCGGCTTCCAGGAACAGGGCACAAAGCAGGAATGTGTTGAAGTCGGCCGAATATCTCTTCATCAGCCCCACTGTATAAACAATCCAAGTGTTCTGGCTTGGGCCCACTCACACCCACACGTGTGAAAGGGAGAAGAGGGGTGTTTTGTAGCAGCAAGGCAATTGAAGGAAGAGGCCAAGAAGTAGTTGATTCTCTTCTTGTGCACCTCAGCAGAGCTGGTCTAAGCTGTGATTTTTACATGTATATACTGTATGTCCTGGTGTGTGTGTGTGTGTGTCTGTGAGAGAGAGAGCATGTAAGCAGGTGTTTTCACCTTCACGTGCAGATATTTTATTGCTTCAAATTTTCCCGTTTTTATTTTTCATGTTTTGGCTTATGTTTATTGAGCATGACGCAGAAAGGATGGGTTTAGGCTGCTGTACCTTCACAGGTTTCCTCATGGAGATAGTAGCCAGATGGGCAGATACACCTGTAGGAGCCATCCAGATTCAGACACGTTCCTGCACCACATGTGCCCGGATTCACTGCACATTCATTAATATCTGAGAGAAAAAGGAATATAACAGGGATAAACTGAAAAACATACACATTACATTCAAATAAACATAAAAAATGAAAAATAGCAGTTCCTTACCAGCACACAGTCTACCGTCCAATGTGAGCTCATAGCCATCATGGCACACACAAAGGAAGGCGCCCACGGTGTTCACACACTGCCCGTTTCGACACAAGCCCCTCTGCGTCGAACACTCATCGATATCTGATCAGCGCACAAACACCACAACATGTCACATAAAGGCTATATCTCGCTTTTTTGTTTTTTACTAACTCACATGCACAGATGCACGCACCTATGCAGTCACTGTTGTGTGAGTTCTGAAAGCCGGGGTAGCAGAGACAGTTGTAGGAGCCCACGGTGTTCTTACAGGTCCCGTTGCCACACGGTTGTCTCTCACACTCGTCCACGTCTGAAACCAGAGAGCATCGTCACAGTTGTACCTCAGACGGTATTCACATTGCTTACTTCGCTGGGTGACACTGCTGAGACCACGTGTCAAAAACAAGCGAGGAACTGATAGGAACCAACACAGCTTACCAACACACATTGACTGGTCCCGCGTTGTTTTGAAGCCGTTGGGGCAGATGCAGCGGTAGCTCCCCAGTGTGTCAATGCACTGACCAGGATTGCATATACCAGGGTTCTCAATGCATTCGTTACGATCTGAAAGAGGAGGAAAACAATCGAGTCAAACCACAAAAACTATCACAGTTATAACAGTGGTTTAGTCATTTGACTAAGGATCAGAAGAGGGTCTGTAGTGTTTGAAAATCTGTGATGGCTCCATTTGGTAAATCTTTTTTTTTTTTTGTTCCACTGGTATATTATGGGGTAATCATTTAAGACCCCATAAAATGAAAACATCCTTTATATATTGTTACCTTTTGTCCCTTGTGTACTGTTCTTCTATCTATTTTTATTTATTAAATATGTCAATTGTAGTGCATTTCTATGTGATTTCATATCAAACTCTCACCTTTTCCCTTCCAGTTCTGTATAGAAGAAAATGTGTCTGATAAATGAATATACATTCTGACAGCCTTGCATTGCCAGCACATAATATTGCTTCTCCCACTGTTATCTGGCAAGGCTCTTGCTTGAGACATGTAATTTTAAGCCAGCTGGAAAATTGCTAACGATTGCCAGTTCTCTCCTTTACTCAGACATCAGTGTGAAACCTAATTACTCCTGGCTGGACAAAGACCCAATCTCTTGGCAGTCATTAGCCTTTGTGCCAATTTAAAACATGAAAAACTTGGTGACTGGAAACATTGTAAATATTTTCCTGATATCTCAAATGATATACAGTAAATGTCAAAATCTACTTCTTAACATTCATCAGTTTGTCAGGTTTGTCAAGCTTGATCAACTTGAGTCCGGCTATGCAAGACAAAAATTTGGGAAGATCCTGACTACCCCTCACATCATACTGTATACATTTTCTAATCACAGTATTATTAATCACTGCATTTAGTTCTCACATGTAAGGTCATCATTGTCTCCAGCCACAGTTTCGGTTTTCTCTCACTGGAGTCTGACCATTTTTTGTTGTAGGAGTCGCATGAAAGGCAGGAAGCAAAAGCTCTTCTTTAATAACAAGCCCACCATGAAGAATTCCTCCTCAGCCGACTGTCACTGTGCTGCCTCTGGTGCTTTAGCTTTGGCAAATAACTGGGTGTAAGAATGTGCTGTTCAAAGAGTTTCATATGCTTGAGTTTGATACAATAGCTTGAGGAGACAAGCATCAGGCCACAAGAAGACCCAGAGAAGTCAGAATCATCCTCATGGAAGACAGCAGTTTTTTGGCTGCCTCCTCTAATCTTCTCTCTAATCCTGCTCCACATTTCCACCAATTCTGTGTAATCTCCACTAAGGTCATTAGGAGTTGACTAAACCGCTGTAGGTTGAGTGAACAGGGACAAACATTCATCATACCAGAAATCTACTGTATAATCCAAGTGCTGCTGACACCTTTTACCTCCTTAATAGCTGATCACCACCGCAGCCTTACCTAGACACTGTCCAGTGGGGGTGAAGCGATATCCAGGCTTGCACTCGCAGCGGTAGCTTCCTGGCAAGTTCAGACAAGCTGCATTCTGCTGGCACACTGGCCCATTCTGACACTCATCAATATCTAACAACATTCAGGGACAGAAGTGTTCAAAGACAATGTTATGCTGGTGACACCTTTACAGAGATGGTTTAAATATAAAAAGACCTGATTATTGAACTGACTTCGTTTAAAAACCTAGGAAGAGTGCAGGCCTTACCTTCGCAGATCAGGAGCTTGTCGTTGTAGATGAAGCCAATGGGGCACTCGCACCTGAAGCTGCCAATCATGTTGATGCACACTCCGTTCTCACACACTCCCGGGATTTCCCTGCACTCATCAATATCTAAACACATGAGGAAAAGACAAGGGGACAAAATGAGAACAAAACAAACTTTCCTCCTCACCACGTAAACCTTTGAAAGGGGAAATCTTACCAATGACACGTCCAGTGGTGATGTCGATGTAATATCCTGGTCTCTCGCTTCCGCACAGGATTGCAAACTCATCTGAGAGGACATATGCCATATAACGCTCACTTTTAGTTCCCTATACTCTCTGCACATATGTGGGCTAGCATATGCATGTATGAGACCTCACCAGTGCTGGGAATGGGACACTGTTCACAGGGTTTATTCCACGCACGGCCAATGTTGTAGGAGCAGCAGCACATCTTTTTGGTCATGTTGAAGGTCAGCTCTCCATCACATGTCCTGTTGTCAGAGTAAAAGTTCCTGTAGCAGTAGCTCTTCCTCATGTCTGTGTGTGTTTATAAGAATGAGAGAGAAAGTTAAACGCAAAAATGTCAGTGCAAGACAGTTACTACCATTTCACTGATTGATACAGTCATGAGAGTGCAGCATGAGGACCTACCCATGCAGTTGTTCCCTCCGTTGACCTGCATGTAGTCCACGGGGCAGATACAGGTGTAGTTCCCGATGGTGTTGTAGCACTGGCCTGGGCCACATATACCTGGTCGTTCACACTCATTGACATCTGCACACAGAGAGGACAGACAGAAATGAGTCCATTGTGTTGATGAATACAGAGTTTGATTTACATTCCCTTAGTTGAGGTGCAGATTTTCTACAGTGTGTGAAAGAAATGGAGAACTGCTTGCATGTTTGGTAACTAAATCCCTCTTCAGCTCTTCACTTTTATTGCTTTTGAACATCTATGTGCTGCACTGTTGTTCCTCTGGGCATGTTTCTACACATTGTGTCTCTAGGTAAGCGTACAACACAGTGCTTGTTTGTTCCGGGCCCAGCTAACAGCTGAACTGTTGATTGACTAGAGACATAGTGGATGCACAGTTCAGGCCTTTTTAGAGCAGACACCCGCTTTTGTTCTCCTGGCCAACAAACACACGCTAATTAAAATGCCGCCAGCCACATGTCATTGTCTAACCCTTTAGCCCCCTCCTCTCCTCTCTGTTCCTGGTTCTCTTTTCTAAACACCCTTCTCATGTATCTCTTTTTCCCCCCTATCTTTCACTCAGTCTCTCCCTCCCTCCGTCATCTCTGGCCTGTCTACAGGGGACTCAGTGTACTTCCCCGAGGAGAGGGCTGACCACATCAGAGCCTCGCTCCTCTGGACACAGTTAGGCACTCAGCTGTCTCATCATCCTGACTGAGCTTTGCTGGGTTAGCAACAGACGGAAACTAGAGCAGAGACATATTGAGCTAGAATGTGCTGCAGTGTTGTCTAGGGGACAAAAAGGCCCAATATTTCTTTGTCTTTTTCGCTCTCAGTGCTTTTTACTCTCTCCATGTGTCCTCCCTGAACGAAGGCCTCGACGGCTGGACTCAATTTCCTTCCCACTGAAACGTCCCAGGGCAAGAGCTAGAGAGGAATAGGTCACCTGTGTGTTTGTACGTCCGTGGGTCTGCATAGAAATACATGTGTGTGTGTCTAATACCTTCACAGACTCTGGTTTCTGTGTTGAGGGCGTAGCCTCTTGGGCATTCACACTGGAAGCTGCCAAAGGTGTTGATGCACTGTCCTCCTTGGCACAAGCCTGGCAGCTCCTGGCACTCATTGATGTCTGCCAGAGAGAGATAAAGGACACACTCAGTGGCATTGTGTGTGGGTGCGTGTTATCTGTGTGAGTGTGTGTAAGCGTGCACAGGGGCAACATCACGCAAACACATGATAGCATACTGCTGTCTGACCTTCTAAGATGACAGTGATGGGGTTCGGCCTGAAGCCCTCTCCTCCAGGACACAGCGTCTTGTACTCAGCTGGAACACAGAACACATTAACCAAATCACATTAACCAGAAACATTGACACACCACACAAACCACAATCAAGGTTCTTTTATTGCAGGACTTGTCAGTAATAGTTGGCTGAGGGTGAGACGTTGAGTTAAGTCACATGCGCAGCTGGTCAGGTGCCTGAAAAATACGTTTCTGCTCATCAGCTCGTTTCCTGTCACTCTCTGCTGTGCTTTCCCTGATCAGCCATCTCAGATCTCAGAGTTATCCACAGAGCCCAGGGGACCGGACATGACTGCAGCTACTCAGAATTACAAATCGAAAAAGAAAAAGGTTTTGTTCTCGTCATAGAAGCAAGCATTTCCTTGAGCTGAAAAAGGGTGAGTCATTCCCTGTAATGTTTCGAACCATCTGTTGGCAATTTCAAGTCAGTTGCACAAAGCTGTCTCATCTTTACCAGCAACAACAATTACAGCAAAACACACACTCATCGCATGACTACAGCAGGCAGCATGTAGCCTGTATGTGGGCAGAGCAGCTAACTCACACCTTAACAGGCCTGATTTACATTTTGGTATATTTATATACTGGTTTTCTGGTTCTGTTTTTTCAGGTTAGTGCTTGTTGCAGTAGTAAGAGGAAACCTTAAACCCCTTCAAGGGACTTGCAGTAAGGGCAACATGTGCCAATTTACTGACTGATTGATTTACAATGCCCCATGGTACAAAACAACTAATATAAAGCTTTGACAGGGTTGTTGATCAAAGCCAGTGACCCTTAAATTACTTTGCCAGATAGTGACATTCAAAACTCATTTTTCAATTCACACTTTTCAAAACAGAAATTCCCAGACCACCCAAAGTTGAAGACAGTTCAAAGTCTTTGGCTATACTACTCCCATCTTTACTTATACAGTGTTACGAGTAAGATGGTTCATTCAGTAACACTGAACTTGACAGTGAAATGTTTGAAAAGGTTGGTTTGTCGTGCGTAATGCCAACAAAGTCTATATAACGAGGTGTTGACTCACTTGAGTTGACGGAGGGGCATGATTCACATGGATTTCCCCAGCCCTGACCCAGGGAACAGCAGCAGGACGCCTTGGAAACACCAACTCCGATCTCATTGGAGCAGTCCAAGCTCTCTGAAGCGTCTCCCCGGGAACGGACATCCAGGTAGCAGCTTCCAGAGCGAGTGTCTGTATACACATACACACAAGTGTTCAGGTATACAGGTGTCTCTCGCCTTTGCCTCACAAGTAGTTCTATGATACACCAAGATCAAAACACCAACAATGTGTAGTGAGAACTTGTTGAGTCTCACCTACACAGCCCACCCGAGTGGGGTTGAGTTCAAAGTCTGCTGGGCAGTTACAATGGTAGCTTCCAGGGATGTTGACACACATTCCATTAATACAGATGGTCGGGTCTGCACATTCATTGACATCTGAGAAAGAAAGACAAAGCAACAGTCTGCAAAATGTCTTCATCGCCACAAACTTAAGAATCTTTCATTTTTTTTATCAATAAGTCCTTAACAGCCACAACAGCAAGGAGACAAACAGTGATTTTTCTTCTGTATCTCCGGGGAGATGAAAGCTGCTAATCCCTTTACTGTTGTTGCTTCATTCCTTTTACACCCTTTCAAATTTCCTCAGCTCATTGGGGCATAAACAGAGTATCATTGGGGCTGGCAGCTGTACTGGTGAATTGACTAATATTACCTGTGCAGTTGCCTCCACTTCTGTCCAGTTCATAACCAATGTTACATTCACATCTAAAGAGTCCTGGGATATTTCGGCAGCGTCCATTGACGCAAATGTCAGCAAAGGTACATTCGTCTATGTCTGTAAAAGAAACAAAAAAAGAGAGTGAGATAAGGAGGGGGGGGGATGATAAAGAGGGGGAGAGAGAGAGAGGCCCAGCTGTGAGGGATTAGTGGATCATGGGATCATGGTGGAAAATTGGCAGCCAGCAATAGGAAGTGAAGGCCGCTCACCTCTGCTAAAGAATGACAGTTCTGGGGCAAAAAATGCCCAGACATATCCAGACAGACACACACATACACTATCAGAGCAGCAGCCAAGGTTATGAAATTGTGCTCTTCCACATCATTAGACTCTGCACAAGTCATTACTGTCCAGTCTTGCCTGAGTTGAGGCAGGGAGGACTGGACAGGTTATTTCAGGATGTTTGACACATCAGCAAAATGAGGTCAGTCTGCTCATTCACTTGAGTCCAGCACTGCCTTATCACTGGAAGCATGAATCACACTCGTCTGCTACCAGTCATAAATGTGTTTATATGTCGACTCTACAGTAGTTCAGCTCCAGGTTTCATACAAATATTCAGTTGTTTGAGTCTACATGCAATCTCATGTCACCTTACATTTCTTTAATATTTTATTCTATTTATGTAAAAGCCACATCCCAGCTAAAATATCCCTGGATGCCTAGATAAGGCAAACCCTAATAGCATGTAAGCATATCATCATGTTAAGAATCCAGGGATATGTTTGAAAGGTGCGTACCTTGGCACTTCTCAAACAAGTTACCACTTCATCAAGAAGAATTTGCTACAGTAGTCCTCAAAAAGTTATTTTTCTTTAAAAAAAACATTTTTGTTGGCTACTATTTCTCATCATAAAACGTGATGTTAAAATGCAAAAAATCATCAAAAAAACAAATTTGAAAAGGGAACAAGGCAAGACCCATTGTTACTGTCAGTTCCTTAGCAATGTTCTCACAACTAAAACCACTCAGATGCTAAGCATACTGTGTACTTCCCATGTGCAAAATACTATCTCATGAGTTCTATTTGAAGGCAGCATCTGTTTCGATCGGTTGTTTCTCCAAACAGGAAAACAAACAACCATTCACCAGAGTAACACCAGACCTTTTGAATCATTCAACATCATTTTGGATGTGGGCACCAATTCAGAGGTCTGGAACCAGGAAAGTCAGGAATAGCAGTGTTGTGTTGCCTTACCCTCGCAGGCCTTGCCGTCAGGAGTTGGTATGAAACCCATGTCACATTCACAGCGGAAGCCTCCTGGCAGGTTCAGACAGTGGCCACTCTCACACAGGTTGCTGTTCTCTGCACACTCATCGCTGTCTGTAGTGGTGAGCACATGCACACAGTCGGTAAACACACGATGCATTCATGTATCTATTAAAAAAGCAAACATTGTGGTTTAGGATATCTGTTTTGTATGTGTGACCTGAGCAGTAGAATCCATCTCCAGAGAATCCATCCTTGCACGCACAGCGATATGAGCCCATGGTGTTGAGACAGTCAGCGTTGTTGCTGCACATGTGTGTCCCATTGGAACACTCATCAAGGTCTGAAACACAACAGAGTCCAAAAGGAATAGCATTACATTCAGGTGGAAACTACGTCATCCAAGTGTTGAGGAAAGGAGAGGGCTGGTGATGTTCCATATCAAGACTTCTCTGCACTGTCTGTGGCACTCAGCCGTGAGCTCATCCATTACGAATAAACACATAAACCTTAAGAAACGGCTCAGAAATATATAGTCTCATTTGAAAAAAAGGCTAAATAATTTCCTAACAGCTGGGCACTGTAGTTTTTAACAAAGTTACTCAGACAGGGGTAAATGGTGCATTTGTTAGGGGCTATTTTCAGCTGTGGATTAATACACAAGTATTTACAGCAACAGGACGCTGTACTCTCAAAATAAACTCCACTGCCTGCATTCATTGTAATCTAAGAACATGTCAATCAGTGCAAAGGTGTGGATCTTTTATGTGTTTTTACTAGTTTAACAATGGAAGCACAAAGGAATACTGTAAGATACTGTATATTAAACTTTTGGTATTTTTAGACCAACTTTAAGCAAGTTATTTTTTTATCCTTTTGTTTGGTTGTGGAATAACCTCAACCTCAAGTGTATGTTGTTAAAACATTACAGAAATTTCCATTCCTTCTATTTTAATGCATCATGATATGCAGATTATGTATAGTACAGATTATATACACTAGTTCAAAGGACCCATTGAGTGGCAGCATTTACATGTGTATTTCATGCCATCAGTCTTACCTGTGCATTTGAGGCCGTCGCCAATCCACCCGGGAGCACAGTTGCATTTGAAGCTGCCAGCTGTGTTGGTGCAGGTGGCATGTCTGTCACAGTTATGGGCTCCAATCTCACACTCATTGATATCTGACAAGGAGAAAACAAACGAGAAGCCATGTCAAGAAAAACAGACACTGCTCTGATGGTCTGATGATTTGGGTCTGCATTCTCATTCCAGTGGGGTTCTTGGCATTGTGGAGTGAGTTGATGCTTGGTTTGAATTGTATAAAGACAGCAGCAGGAGACGACAGAACTAAGTCTTTCTGGGTCACTGTCTTCATCCATGGAGAGCTGTATTTCAGAGCAGAAGGCACAGAGACATTCTCATGATCTTTGATACTAATTGCCTTCCTGTAGAGGTTTAATGAGCAGACCCAGTCTCTGGTTTTTCATTGTGCAAGTGTGTCCAAAGAGCTATAAAAAAGTCTAAGTGGGAGAACGATATCCCAATGCTAAGGCCTTGTTCTGTCTGCTCTGTCTGAACTAGTATTTCTGAGATTGTTTTAGGCAAAGATTTCCCTCTTCACCAACAGACCCACAGACAATGCACCTCTCATATGAGGCTTTTGTAACAGCTCTCTTTTTATGGTCATGTTTGGTTTTCTCACCAGCCCCGATGTCAAGTTTGGAAATTTAATCTTTCCCAAATATAATTTCTATATAAATGTGATGTGGTAATGTGCCAACTCTACAAATAATCATTCCTTCACGGCAAAACCATTATAATTATATCTGAACTCTGCCAATGGATGAAATATTGAGGTACTTAGGAGATAATGTGGTTATAAAAATACCTATCTATATGTGCTCACCTATTTAATGTGGGTCTGGATCGTAATAAATTAACAACAATTAATGGGAGCAATTAAATTGGCTACTATTAAAATCTGCCCTGGTCATAAAGTTGTTTACATCCTGTTGGGTGTAACCAATAAGGATCTCCATGAAGCAGCTGGTGGTGATAAGATACTGTGAATGTGGCTCTGTAGCTCTTGTTCCTCGGGCAACCAAATGGCGCAACGGAAAAATCCTGTATGGGGCTACCACAATGACGATTGTTAATTTGTGCGCAAAACAACCCTGTGAAACACTGACCAACACAATACCTGGCCGTGAGCCTGAGGACTGAGTGTTACAGCTTTGATAGAGGGATTGTGCAAGTGGGTGTGCATGTGTGTGTGTCCCTCTACATCAAGGGAAGCCATGCTATGAACTCGCTCAAGATGTTAGGACTTATCAGCCAATGAGACACACTCCTCTCTGTGTGTCTGTCTTTGTGAGGGTAGTAATTCAAAACACTGTCAATTAGAGATTAGTGCTGCTGGTTTACAGTCTTCCTGAGGAGAGGGTACGGTATATTTACTCTACATTTGATGACGGGGTTAATATGAGGGCTGGGAGCAAACGAATCTCCCTGGATTACAGACGGAATTAAAGATCATTTCCCCCGAGCCTTTGATGACAGAGAGAGCACAACAAACACACACACATTTTCATGTGGAAATGTAAAATGCAAACAGGGGTAGTTGCATGCGAGAAGTGTGTCAGCGGTCACAGCTGGTGTCAAAGAAGAGGCTTGATTTAACGAGAGCTAATGTTTGACAGATGAAGGGCAAAAAAGATAAATAGGGGTAGCAGAGAATTACACATCTGCCTACCTGGCTGTCTAGCTGTCTCCCAGTTTGTACGCCTGCCTGATTGTCCGTCTCATTATCTGTTTGCCTTTCTGTCTATCTGTCTGCCCTCATTTTAAAGAGGAAGATTGGGTTATTTTTGTTTTGAAAGTTACATAGTCTTGCTTTAACTCAATGAACTCAGTGTTGTTGAAGAAAAAGAGAAATAATTCTTGTGGGAGCTACATCAACAGCTGGATCAGATCTGGGCTTGAGAGCGCCACTCACTCATTAACACTCACGCACACGCAAAAAGATTTAGTCCACGCATACCAACATGGTCACATAAGGCAATTCGACAATGACAACTACAGCTATGCATCTTTCGTCTGAATATATTGGAAGGGGATCCGTTCCAAAAAGAGTAGCAGGTTTTGTTCACTTGTCTATAACAAGACATCCTGCCTGCCTGAGAGGAATTAGCGTCTTGATTCCCTGGAATTCTGGGGCTGAAATTCCAAACCTGTGAATCAGAACCGGCTGCTTTACTGCAACTCCAACTTTCTCAAAACAAGGAAAATACTGTATGGACATTTTAATGGGATTAGACTGAGCAAGAGTGTGTGTGTGAGTGAGTAAGTGAGTTTGAATCATACTTCAGACGGACCTGTTTATTTGTGTCTGAAGGAAGACGTGCTGCTGCTGCTGACTGCATGTCTGACTCATTTCGATCACAGAGACGAAGCCAGATAAGATCACTAGCCGAACTCTCAACTAGCCCTAAATCCCTTTTTACTTTTAAGTGGCCTTATAAATCACCCTTAACTCTAGCTAGACGAGGAGTGAGTCCAAACTAGCAAAAGACTCTACCGGCCGGATGGACTTTGTATTTATGTGTTCTGGAGCTGTTTCAGGTGCTTACGAGCTGCAGAACTCTTCCAACCATCACGTAATGTTTAACTGACCCTAATGAAAGAGCAACAAAGGAATAAACAAAGGTGCGATGTGATGCATACGTCTGACAGAAGATAGTGATCTCACTGCTCCTGCTGCTGTTGCCGCTTGTGCATGTGAGTGTGTGTTGTGTGCGTTTGTAAGCGTGTTTCTCATCAAGTCAGACAGGAGCTCATGAATGAGGGTGAGTAATGTTAGAGCTGCTTCTGGTTAGTCAGACATTTCTCCTTGCATCCTCTCATTTGTCACCTCTTTCCTCGATCTTGCTTTCACTCCTGTCGCTCAACAAAACCACACACACACACACACACACACACACACACACACACACACACACACCTGTCCTCCACCACTTAATCAGCTGCAGCCCTCAACTGACTCACCATCCTTTCACTCCCATCCACGTTCTTCCACTGACAGGAAGTTTTGTTGTGGGTAGTAATGCTCGTGCGGGTTTGTTTCGCTCACCTGTGCAGCCGGTGGTTCCCTTGCGTACAGAGTATCCCAGGTCACAGTGACAGATGAAGGATCCCTTTGTGTTCTCGCAGTTCCCACTCAGACAGATGTTTGGGTTCAGCTCACACTCATCCACATCTAGACAGGGAGGGAAAGAAAGAGTGAAACAGAGAAAGAGCAAGAATGTAAATTTGCTAAACACAACGACAGTAAAGGAAAAGTTTATGACAATGAATAAAACTGAATTAGCTTTTGTTGATGTGGCCTGCCAAATAGGTTTTGATAAGCTGTGATATATTTAAGTGAGTCACGAAAGAATTACATGAACTATATTAAGGCTTTAAAATGTGTTTACTTTTTAATAAATACAGCAATAAGAGAGTGTGTGTTTGTGCAGACCCATTTAAAAGTCTTTACATCATTGATGTCAGGTTTTTGTTTTCTCACTCAGTGGAACCAGACGCCTAAATGTCAAGCATTCCTCCCTGATCAACCCAACTAACACAATGTTCACTGTCTTATAAATCAACAACAACATTACTCTCTGTTCTCTCACACACACAGACTCATATATCTGAGTCATTAAGTCTTATTCTCATGACTCATATATTGGATAACCTTTAAGTTGATCATTACGTTGTTTCAGTAAATCTCTGAGAACTGGATCTAATAAGCAAAGAGCTGCTGAGGGTCTAGCTTCATTGTTTTATTTTGGCCATATAATGTCCATCCATTACCCAGGCAGGTCTTCATATCTTCAGATGACATGAAACCGTCAAAGCATAGACACTGGTACGTCCCCGGGGTGTTGGTACACTGGCCTCCATCACAGATGTCTGGGCTCTCCTCACACTCATCAATATCTGAAGATTAAAGGCAGAGAAGCAGAAAGGCAAATCAAAAATGACAACATAAAACAATTCTACTTCAGGGGCATATTTCTCTTTCCTATACAGGGCAGAATACAGGACACACATTTACTTTACTCATGAATCAGCAATTAACTCAATTCACACTATAGCTTGTGCAATATAAACACTATGTAAACATTATGCTGAGCAATGGTAAAGTTTTTTTCTGTTGCACAAAATACACTGAAATTACCCATGTACTGCCTTGATCTCTGTCTGTATATCTGTGTCTGGTAATTAAAGGAATATGAATCACAGGAATTTAACAACACATGAAGCCTACTGTCATAGTAAAAAAAAAAAAAAAAAGAATACCATCTAAGAAAGAGATGCCAGTTAACTTCGCTGGATTAATCAATAAGCAGCATCTATCATTATTTGGTACTAAGTTACCTGATTTTCTGCATCGTTCCTTCTCTTAATTGAGGTCTCTCTAAACATAACCGTATTTTTGTACTACCATATATACAGTCTATAGAACATTTTCCAGTAAATCATTGAAATGTAGTTTTCTTTAGTTTCCAAATCTCACCAAATGTGGCAAAAGTACATTTCAAAATTTTTGAACTGTGTACCACAGATAAGAGATTAACTATGACAGAATGACAGACAGAGAGACAAGATACAAAGCTACGTACCAGTGCAGCTTCTCAGATCAGGCATCAAAGCGTATCCACTGTGGCAGCTGCACTCATAGCTACCCTCTGAGTTGGTGCAGAAAGTCTCACAGCCGCCATTCTCAATGGTACACTCGTCGATGTCTGAGGGGCAAAAAAAGACACCACTGGCATTCAACCTTCAGATGGCCTCAATGAAAACAAAAGCAAATATCTTTTAAAGGAAACAGTCAATGATATGTTTAATACGCACCAACACAGTCCAGTCTGTTCTCAGTAGACTTGTATCCCGTGTTGCAGGTGCACTGGTAGCGGCCAATCATATTGACACATTGGCCGTTCCTGCACAGTCTGTCACTCAACTCACATTCATTGATATCTGTGAAAAAACACAGCAATTATCAAATTCTTACACACAATTTATAATATACAAGGATAAACCACATGTTTAAAGCTGAAGGTACCAGTACCATGTCTGTATGATGGACTTTCATTACAGATTAATCTGTTGATTATTTTCTTTATTCATTGATTAATAATTTTGTGATTATCAAATGATAAACAAATTCCCATCACGATTTCATAAAACCCAAAGTGTTCAAATTCCTTGTTTTGTCTGAGCAACAGTCCAAAACCCAGTGATGAAAGAAACTATTCACATTTGAGGAATTGGAACCAGTCATTTTTGGTTAAATTATTAAGCACGCTGTATTAGAGCCATCTGTATGAAATTTGCCACATAACTTAAGTTTATTATCATTTTAACACCTCAACTTGTTCCTTAACTAGAGATAATGAAGACCATTGTCTCAGAAGGGATGAAGTAGGCAGTTTTCAGTAACGATTTCATTGTTTTTATTACTTTGGGTGGTAATAAAGAAAATAAATGAGCTTGATGGGCAGTGATTGAGCATTAGGTCATGGGCTGAAACCTTTACATTCTGCATTAGGTCATCAGAATTACATCCAGTGAATAATGCATGATCAGCTCAATGCTATAAAGTAAACAAGGGAGTTGTGAAACTATAGAAAGCACTGAAGGCTCTTCTCTTGTTCTGGTAGAAAGAGTGTGCTGTCGCTACGTCTCGAGTCAACTAGGTGTTCAAGTAACCAAAAGGTGAAAAAAGAACTAAAAACAACACACTGGAAGAGTCTGCTCATTGTTCGGCCAATGTGTTTCATCACAGAGCTTCATTGGGGCGTTTTACAAAAAGGGTAAAAAAAAAAAGCCTACATACACAACAAGAAGGCTGAATCGCTGTCAATTATCCAGTGAGAACTACACACACAAAAGGCCGGCTTCTAAAGGAGGTCGCATCCCAACAACAGAAATTTCTGAATAAAAGTACGCAACAAATTGTTACATAAACAGTAGAAAACAGTAATAAACAGACACACACACTGGTCTAGAGGTCATATCAGCCTATCTATATAGAGATAATACATCTCCGACATATACACAGACCTGACTCAAACACGGAGCCCCAGTGAGCCCACACACAGAGGCAGATACAGAGGCAGGCTCTCTGTAGGCTCTCATCATTCAAAGTGTCTGCTCTGTGACAACATCTCCAGTTACTGATCTCCTCCTCACCCGTTTTAGAAAATAGAGTATAAACTACATTCTGACACACATAATTCTCAAAGAAAGGAAAAAAAGCAAGGCGGAGGGAAATGTTTGGAGAAGAAGAGTTTGCCTGACTCTCCTCTCTGACGAACTCATTACTTACCTAGACAGGCCGACCCATCGGGTGCAATCTCGTGTCCCTCAGGGCACACACACTGGAAGCTGCCCTCTGTGTTCACACAATCACCTCCACGGCACAGCAGAGGGTTCCTATCACACTCATCGATGTCTAAGGGTGGAAAAACACACACACACGCAAGTAGAGATATTAGCTGTAGTGTTAGGATTTAATCTTTGCAAATATTTGTGACGTGATGTGTTGTGACGTGAGGCTTAGGTTAAGAAAGATTGTGGGACTGACATTCAGGAAGCACTTGTTTTTTATATCCTTGTTCATACAACTGCATGGTGAAGGAGTACAAGCATCAGCTGGAAGTGAAGTTTAGAACCGCGACTGACGGTAACAAAAATGTAGATTAAAAACATTTACTTGCACCTATTTATTTTTGTTAGCCGGCTCGCCCAGTCAGTAACAACTGCTTGTGGGTCCAACCATGCCCACATTATTTCCAGTCCCAGCTATATTTTTTTCACAGCGTGCAAGTAAATTTTGTCTCGCCAATTTTGGTCTAATGGCGGCTTTAGGCCAACAAAAGTATTGAGACTCTCCATTTGGTGTGTATGATTTCTCCCAAGAATTTAATCAAACGGCGTCAAAGGCAGACCAGAACAGAAATAGAGCATACGCAAGTATTTTCACAGATGGCAGAACATTAGGACTTTTAGCTGCATATAAAAATCATTTTGCTGGGCAGCTGATTGTGTGTCCCTCGCATGCAGGTCAAGTATGTAATAAAGAACAATTATCTTTAAGACTTTATGGAGCGGTTTTGCGAAGCGATTGTGACGACACTTGGGCTGCAAAGACTAGACCCTTTCAACACCCCACAAGGGTTTAAATAAAGTCTGTTTAATTCTCCTTCTCTCTCGCACACACACATATATATATACAAATGCACACAGCCTGCAAATTTCAGATTACATCAGCCATCTAAACAGTGAGTTCCAGTCTGGCATGTTAGCCTAAGCACCTCATCCAGAGCTTATGGCCCAAGAGGGAGCATGGACGAGATGGCTGGGTTGTGATTGGGACTGGGTTTGTGTGGCAGGCCTTCCCTAAACTTAGAGACTTTAATAAATTGGCAAAGCTCTCTGCTCTCCGATGCTGCCACTATAACAAGGTGTGCAAGCGAGTTGTTAAGATCAAGTTTCTCACTCATGTCCTCACAGACTAAATGATTTCATATGAAAGAACGCTGTCTCGGCATGTTACTGTACCAAATCATCTCAGCTGAAGAGGTGATTCAGTGCATGTATGTATTTTTAGTGTCTGCAGGTGTTTGGTGTGTGAGGGTTCGTCACTCACCCATGCAGTTTTTCATCATCATGAAGCCACTCTCATAACCTTCGAAGCACTCGCATTCAAAATCTCCTGGTGTGTTGATGCACCTGCCCTGTCCGCACAGGTCCGGAGAGATGCGGCACTCGTCGATGTCTGCAGGAGAGGAATTCAACAACACTCAGCAAGGTAGAACTTCCCTTTAAAATTGCACTAACAATTCACGCATGCAGAGAAAATCATTTGACGAGTTCCCTATGTTTATTATAAATGTAGAGAGATATAATTTAAAAAAACATGATAAAAATGTTTGTTTTTGTAAATAAATAAGATCAGCAGTAAAAACAATCAATGAAGCTATGATATATAAATGTAAAGCAAACAAAGCATAAAAGCACAAAATATTTACGTTACTATATATATAACATTGCTACATAAAAGAAAGACTATAAAATAAGATTAATAAGTGAGTTTAGGGATGATTTAGGCAGCTTTTTCTCTTCAAGCAGATTCTTCCAAAGTCTAAAGCTAAATGTCTGATCCCTTTTGAATTTAATCCACATTTTGAAACACTTCATACAAAGGCTTTGGGGCTGCGATCTCAATCATATGGGGTTAAAAGGTCTCTGATATCATTTACTTACTAGGAGCCTATAAATTATTTCAGAATAAAGCCATGGCACTGGCATTTAAACCTAAAACGATGTGTGCACATTTCAACAGAGCAGTAATGTAGCTAACCAGACTACAGGGACCAGCTCCAACAAGTCCAAAGCAGCCAGACGCCCATTAGACTGAATGAGCTGAATGTAGGCAATGGCTTTACACCACTTTACTGTAATTAGAGTTGGCAGAGGGATTCAGAAAGGGGGACTCATGAAGAATGGTTAGACTTGTAAAGATACGGTACAATGGAGCAGAAATATTGTCATCATAGCTGATGTTGAGCAAACATTCAAGCCAAAAATAGCAGCTACGTATACGTCAGCTTTTACTTTATTGGCAATATGTGAACAGCTGATTCTTGAATTTAAAATCAATCTTTTCCTTGTAGGCATGTAACCAATGTAAAGTTAATGATCTGTTGTGTGTGGTACTCACCAGTAAGGCTGCTACTAATTATTATTTTAATCATCGATTCATCTGTCAATAATTTTTCAATGAATGAATTTGCTGTTTAGTCTATAAAATGTCAGAAAATAGTCTTCAAATTGCCCAACAATTGCCCAAAACCCAAAGATATTTGATTCATAATGATATAAAACAGAGAAAAGCACCAAATCCTCACACATGAGGACATTCTCGCTTGATGAACGACTTAAAAGATTCCAGAGTCCATTTTAAAATAGTTGTTGATTCATTTCTTAATCGACTGAACAATTAATCGGCTTATGTCTTCAGTACTACTCACCAGTGCAATTCCTCTCATCAGAGTCCAGAGCGTAGCCGTTATCACAGCGACAACGGAAGCTGCCGATGGTGTTTCTACACCTTCCATTTGAGCACAGGGTGTTTATCATCCTGCATTCATTTATATCTAAGGATAAAGGATGAGAACAGGTGAGCGACCATAGATGAAACTACTCAGGCAGTGTCTGCAGTCTGTGGACGGCACAATACCTTTGAGGAAGGGTCTGCCATTGATGAAGTCCCCCCTGTGTGAGAAGCCTGGGCCACGAGGACAGAGCTGGGCATATTCTGGAGTGCCCTTCTCCGGACATTCGTCACATTCAGGGCCCCAGGCTACACCTACAGAGCAGCAACAGGCATCCACACGGTGCTTCCCTGAGATGGGAGCCCCACAGCGCTCATCCTCATGGGTTAGGTAACACTGCTCCGTACGCAGGTCTGGAAGTCACACACAGAGTTGTTTACATGTATTTGATATATGAATACGAGGTGGTATAAATTAAACATTAAAGCACATGTTCAATCAGGCAGAAACAGAAAAAAAACACCAGCACAGGACATTTAGACAGCAAGATGACATCAACACCACTCCACGTGGACACGCATATACAGTACGCACCAATGCACGTCCTGCCGCTGACATCAATTGTCATTCCTGGAGGGCACTGGCAGAAAAAGGAGCCTGGGGTGTTGACGCACTTGCCATTGATACACAATCCGGAAAACACTTGACACTCGTCCACATCTGACAGTCGGCAGAGAAAAACCAGAGCAACATTAACAACGGGTCCAGTGTTTCACATTACTCGAATGAAATACAAGTCTGAATTTCCGGATCTACACGGCATCAAAGCAGACGTTACCTTCACAGACATTTCCTTTGACTCTAGCAAGGCCTTTAGAACAGATTGGATCTGAAAAGGGAGGGCAAACAATACAATGTCAGTCAATGCAGTTATATGGTAAAACTAGAATGTGGTTTACTAAAATGTGCACCATGGTGCATATTTATGATCTCACCTTTTTCACATTTGGCACACGGGCTGTTCCAGGCTTCTCCTAGTGTGGCGCAGCAGTGAGACTTCAGTGTAGCCCCATTGATGTTGACCTCACAGCGACCATTGACTATCTTCAGCCAGCAGGTGCTCTTAGTGGTCTCTGTTTTATGAAACAAGCCTTATAGTTACTAGACAATTCAGTTATGTGGAATTAAGTAATATGTGGGTCAACACAGGCTGGGACATTTTATTTGATGCCAAATTATATGTAAACTGTATTTAATTAGAAAAATTTCCCGAGCTGTTCTAAAATAAAAGAGTGTATTGGTTGGCTTACTAGTAGTCAACTTGCCCTGGACAGGAAAAAACAGTTTCCCCAGCTTCATTAGTTTACTATACTTTCAGTTTTTTTCAATGTAAGCGCACATTTCATTCAATTGCTCCAAGTTCTGGTTATATTTTGCCAAAAAAGGACGGGGCTGATACAGCATTTGACCCAATCCTTCTCATATTGGTTAATGTACTGAGCTGCTGCAGTGTTAAACTTGAGGCCAGACAACTTATTATGTTAATTAACATGGGAAAAAATTCTTCTTTTTTAAATCGTTTTGAACCACTTTTAATACATGATACTATTTAATAATGATAGGTTTGAATAAATCAAAGTGCTGTTTTCTTTCATATATTTATTTGCTATTATTATTTATGTTGAATAAATAGATATTTAGCGAATTAAAGTACTTTTTTAGTAATTAATCAAATAATAATCAATAATCAAATTCAAACGATGCTCACTTACCTATACACTCCAGCCCTGAGCTGTCCAGTGAACTGCCCACTGAACACAAACACACAAAGGACCCTTGGCTGTTCCTACAATCGCCATTAATACAGGGGCTGGACTTACACTCATCCACATCTATGGGAGACAAAAACATAAATCATTTCTTATCAATCTCACATAGCAGACAAGGCACATGCAGTGAGTAAGTGACATTGTACTGTACAACAGAATGAACGAGTCTCTGACCCTCGCAGACGTCGGTCTCGGGATCAAAGATGTATCCTTTGGGACACTGACAGGTGAAACTGCCTGGTGTGTTCCTGCACAGACCGTTTTCACAGAGCAGCCTGTTCATCAGACACTCATCAATATCTGAGGAAAAACACAGACAGAGAGACATGATGACTTTCCTCACACTGGATTTTGATATGAGGGCTGTATACTTGAAGAGGACAAGGACATTATAGAGCAATTAACCTACCAACACAGTTTTTGCCCGTCAGGTCTACTTCAAAGCCTTCATTGCAGGTGCATTTGAATGTCCTCAACATATTCTCACACACTCCATTCTGGCAGATGTCAGGGTCGAGGGCACACTCGTTAATATCTGGCAAAGGCAAAGAATAATCTGCTGAACATCACAGTAGAAAAATAACTCTAAGTGACGAAAACATTTAACTTATATGGCTCTGTTTGGTTTCTGTTTTAATATCAATGACACACACACACAATGAGCTTGTGTTCATTACCTCTTCCGTCGCCGGTTATGCCAGCGCCATTGGGGCAAAGAGCCAGGAACTCAGCTGCAGCAAAACACACAAATAGCACAGTTTGGTTGATAAAAAAGGAGAAATAACAGCGCTTTAGAAAATACCACATTTGCCAAAATCCAAGAAATCTCAAAGCAAAACATCTAATACCATGTCATTATCCATTTCAATGCTTTCTCATTTAGCCTAAATGTATATAAAACTGTCTTTTTAAAGTGGTGCAGCTCTGGCATCTTTTGATATAGAAAACTTTAATTGGCAGGACTAATGAGAAGTGACTGGATGACTGGTGCGTGTTTGTGCATGTGTGTGTGAGTGTGTGCGTGGAGGCTGTCAATGTCTCCTAACTGAGGGCGTCTCCGTCAAACAACTTCTCATCACAGCTATTCTGTCATTTATGAAATCCAAGCTGGCATGTTAGAGAAGACGAAGCATTTGATCCAGTCGCCCTGACTTTGACAGGTGTGTTTTGAATTAAACACAAGCAGACGAGTGTGTATGTGTGTGTGTGTGTCTGTGTGTTTTCAGTGTGTGTCAGGCAGCAGGAGGTGGCTCCATATGTGTAAAGGGTGGAGTGATTTGAATATCCATACCAGAGCTTTGTGGTGGGCAGGGTTGGCAGGGCTCTCCGTAGGCGTACTCTGTGCTGGCACAACAGCACTCCGACTTGGTCACAGCTCCAAATAAAGGCCTAACACACTGCCCTCGCTTGTAGCCACCATAACACGAACTGCGCATATGTGTGTCTGTTTCGGGCAAAACAAGACAGAGTGTGTGAGAAACAGAAATGAGGAAAGAGACCTGGGAAAAGGCTGGAGACAGAGCAGCGGGGGAGAGAAGGGGAGGCGGGAGTCCGTAGCTCCAATAAACAACAACACTGGCGAAATAAACGGTTGTTCTCTCTCCATAATATCCAGGGATTTGAGGCATTCTCCTGCGCTGATATCATCCTGACGAAAACTTACCCAGACCGAACAACAGCATTTCAACACTTCTCACACAATACACAAAGAAATGTCATTTGGGGGAATGTAGGAATTTTGAAAATAAAGGCATAAACAGATCTGCTCTCCAACTGCCAGTCCAGGGGATTGGAGCAAAAGGAGGCATGAAAACATTGATCAATATTGATCAACACATGTTCATTAATGATAGTGAGCATGTGGTTGCAACAGATGAACAAGATGAGCTGTTGGTTATTTTCTCTGCTTTGTCACATTTGGCAGGACACATGCTGCTTGTTTTACCAACAGAACTTGAAAATATTTGTGTTGTGGTTATTCTGGGTAAAATGTGTTGACAGTTGTAATATTAATCCTTAAAAGTATGCTCACTTTGAGCTTTTCAGTTGCTTAGAAAAGAGGCAACAACACTTGACAAAAGTAAAGTTACATTCAGTATCCCCTGAAGCAAAGCAACGTAAAGCTATCCAGTTACCTTCACCTAAAGAGGGTGTTGCTCTTGAACGAAGATTGGTGAGAATACTGTTTGCCACCGTATCCAAAATGAACACATGAACTATTCCTGGAGACAAAACATTTACTCACCAACACAGACGCGTCCATCCAGACCCACTGCCATCCCAGCCATACACTCACAGCGGAAGGATCCCTCCGTGTTGAGGCAGTGACCGTTCATACACATGCCTGGAGTCTCACACTCATCAATGTCTAGAAACAGATACAGCAAAATCATTTCTTCAGGCACACTTCACAAAATGGTGAGAGGCTTGAATCCATTAAAATAAACCAATTTCCTGCTGAAGCAGTGGTTATTAAAAGTCCTCGGGTACTTGATTCATTAAAAAAATGCAGCCAAAACTGCTGCACAGTTTCAGTTTAATGGCTCAACTAAGAAAATATTATTTTCCTTCCCCTTGATCGCATCAGCGTATTACAATAATTATCATAATGAGCGTAAACAATGATATGGCATGCTCTCCTATTTATTTATTCAGTTGTGACTTAACCAGGTCAGTGTCTCTGAGATCAAACGTCTGCCACATGGAGCAAAATGGCCGCAGGTTACACATAGAAAAGACCGTTCTTTATGGGGCATTTGATTGGCAGTTAGAGATTTATGATACCTATTTTAAACATCACATTAATTTTAACTCTCTTCCATACAGCATATGATCTTACCATAAACGACAAAATGGTTGATGAATTGCTACGTGACTCATAAGTTTGTGTCCCCTAATCAAATCAATGCGATTGCGGCATGTTTTGTCAATTTCAGGAGAAGACCAAATTTCTTTTCTCTTTGCAATGAACAAGTTTAGGGAAGGTTGTCTGCTAGAATCTCAAAACAGGCGGGGCCCCAAATATCCACATGTCCAGCTGGCCTGCCAGGATGCGGAGGGATTTTTCCAAGGCTTTTAGGGGGATTTTTGGCTTGTGTGCTAAGACTCACATAATATAACTACTAACATGTCAGAGAGGTAGCCACCTTCCATGCCAGCCAATAATGCAGATACAAAGAAAAATTGACTGAAAATATATTCTGGTGACGTCGAGACGGGATTTTAATAATCTGTGGGCTTTCTGACAAACACACCTACACACATGCGTCCACTGGTGTCAAGCAGGAATCCAGGTTTACAGATGCATTTGAAGCTGCCATCTTCATTAATACACAGTCCATTGAGGCACATGTTCCTGATGAGACACTCGTCCTGGTCTGAGGATGAACAGAAACAAATAGGTTGATAGCAGTGCAATTTAGGAAAGATATAGTGGTTAAAGGCACAAACTGGTGGTTTTGCATAGTTTAATCCATTTACAACAAATTTCATACACTTTACATTCTTACTGACCAGAGATGAACTATATTTTCGTTTACTTCATTCTGTCTTGACAGCCAGATTGTCATAGAAATTGCTTGCTTCAATCAAAGTTATATTGTTGGTGTTAAACAATGCAGTGGCAAGCAAAGAATATTTTCAAAACCTTACTGGGTAAATTCAAGGACGCTCAACCATTGGAGAATTGATAGTTCACTGCCAAATCATTAAATTGGCGAGCTACGTATGCTCAGAAAATCAAGTCCAGAAGACAAACACTAAGCAAACATAGGAATCAGGAAATTGTTGACTAAATATGCTGCTTTTGAGCAGCCAACTCTTTGGAGCATGCTTGAACAGAACAAGGCATAGAGCTTCTATAAGCTCTATGCCTAAAACTTCATTCCCATGTGTCAATAATATAATTTGACAAGGGTTGGTTCCAAAACTACTTGACCAGTTCTGATGGAGTATACTGGAGTAAGTTTTCTTGTGATGGACTACCTATCTAAAGCAAGTCTGCAAGAAGTTTTAAAGACTTTATATCAAACTACAATTAATGGATTCAAATGGATGGCTAGAAGGTAAGAAGTAAATATACTTAATATGTAATCCTTTGGAAAACTTTTGGTAGTAACATAAAATGTACATATTTTGTAGTTAATGGGCTGAAACACACAAAACCGCCAGCATGTTCATTTAAAATCCCATCTATTACGGCATATGCCTCCAAGAGGCAGTGGTATTAAATCACCACCTCCAACAGATCCACGGTCCATTAAACATAAACATTACACATACTGTGGTTATTACAGAAAACTACCCTTTAAATATGTGTCTGCTCCATAAATGCAGATGTCAGAACTTGACAGACCTTGACAGTTTTTGCCATCTGCTGAAATCTCAAATCCAGCGTTGCAGACACAGTGGAAGCTGCCCTCAGTGTTCACACAGCGCCCGTTGTTGCAGATACGACCGTTGGCCACGCACTCATCCAGATCTGGCGGAAACAAACAGATAGCACGGTAAACACATACATCCTCTAATAAAGTGTGTGTGTACATGTGTGTCCCCCTGTGTTTATGTGTAACCTCGGCATTCTGTCCTGGTTGCAGTAGTCTGGAATCCAACAGGACACTGACAGATGTAAGACCCAGGCGTGTTCACACACTCTCCATGTGCACACGGGTTTCTCTCACATTCGTCGTCGTCTGCAAACAACAAACATAGAGCTCATAAACTGTCTTCACCTTCATGTGCCTCCAGTTTAGTGCTCGAGAAACTCCCCACTCTGTCAGAAACTTACCGATGCACTCTCCTCTTCCATCCAACCTGAAGCCCATGTTGCACTCGCAGCGATATCCAATGCCCGGCATGGGGATGCACCTGCCATTCAGGCAGAGGTTGCGGTATGCCTGGCACATGTTGGTGATATTCTGGGTTTGGATAATAACGGGACCTGATAGAAACATTCGCACAAACATATCATCTATAAATCATAAAATGCTGTGATTGCTTTTGTTTTTTTGTCAACACAAAATGTACATACAGTATGATCAAACAAAGTAGAAAAGAAACTGCAACAGCAAAATGTAATTTCATAAGCATGTAGTCTTACATTGCCAGATGTATCTACACACCACATTTGCCCTGTACTGTGGTCTGGCAGGATCCACTATCATTCTATCTGCGTTGTTAAATTTTTGAAGAATAGTCCAAACTCTGCCAAATTTTCTTGAAAAATTGTTCTGGAGGAAATGTTATTGTGGAAGATTTTGTACATGGTTAATTCAACTCTTGACATGGTCTGGTCTGCAAACATGCAAGAATATTTTCTTTCAGATTGGACTTTTTTTCTGGACATATACTTTGGATATCTTCATAGCAATACCCACATTAAACAAGCAGCTCTGCCATTAGTGCACAATTAAAGTCTTAGTCAAAGTCTTCCATCATGAACATGTCGCTCGTTAACTGGAGGGTGTGGGTTTTGATTGCTCAAAACTGGGATTTTGAACATGGCAACACAACACCAGTGGGAGGTCGAGCATTGCACATCCACTGAGTCAGACCAGAAAGTATGAGCTATGAGCTATTATAGCACACGTCAACTTTGAGGACACGTCATGTTCTGAGTGTGAGCGTGAATCAAACACAACAGAAAAGCAGGAGCATACCTGGTGGAGGAGGCTGTATAGGTAGTTGTCCTGGATATTGTCCTGGATATTGTCCTGGAACTTGTCCTGGAATGTGTACTTGACCAGGGACATGGCCTGGACCCTGGATGGGAATTTGACCAGGAATCACTCCAGGTACCTGGCCAGGAACTTGCCCAGGTGTTTGACCAGGATATGGAACTGGGTAGATGCCGGGAAGGTCTGGGCTCCCTGGGACACGACCAGGTACCAGCCCTCCACCGTTCCCATCAGGTATCTGGATGCACATTTTCTGGTACTCTTCTAAAATGAGCACATGTGAAAAACAGCAGGGGGTTAGCTGATGTGTTGAGACGTAGAGACACATGGATGAGAACAAGAAATCTAAAGCCATGCGAAGGTGAGTGACCCCACCTGTTCCAACGATCGGGCACATTTCGGGAGTGGACCCATCCGACCAGCAGCGTCCACTATCACAGCAGCACTGCATTTTGGTCAACAGCTGCGAGTTTTGGTTGGCGCAGCGCCCGTTCAGCAGGCTTGCATAGCAGTACCCACCACGAAGATCTGTGGGAAACAACACAGCATGAAGTCAGTTAAGTTAACCATGCTGTATGGAATATGGCATGTGTTGTCTGCATGTTGAACAAATTGGCAGGAGAACAATCAAAAAAGTAGTCGGAGTTGTTTCAGTTTTTCCATCATTTGGAAGATGGAAGCCACTTCCAATAGCCATCACTTCCTATTTATGAGAACCTTTCCTACATCCTGCAGTTTCTGGCACTGTGCACAAGCATGACTAACACTCAGGTTCCCTATTAACATAAATATATCATGTCTTGTTTCACACCCAGTCCATCCAGCGTATTCACATGGAGAAACTGACAGGCTGCACTACTGATTGCTTGGTTAAGCTCGACAAGATGTCAGGCAAGCGTAGAGTTGGTTGGAGGAAAAACAGTTGGGCCCTTAAGGGGCAGGCGTAGATGTTAATGCTCGACTGTCGCTGCATGAGGAACAGACGAAAATGTTTGGGGCAATAGTTTCTGGAGAAAAAGACTCAAGACATTCCTTCCTCACAAACATCCTCTCCTGGGGGGGTAATATGAGCGTGTTTGCATATGTTTGTGTGTGAATTAATGTGTTTATACACCTAGTGGACTATTCTGACCCAAATTCCTCCCTGGTCTGTTTTGGGTCAAACGGAGCTGAACTTGTGAGCTTTACAGTCTTTTCGAGTGACTGTGTGTGTGTACGTGGGTGTGTGTGTATGTGTGTGGGTGTGTGTGGGTGTGTGTGTGTGTGTGTGTGAATATGCACACAGTTCTCAACCTCCCAGAAAGTGGACTGTTCAATGCACACACTTCACTGTTCACGCAGACTGTACACACCTTCTTCCAGACATGATGTCAAAAACAAAGTCACCTGAGCACGAGAGGAGTTCACTTTCCTTCGCGTCCCTTCCTCAGCTTAAAGAGAATACAGCTCATTGTTGTGGAACTAGAAACAAGCAAGTGACTACTGACCTAAATTCTACCAGCTGGAAGGTTGGACAGATTCAGTTCTTTCTGCTCTCAGTGCCAGGCATAAAGGGAGAAGAACCACAATGGGGTGGAAAAAGGAAAGAGAATGAGGCAGCACCTTTTTTGCTCAACTGCTTCATCTCAGATTTTATCCATCCTCCTAACAATGAACCAAAGCAAATACAACGGTCGATTGACCTTTTGGAGAGACGGGACAGACAGTATGACAGAAGACTCACCTATACACCTGGATCCGTCCACAGAGGTGTAGTATCCCTGGGGACACTTGCAGAAGTAGCTGCCAGCAGTATTAGAACATTCACCAACACCGCAGAGACCTAAAATGTTTGAACACTCGTCCAGATCTACAGAGAGGAGAGGAGAGGAGAGGAGGAAATTACAAAAAAAACTCTCAAATATGTCTCAAAACTTCCTGTTAGTTTTTTCCGTGTTGCTAAAAACTGCATAGTAATCATAACTTTCGATGAAAGCGATTAAGCTGAAGACTAACTTGAAATGTGAATGTCTTCAAGAGTGACTAGAGCACATGTTGGCAGTGACAATGGAAATAAGGCATTGTCACAGGATATTAAATCCAGGGGCCTCTGTAGCTGCTCTTCTGTTAGCACCGTTAACCACCAAGTGCACATCATCATACACAAAGTCTGTTAAAAAATACACTGCAACTTAGAGTGTAGTTTGAGATGTCTTTTACACAGTCCAGAAGTTTTCCGGTAATTATTTCTGGGCATAAAATAGCACATATTTTACTCTGCAAATGAGTGCCACAGAACCCTGCTCAGTCCAGAGTTAAACTTGGTCTGGAAATTGTCATATTCATGTCTTAATGAGCCAATATTTTTCACAGGCTAACTGTAGCTCTTTATTTGTGGCAGAACAGAAGTGATGCAGAGAAAAGGATTTTATTGGAGATTTTTCAGCCAGAAACATTAAAAAAATATTGTGAGTCTCTCAGTGGCCACAATTATAAAGTACGAATAGAGTATGATCTAACACTTCTGTAAACCAGTCAGAAGTTGATAATTAGGATCCCCGGCTGAGAGAAAATGTCTTTTCAAAACTACATGCAGATCTTCACTGACAGTCTCTCGATTCATTATGTGCATTGACATACCCGGCTGAGACACTGTTTTAAAGCTTGACTATATCACTTTTGCTGAACAGCGGCCACTGTGGCTACAACGATTAGTAATACTAAATGATATATTACTATTTGGCATTTATCTAAAATATTAAACTAATGTAAGAGTTCTACAAGTAGAGAAGAGTCATAAGTCAGTGAAGTGACTCTGTAATGTGTATTATACAGGAATATTTAGCAGTAAAACCACTGAGTGTATTGAATAAACCAATGGTGTGATTTATTGCTCATGAATTAAGCTTTTCATTTGTAAGAGGAAAGATATGTTATTTATTCTTTCAAAAGTTACTCATTCTCGCTTAACACATGCATAAAGAAAAAAAAAACAAATGAAATCAACATTTCTTTCAAGTTTCACAATTAAGTGTTATAGAGGATTACTGAGAGAAAGTTGAGTGCTGCTTTGGTTTAATTAAACATATTTCAAGGGAAGGCAAAGTGGCTTATGTGTGGTCTCTCCCCACAAAGTAATAATCAGAATACCGCGACTGAGGTGAAGTTAACCACAACTAGACGGATGTGGCTTTTAACTCTACTTTCACATTGTTAATTAAGAACTTTGAAAATAGTCTTTTTACCCTACTCTGTCATTCAACCTAACACTGAAAGTAAGACATTTCACAGTTTGAATGTGATGGCAGCTAGTTTGAGTCTTACCTTCACATTTTTGTGAGACCTCGTTGAACTTGTGCCCAGCGGGGCATTTGCATTCAAAGGATCCCACTGTGTTGATACAGTTTCCTCCTTGACAGATGCCAGGGATGGCCTGGCACTCATCCACATCTGTACGTACAAACCATACAATTAATACGCACCCCAACACACACACGGACAATCACACACATCAGCACACAGGTTCCTTTAATGTACAAAACAAGATAAATGACACAAAGTTGGTAAAATCAACTCAGTACAGGAGCAACATAAATACACAGAATAACATTAACACACAAATCTGCAAACGCCTGGATGTGAATGGATTGAAATTTGGTCTGTTTTAACAGTCTGGCTCCGACTTTTCTGCGATCAACAGAGTGACAAGGAAAAAGTGAAAAGGGAGAGAGGAATGTCTCCTGCAGGAGAAACAGAAGTTGAAGCCAAGTCAACCTAGGAAGAGATAGAAAGAGGGAGGGTAATGCAGAAAGGACAGGCCTACAATCATATAGAAGGTTATAGCTATGATCACAACGACCAATGTATAGGAAGATTTGTTTGCATGGAGGGACACTATGCGAGTTTATCTAGAGCACTGGGTTTGTCCATCAATATACATCCAACAACTTATGGGAAAAAAACATGAAATCTGTGACTTTGTGAGTTACATTGGTGATTAAAGTAAATTGATATAATGAATTTGACAGATTAAAACGTAGGTCTCAGGCTGAAAACCTCCAGGAGGCTGTGACCTGATGCAGTCTCAGAGTACTCCATGTTCCTCTGGGTCCTGGCTCAGGTCCGCCTCCCCTGCAGAGGTTCTGATGTTGTTGGGTCTGGAGCAGGCAGGCAGAGGGCCGTCTTACCAGAAATGAGCTCTCCCACGTGGCACCGCCACTGACCCGTGTTACTGACTCTGACAGTCCCGCCACAGCGGGCGTCTGCGGGCATTCCATACACATGTGGGAGGCACTGCCACCCACCCCAATTTAACCCAATTAGAACTAATCCTCTGGAGAGGGGATGATGGGTAGATATGAGGGGATGACAGAGGGAGAGGGGTGAAGGCAGACAAGTAGGGAGTTAAAACGGGCAGGGAGGATAGAAGCAGCAGTTTAGTCAAAGAAGGAGAGGGGAGGGAGAGTGACAGAGAGAGAAAAAAGAGACAAAAACAGAAAAAGAGACAGAGACGCTGAGGAACAGACTTTACCTTGGCACGCCCCGGTGCGGTGGTTCGGTATGAACCCTCTTCGGCAGGGGTGAGGCTGGGCTGGGCACATCTCACAGGGGTGACCCCATGCCCGTCCCACTGTGGCGCAGCACAAAGTCTTTGTGCAAACAATGCCTGTGAGCTGGCCTTGACACATCTGGTTATTCACCGAGGCAAAGCACGGCCCAGTGCGGTAGTCTGTAGAGGCAAAGCAGCAGTTTTCTCTTTGTTTCCAGTACAAAACAAATACAAAACAGAAAAGTTTGGTAGCCAGCCGAACACGTACACAGAAAGGGAAATTTGAAAAAACTTGGTTGAAGTATGTTCGATTTTAAAAATGCAGAACAGTTCATTTGTGAAACTTTTCAACCAAAACTGTGATGAAAAGAAAGCTAAAGCCAATGCTGAAAAACCTAGAGCCTGAACTTGATTCTGTGAGTGAATAACTGTCATTCACAAATAGAAATGCTCAAACTGAATGTTATTTTGCATGACATCTACAAGTCACTCACATTATATGTGATGAAAGTGCTGCACAGCGGACAGTAACACACTCCATAAAGAATGCATTGTCTGTTCCTGGCATTTTAATCGGTCTGGCTCTCAGGTGCATTGTACGTGCATGTGTGTGTGCGTGTGCGTGTGCGTGTTCGCGTGTGTGTGTGTGTATGTGTGAGAGAGAGAGAGAGAAAAGCAGAGATAGGGAAGAGGTCTGGAAAACCTTTTAAAGTTGTGTGGGCGGCTGTGGAGAGTAATAGACACAAGCTAGTATAACCAAGGACACCCAGACAACAAAAAATCTGTCTGGTGCACATATTAAATGATCATCAGTTCTTTAGTTACCTGTATCTATCAGTTACCTGTGTTTTTAAGGCAAAATGGCACAGTTACCATGTAGTGTGCTGCTTTTTATTATTTTTCTAGTAATACACAATCTAGGGAATAGGTCATCATCCATAAGGCCGGCAGCGGCTGACTGACAGGGCGTGTCTATGGAACACAGTAGGTGATTTCCACACTAGCTACAGCAGCCTAGAATTAAAACTAAGTAGTTTATAATAAATATGAGCTGAAGAGTGTGAAGAAAGTCCCTCCATCGAGAATCTTCAGCTCTCCTCCCCTTCAAACTGGTTTAAACCTAATTCCCTTGATCCCACTGCTTGCATGCATCTATCCCCTCACTTCATCCTCTCTCCAAACACCACTCCTTAGTTGCAAACTCCCCACAGATTTGACAAAACCACTGAATCATATCAGGTGAAGGATTGGAAGATGGTGAAACGGAGATAGGGACGGAGAGAAAGCGCGAGGGAAAAACTCATCCCTCTCAAAAGAATCTGGCCGAGGTCCAAAGGCAAAAATCATTTCCACATTTCACGGCAGACAACAGACAGCGAGAGGAAAGAGGGAGACCAGTTCCAACAGCGCAGTCGTTTAAAACAAACGAGACATTGTGCGTTTCCCGTGTGGACCGGGGCCCAGCCCAGACCCGTCACGTGCACCACAGCCTCCACGGTCTCTCTGCCTCTGGCACCAGCGCTGTGTGAAACAGAACTGGGTCATCTCTCCTTCTCTTTCTCACTCCCTCCTGATCAGGCTCTACTGGAGACCAAATGCTTTTGATTCTTGGTCTACTTCTCCTTCCACCCAGAGGTAGAAACGAACTGAGCACATTCGCTACAGTTTTGAGGTTCTCCTTAATACAGTACATTCACTTTGAGAGATACCAGAAAGTTACTACTTTGAAGATTAGGCTGCATGCAACACCCATGCTTAACTCAGATCATTTAGCAGACAGACTAAAGAAAGCTAATGATTGTTGTGCTGCCTTAATAAGTTAATAATTGATAAAAAGTCTATATTCCTTGGTTGTTAGAACCCGCGTCAGAGTGAGTGTTCCATTAACTGACTGTCTAGCTGTGCACAGCACAAGCACACGCACTGCGAGGGCAGTACAACTGTGTTTCCCAAAATGTCAAACAGCTCCTTTAAAAGTCAATCTATCATTCATTTATACCACTCCCAAATGGGCCATTCTGCAAAATAAGTAGTTTCCCTTGTGATACTTAAGTAAACTTTTTCTGCTAAGTATTCTATACTTAAATCTTTTAAAGCAGGACTGTTACTTGTAATGGAATATTTTAACATTGCACTATTTTTACTTTTAATTAACGAACTGATCTTAATACTTCTTCCACCATTGCTTTCAACAATGTTCAGCTTTGAGACAACACACGCAACCAGTTGCCAGGTATCTTCTGTATCTACTTTAAGCCTACATTATGGGCCTTACTGTAACTACAATAACAAAGGAATACACCGTATATAGGAAAAGTAATTACAGGAGCTATGGAAAGTTTTTTACATGGCGCCCATATAAGCTGAGTACAGCAGACTGTGCAAAGAGCTCAAGTTTTTTCTTTTCATCAGATTAAGGTTTATGTGTTGTTACTGTTGGGCTGCCACACGTAATCCATCTGACATAATACCTGTTTATTACAGATGTTAGTGGAGGACAGCAAGCTAAAAAAACATAAAGGTCTGAACACGGAATAAAGTAAATACAAGTGCAGCACTTAAACAGTCAGCTGAGGTAAACAGGGAGAGGCGGACAGCTGTAGGGTGAAAGTGGTGTCATTTCATCTGTCATCTTACTGTCTCTGTGAACTGCATACAGCTGGGGGATCCACCCATGTCCTGTACATCTGGGAGCAATCGCACGTGTTCACACACAAACGCACTCAAACACACACACACACACACACACACACACACACACACACAGAATCTCGGCCAATGTCCCAACCCCTCATCTGCAGTCTAGCCAGGGATGATCTCAAAACAGACCAAAACTTACAAAAATGTTGCTCGGTTTTGCTTTACTGCTCTACTTTTGGAAACACGAGTCTTAATATGGCATTGGGTAGTTTGTTTTAACTCTCATTAGCAAGTGATTTCATGTCTGTGCAGAGGTGCATTTGCTTTTGGAACACAATTGAAATGTTGGCTTCCTCAGTGACCGGTGAGTTTATGCACAACAACAGCCTTGGTGTGAACAGGAGGGAAGCCCACCGGGAAGTGGGTCAAAAGAGTTTCCTGGATTAAATCCAAAATGTTTGAACACTCCACCAATCTGTCCACCTTTTCCATATCTGCCCTTTCTCAAACTACCCCTTACAGATGGCGCTCACAGCATCCTTACATGCCTTAACATATGCATGATTTGTGCACATGCATCTGTGTATACAGCACATATGTTTGTGTGTGTTTCCATGCATGTGTTATGGGGTCTTATATCAGGGTGGGGCCTTCCCTACTGGCCCATCAGCAGATTTCCCCATCCTCCCAGGACTAACATGCACTCAAACATACACACACACACACACACACACACACACATACACACTTGGTTATCTATCTACTGAGGTTTGCATTGGGCTAGAACAGAGCCTGATAGGGAAAAGTCAGTGAGGCATCCAGAGACAAGACTTCAGCTGACTGACAGACTTCCCTGTTGTGCTGCTGACTTATTACTCATGTGTTGCCACGTTTCAGGCCAGTCTTTCACCACCGTCCCAAGTGAACTCAATGGCGTCACACTGAAAGCTCAACTTTATTGCTCCGTAGCTAAACGACTCTGCAGCAGGAGCAAGGAGCCCTGCGTGCGATCAGCAGCAGTGTGGCTGGATCTCACCAATCCCACATTCCAACTTAAATCACATTTGTAACCAACAAAGAACACGTTGATGTACCAGGCTGCATTTTCACTGCAGTCAGCTGTGCCTGGTGGTGGGACCACCGGTCAGCAGATCACTCGTCACTTTGGCAGCGTACAGCTCAAAGTCACACAGCTCCGCAGTAGGGATGTGTTCATGTTGAGTCCTGATAGCACCAGGATCTTTCCACATCCAAGAAAAACCTCTGAGTCCGGAGTGCAGCTACCTCTCCCCTGGTCAGATCACGTGTTTGTGGAAAACCTTGTGTTCTTGCTAATGTGATAAGATCAAGCCATAATGGGGCACGGTTGTGTAAATTGCATCAAAAACAGTGTGGGGTTGTGCATGTGCAGTGGAAGTGTGCACACATGTACTTTATGCATGTGCTTGTGTTTGTGTGAGAGCACAATGGCTTTCCCTTGGGAGGTGATGGATCCTAGCCAAGGAAATTCCAGTGAAAGTAACTTAACCCAAAACGCCACTGTATCTGCTGGCCTACTTTCTCTACCTCTCTTGGTGTAGTCATGCAAGATGAAGGACCAAGGAACTGATAGATTTACTGGGCAGCAAATACGGATTATGTTAATCATTGATCAATCTGTTGATAATTGTTTTAATTAATAAGTCAATAAAATGTGACAAAATGTTGTAAAATGCCACTAGTCCCCAGAACCCAGAAACATGACATTTTCAAATAACTTGTTTTGTCCAACTAACAAAACAAACCCAAAGATATTCAATTAACAATGATACAAAACAGAAAAGCAGCACATCCTCACCAGCTGGAACCAGAGAATATTTGGCATTTTTGCTTAATAAATGAACGAAACAACTAATCAATTATCAAAGCTGTTGATGACTAACTAAGCACTATATATATTACACTTCATATATCCAGAACTAAAAAATAACATATAATAACACCCTGCACTGGCCAGTTCAGGATCATGGATTTCATGGAAACATTAACACACATGGATACCTCACCTCGATTCAACACAATATACTGCTGAGATGAAAGACTGAAGATGGAAATTGGTCTCCAAGCAGCTGTTCCCAGACACACAGAAAACAAACAAACAAAAAGTCTGCCTGTTTCACTCATAGAAGGACACTTTCATTACAGCAGACAAGACACGGCCATTCATAAAGCAGCAGACAGTGAGTGGCCAGTTGGCATTCTTGTCACCTTACATGGCAAATTAAAAAAACAAATGTGGTCAAATTCTTTGCCTGCACATCATTTCGCCACCAGAAATCATTACGCAAGACACAACAACAGAGAGTATCTCAGATTCCTTGTGTTCCCTGAAATATGAACATGTAGAAGACACTGTGTGCTTCATTTGAATTCTTCAACAGTCTCACAAACCCTCTGTCCAAGCTTCCAGGGGAAAGAGTGGAAACCAAAGTTACAACATGTAGAAGTGTGCTTTAGCAGATAAGGCCTGGCACTAACCCACCACACAACCAGATAGTGTCTTATTAGTTGCAGGGTTGAAGAAAACAGAAAAGTAAACAGAAGGACAAATCCTCAGCCAGACCTGACTGAAAGGCCTCTGAAGCATGGCCTTGTTAAACGGGACGTGGCTAATTAGGAGTTCCGCTGCCAATCCAAATATTAGCTTTACAAGGTCACCACTTTGACCTCTACAGGCTATCACCGCCACAGACCCCAAACACATACGTGTAACCCACACATACGTCTGCATACACGCACGTTTCACTCACAATCACAGCGCAGGCAGCCCTCGGTTTGCGTGTGCTTGTATACTTTGGAGCCTTTTCTCACATGTGCCAGAGAGCAACCACAGGAGGTTGGGAGGTCTTCAGTTAACAAACAGTGCACATTTAGAAAGACATTACATTCCCCAGAGCATCGTTTGAGAGCAGATGTGGAAAATAATGGTCATTTCTGAGCTCAAGCTCAACATGCAAATGTTCCACAACAAACCACATTCCTGGAGCCGTTGGCATGACTAAGCAGGAGTCGTCTTCAGTCACAGAAAACAACCGCCATTCAACATCGAGTCACGTGTTCACAACGGCAGCACGTGTGGAAAAAAAAAACACTTGATCTGGAGTGAGTAGTGAATGTAGAGCACAGAGGCAGTGTGAGGTGAGATGAGTGAGGAGAAATGCTGAGTACGGCAGCGCGGGCGCCCGTTACCTCTCTCACACTGAGCCCCGGTGAAGCCGTAGGTGCACACACATCTGTTGGGAGCCACACACCGTCCTCCGTTAAGGCAGCCATTTTCACAAACCGCTGGAGAAGAAAAGAGAGAAAAACAAACAATGACACAACACTGACATGAGGACACTATGGTGAGTTACAAAGAATCCAAAGGATATTTCTGGTTTATACAACTTGGGTCTTATGTTTGTAGTTTTGTCCATCATTTGTATTGGTTATGATAACATTTTAGTCCCTAAATCGAATGCAGACATCTGGGAGCACGATGACATTGCTTAAAAAGAAGTCAGATGGGGCAAGAAACAAGCATCCATCAGTCTTTTTAGAAATGTTGCCATGATCACATCTGAGTTATTATTCCCAAAATAAATAAAAAATGATGTTAAAATGTGCTGGATATGTTGAGTGTCACAGTGGTCTTTTCGGGGTGATCCTTACGTTGCCCGCAGTGGTTTCCCACGTAGCCTTTCTGACACAGGCAGTGGTCCTCAGCACATGATCCCCCGTTCATACACCGAATATTACAGTTCTGGACTGTGGACAGAACAATAAAAACAGTAACACACACACACATACACACAATGTTGGCGTTAAACTCAGTACACAAACATACACTGCAGATTACATTTACAACATCAACAAAATGCACTCTGAACCATGTTTCATGAAGTTCATGCTCAGATATAATTTCCTAGAAATTTATGGTGTGCAAACAGATGAGCGCATTGGGTTGAAGCGCTGTGAGCTGCAAGAGAGCAACATGGAAGAGATGTTGACTGTGGACGTCTTCCAAAGCATACACACACCCAATCAGCTAACACACACACACACACAGCAACCCACGAGATTGACCGCTATTTGCAGGAACGTGATTGCAACATATATCAATTGCTTGGGCCAGTATCAAGGGATGTTTTAAGGAGATTCTTTGGCCCATATTTTTGTACCATGCTAGTTAGTGCTCATTACTCATGATGAGGAGGAGAAAACTTAAGAAAAAGATGGCACAGTGTGGTCTGAACTCAAAAGCCATTTACAATCGCTTTCATTTTTATCTAAGACTGCGTATTTTCTGTCATCTATCATCTGTCACAGGTCGTCATTATTGTTACTGCATGGTGAAATGTTTTCTTAAGATTACAGCTCCTTATTAAAAAAATGCAAAGACTGGGGTGGGGTGTAGGCCGTGCTTTCCAAAAAACACTTTCAACATACACTCCTATTTACATAAATCATAACATTAACGTGTTTATATATTGGCCAAGAACCAGTTAACACCCCCCCATCTATGCACACTATATAATAAAACCCATCAAGCTGACGATAACAAGCTTCAAAGGAGTTCACTCCTTGGGAAAAAGGAGGTGCTGTTTAACGACCTGACTTGGATCCACAGGATGGGGCGATCTGGCCGTTGGGGCAGGTGCACATGTTGGGTCTGGAGCAGAAACCATCTCCACATGAACTCCGGCAGATCGCTGCAAAGAGGAACATGACACTCGGTCAAACAACATAAAAACGTCCTCTGTCAGGTGCAAGATGAAATAACATGCTCACGTTATGGTGCCAGGATTTATCTCTATTGTGCGTGAGAGAAAATTCATGTTATGTATCTCTTGCTTATCAGCCTGTCCGCTACAGGTTTTAAATTTCAGGTTAGAATTTCATTTGGTGCAGCTCAGACCATGATCTAAACCTCATACTGAACTCTTGTCTATAATATTTCAAAACTCAAACAGACCACAGTCCAAATATGGCCAAATGTTCCTTGAGACTTTCATCATGGTTAAGTTATAGAAGCCCACTTGGCAACAGCGTTGGGTTATTTCCTTCTTTGAGTTCTGTTGCCATAAATGTGTACCAGTGTGTGTTTTCGGTTGGTGCTGGCTGTTTTCGCTCAGTTGTTCTCTTTCCCACAGACTGTTGTTGGCATGGTCCCCTGCCCCCAGCTCCCATCAGGTAGAGTCCAGCCACTGACCCCTACTCCCTGAACCCCACTGCTAAACAATGTCATTAGAGCCGCGACAGGCATCCGGCCAGCCGACCAGCCAGACTGCAATCACACAACTCTACAGCCTCTCAGACCTTCCTGTCTACTGAGGGGGAGAGATACTGAGAGAGGGAGCGAGAGAGAGAGAGAGTAGGAGAGGTGGGGAGGAAATACAAAGAAAGCGAGAAAGAAACCAGAAAAGGAAACCACTGCCAGAATACCAGAGTAAATGGACCAAAATTAATGACTTGTTTTAGGTCATGCTGTCGGCTCATCACCACCATTAGCCACAATAACCCATTGCTAATGAAAAATTGTTGGGTCATCAAACACCTTTAAACAATTTGGTTGCATAAATGAGTCACCTTAATTAGGCAAATGCACAAATACATGGCATCAAAATAAAGTTTTTGTAAAGGTTTCTGTATAGAAAGGACAAGTGCATCAGAGAACAACAAGAAACATAGAGATAAAACTTCTGTTAAACCCATCTTGAAAGAATCTAGATTTTGTTTGTGTGTGTATATATATATATCAATATATACATATTGCATTAGATAATGTTTGCATTATTTTTGTGTATATATCGCCATAGGTGTTACTGTTTCACATGTTCAAACTCTGAACCACCTGAATTCAACAAAACTTTTGTGCTGGCTGTCAGTATTATTAATGTCCATTCATTACCTGAAAACTACAATCCCTTGCTGGTGTGACCTGTAGGTTTCATCCAACAGACTCAATTAATAAGTGCGATAAATAAAGTTACATACTCACAATAATAGTGCATTTTGTTTGTGCTATCAGTGAGATACTGTTCAAGAAAGAGGATTAATTAATTTTGTATGTGCTGCAAATCAATCAATAGTCAAGCCTGGTCTTTTTTCCAACAAAGTAATTTTCAAGTACAGTGTAGGATACTCCGTGACTGGAAGGCTCTTATAAAAAACTGCAGGGTGCTGGACTCTGAAAACTGCTGCTGGTAAAAAGCTCAAAGTTGTACCTGACTTCAATTTGCAACAGTGGTGGAATAGTGGAGATGATACTCACGAACAATGCACTGGTTTCCTCCAGTCAGAGTCTTCCAGCCTGGGCAGCAGTAGGCGTTGTTCCTTGAGCCACACACATTTGGTCTGTGGAAGAAGCAGCATCAGAAGTCAATACCCCATGTCACACAGTTCAGGTCACTCAAATCAAATCAATTTTATTTAAATAGACCATAATCACAGATTTGCCTTAAAGAGCTTTACAATCTGTACAACATCCAACACCCTCTGTCCTTAGACCCTCGACACTTTTCACATAGAGTAGGTCTAGACCATACTCTTTAAAATATTATTTACAGAAACCCAACCATTGCCACCATGAGCAAGCATTTGGCAACAATCGCGAGCAAAAAAACTCCCTTTTAACAGGTAGAAACCTCGAACAGAACCAGGCTTTGGGTGGGCGGCCATCCGTCTCGACCAAGAAAGAGATAGGAGGAGAGGTGAGAGAGAGCAGGAGGAGAGACAACATAATAATAATGTAGCAGTGAGTGTTGAGCAGGAACATGGGGGCAGTAGGTGGCCCACAATCACAGACCCAGACTGTACTATTGGGAAGATGTAGAGTTAGTAATATGCATTAATGGGATAAGTATGCGTACAGATGGAGAGGGAGAAGAGGAGAGAAGAGCTCAGTCCATCATGGGAAATCCCCCAGCAGTCAAGGCCTATAGCAGCATAACTAAGGGACAGTTCAGGGCTCACCTGGGCCAGCCCTAACTGTAAGATTTATAAAAGAGAACATCTGATGCATACTCTAAAATGTGGAGACGGTGTCTGCCTCCCAAACCCAAACTGGGAGCTGGTTCCACAGGAGAGGAGCTTGATAGCTGAAAGCTCTTGCTCAATTCTCAATTTTACAGGGAGCCAGTGCAGAGAAGCTAATATTTGAGAAATATGTTCTCTTTTGCTATTTCCTGTCAGTACATGTGCAGCAGCATTCTGGATCAGCTGGAAAGTTATAAAGAGACTTATTGGGGCAGCCTGATAATAAGAAATAGTAATAATCAAAGCTAGAAGTAACAAATGCATGGACTAGTTTGTCTGTCTTGAGACAGGATGTGCCTGATGCCTTTTGCAATGTTACATAGGTGAAAAAAGGCAGTCGTTGAAGTTTTATGTGGGACATATCCTGATCAAAGGTTACTCCCAGAGTCCTTACAGTGGTGCTGGAGGCCAGGGCAATGCCATCTAGAATGACTACATCTTTAGATAATGCTTCCCTGAGGTGTTTGGGGCCAAGTACAATAACTTTGGTTTTGGCTGAGTTTTGTCCTTCAGGCATGCTTAAAGTTTGGCTAATTAATCGGTTTCATTCGGCTTTATCGATGAATATAATTGGGTATCATCTGCATAACAATGAAAGTTTATGGAGTGTTTCCTAATGATGTTGCCTAAAACAAGCATATAGAAGGTGAATAAAATTGTCCAAGCACAGAACCTCGTGGAACTCGGTGACTAACTTCGGAGTACACAGAGGAGTCATCGTTAACATGTACAAACTGAAATCAATCAGATAAATAGGACATAAACCAGCTTAATGCGGGACCTTTGATGCCAATCAAATGCTCCAGTCTCTGTAATAGGATCTGATGGTCAATGTTAAGCTCTAACGAGACAAGTACAAAGACAAGTCCTTTGTCCCTTGTAATTGGAATGTAATTTGTCACTTTCACCAGGGCTGTCTCTGTGCTATCATGCACTCTAAATCCTGAGTGAAAGTCCTCAAATAAACTGCCATCTCAAGGATCTTAGAGAGAAAGGGAAGGTCAAATATAGATCTATTGTTGGCTAAAACCCAACTAATTACAGCTAATTTAAAGGACTGTGGTACATATCCTGTTGATAAAGACTGTAAATAGAGACAAGACCTGCTAACTAAGGGTAAAACTTCATTAAGCAGCCTAGTTGGGATGGCGTCTACGAGGCAGCTTGATGGTTTAGACAAATAAATCATTGAAGTTAGTTGGTGAAGGTTGATGGGAGAAAAATAGTCTAAATATATATCAGGTTCTACAGCTGTTTCTGAGGTCCCTGTGCTCGAACATAAATCCGTACTGGTTGAGGGCCCAAGGTGATGAATTTTATCTCTAATAGTTAGAATTTTATCACTGGAGAAGCTCTGGGAATACATGGCTCAACAGAGCCCTGACTCTGTGTCAGCATGGCTACAGCGCTGAAAAGAAACCTGGGGTTGTCCTTATTTTCCTCTATTAATGAAGAGTAATAGGCTCCTCTGGCATTACGCAGGGCCCTCCAATATGTTTTAACACTATCTTGCCAGACTACTTTGGTGTAACGCCATTTCTTTTCTAGTTTTTCGCGATGTGTCCTTAAATTCGCGGTTTAAGGAGTTATACCATGGAGCTAACCTATTTTCTTTTTTAGAGGGGCAATAGATTCAAGAACAAATCTCCTGTTTCTTGACGCCCTCTGCAGAACACGTTATCAGACCCACAGATCGGAATGATTGCACATTGCTCAAGGACACTTCAGCAGGATGGTTGGTAATTTGCAGCTTGGCCCAGTCGACTGGGCAAATAATCAAAATTCAGTCATCATCTGCTCACCTTCATGTCAGTCAAAATTCCAGCAATGTTTGTAGGATTAGCAAACACTCGGCCCCTCCCAAAATACTGAAATTATGTTTTCACAAAAAGAACTTACTGTCAATCACATTTCTAAAAACATCTTGTGCAACAACACTACACATTAGTCATTGGCTATCCCAGTGGTTCCCAACCTTTTTTACTAGTCACAGCATATTCTGAAACAAAGCCAATTTATGGCCCCCCATCATGGGCGTCAGGAGAAGTGAACAGTTCAACTGAAGAGCAATTTTTATTGTCTTGAATTATTCAACCTATAAAGTATTTCATAAGAAAAAAGTTTAAAAACAAATTATAGGGTGTCGTTTCTTACTCCTGCAATTATCTGCGAACCCCTTAGATGACGCCCTGCGGGGGTCTCGAACCACTGGACTATGCTCGGTGCATGCTACTGGCGTTGATTGCAGCCTGGCATGCAGCATTTGGCACTTTTTTAATATTGTTGGTGAGGAAAATATTCTATATATGCTGCACAAGGTGTTTCAAGAAATTTGATGCACCTGTAAAAAATATTTCATGTGACATGGAAGTGAACGCCAGGGCCATCCTGCCACCTACAGGTCTGTGACAGGCCTACATGAATTTGTAATCACCTACTGAGCATGTATCGGCCCCGGGGTCAGGGTATATACTGTGCAGTGTAACTTTAAACAGATCCATGAGGTGAATAATGAAGCCTGTTGGATCTCTGAAACATTCTTATAGTGGTAAGTCAGCGTGACACAGTACGCAGCCTGTATGCACTTCCTGCCTCTGAACCCAGATGTTCTGATAAATTAACTTAAAGCATGTCAAATAAAAATGCCTGTGGAGAATGCTCATTGAGCTGTCTACTGTGTGACCTTCATCAGCTGTTTGCTGTCATCACTGGACACAGACGTTCTTTCTTTTCTTTTCTTTCTTGCTTTCCTTCTGTCTGTCTTTCTTTTTCTCTCTCCCCCTCTCCCTCTCTCCTCTCGCTCTCTTATTCACACACACACACAACCTATCCAGCAGTGACCCACTGTGTACAGCTGCAGATGTGATTTATCCACAACTGGGGTGTGGTGTTTTTGGCCAGAAAGAGGATTAGGCTGTTCTCTCTCTCTTTCCCCTCTCTCTCTCTCCCCCTCTCTCTCTCTCCCTCTCTCTCTCTTTCTCCTCTCCCTCTCCCTCTTTCTGCCACAGCCACACACGACCAATGGCCTCCTTTGTTTGGATGTAATTTATTATTGCAGTCAGCAGGAATGTGATATTCTTGCCAGTATTTAATTACTAAACTTTGCTCCAAACTTCCCATCACAGACAATGTCACTCACGGGTCTCAGTCTGCCTTATTAAAAAAGTTTTTTCTGACCTTCAGTGGTCATGGAGGACCTGCAACTTATACGTGATATGAGTAGACACCTGCTCCGAGCCAAAGAGTGAAACACACAGAGAGGGATGCGCGTTCAAATTAAAAGTTTGGGGGGGGGACTGGTATGCAGTGGAAGAGTGGGAAAAAAGAAAACAAACTGTTCCCAAATTGTTCCTAATGAGGATTATCATAGTCACATTACCCTCTGAGGACGTCCGTCCCTCCCCTCCTCTTGGCCCTGTTGGCTCTGGAGTCGGTCTGCTTGGTCACCGGCTCGCTGTCCCCGGTGTCCAGCGGCTCTGCCGCGTCTCCAAAGTGGGCGCAGAGCGACAGAAAGGCCACCAGAGCCACGGCCAACTGCAGCAGCCGTCCTCTCCGCTTACTGTCCGGCATATCCACTCTCAAGTGTACAACTCCAGTGCCCGGCGGAATAAAAGTCTCCTTGACTAGTCTCCCAGCCCCGTCGACCTCTGCAGTCTGGAGTCAAAGCTGCAAAACAATAATAATTTTTAAAAAAAATGATAGAATAAAAAAAAATAATGATAATACATTTGGGAAAAGACGCAGAGGAGAGCGCAGGAGATGCTGCGCACAAGAGAAAAACAAGTCTTCTGCGCTCTGAGAAGTGGTTGTGGTGATATGACTCCAAACTATTATAAAGTCAGAAAAATCACTCAGCTCAGAGTCGCAGAAGCATGCGGTGTAAAGAAAAAAAAATGATAATGTGCAAAAATGCGCACGAGTGAGTCGTTACTTTACCTTGTCTCCCGGACAGGAGATTCGCCTCAGACCCGACAGAGGACTACTTCACTTTTTCTTGCAGGTATTGCTGAATAAAACGTTTAGGAGCAAACTGCGGAGGAGAAGAAAAAGTCACTCAAAACCTTTCGCTGAGCTGCTATAAATAGATGCGCATCGTAACTTTTGGGACTCTGCTCGTGCGCATCCAGTTGTGTGTTGACTTTGCACAGATAAGTCAGAGGAGCTGATGCATTCCAGTGGATGAGAATGGCAAAAAACTCACTGTGTCTCTCCCTCACAGCAGAGCTCTTTCTTCATCCCTGCTCTGCTCAACTTTCCCCAAAACTGTTTTTTCCTTTCCTCCCCTGCTCTCGCGATACAAAAGCTTGAGTGCAAGAATGCAAATGTTAAGCTCTGGACCTTAAGGTTGGATTTATAACTGTTACAGTGAAATTACAGTCGACCCAGAAAAGCCTGGAAGGAGAAGACATAGAGTCTGATACACTCCTGAATCTGTCAAAGTTTGATCATAAATAGTCTATGAAGAGATCCTTTTGTTTTGTATTTTTTTTAAAAAACAATGCACCTGTTCACTCTTTACTGTGACATGTGACATGTATCTCTTCTTAACAAGGCACACTTTATACAGTTAAGGGTTAACAAGTTGTAATTAAATTCTTTATAAATGTTAGTAAATAATTCACCAATTCTTTATATATCATTTATACACCATTAGTAAGAACCAAGTTCAATTAATGCTCATGGGTTTCTCACTTTCAAGTATGCGTGTTAATAAGACATTAATAAAGTGTTTTTTTTTTTTACAGTAACCCATTGACTCCACAGCTGCAAACCATAATAAGTTTGTAATTCATTGATTTAGGTCCAGATTCCCTGCTTCCCTTTTCCAGAAGATAGTTTTCGTAAGCAACCAAGAAACTGAAAAGAGAAAGCAAGTATGTTCCTGCAGAAGAATTAACAACTGCAAAAGGGATTCTACATAATCTGACAATCAAAAAGGTTGTTGAAGTATAATCCATTACAATTTATACAATTTAAATGGAGTTTAAAGCGGTTAACCTTGATCAAGTGACCTTAGCCAGAGAGAGATGAGAGCTGATTTGCATCAGAAGTTAAAATATGAAAACTGTTTTATTCCTCTTCATTTAGTATCGAATTATGTCCTATAAATATTTACACTGTGCATGTTTTGAGGAATTTCGTCCAGTGCAGTGATAGTTTTCACACACACTGATCCATGCCTGCAGCCACACCCAGCAAATATAGAGTCCGTCTGGCTCCTCTCTCAAGTCTCTCCCTCTAAAACCAAGAGAAACCTCCTGACACTGTATATTCCACTACATTGGTTCCCACTATCAGCTTTTTTTCCTTCTTTCGTCTCTTCATTACCATCCACATTCTCCTCTCACACATGTCCGAACACGAGCTCAACCTGCACTTATTCATAGGTGACGTGTTGACATCTGCTCATTAGATTTTACAGTTTTGATCAAGATAATTGTTACATGAAATATCAGCACAGAAGTTTGTCACAGCAAGATTTTCTGTTTTTGTTGATCCACACCACTGTGCCTCGTGCAACCCTCTGCCACGCTTTTTTCACCTCATCAGTAAAGAAAGTAGTGGCGACCTGCCTAAGCTGCTCCAACAGGCGTCTCGTCTTATGCAGTATTTCTCCTGGTGTACAGGATAGTTTATATATCATTAACTTAACTTACACAACTTTTCTTTTCCATCCTCTGACACTCAGGTTGAGGCACGCATCTCCACTACCCTCACTGACATCTCCAGTTGGATGTCTGCCCACCACCTCAAACTTAGCCTCAACAATACTGCGCTCCTTTTTTCCCCCTGGAAAGTCCTGCCCTCTGCAAGGCCTCTCCATCACTGCTGACAAGACCACGTTTACTCCTGAGCAGACTGCCAAGAGTCTTTGTCTGCCTCAAGACAACCAACTGTCGGCAGCACCCAGAGTGCAAGCCTGCAGGTTTGCTCTTAATAACCTTCATCCAATTCAACTTTTTCTAATCAGTGTCCTTGCAAAGCTTCTTTATTTTTTCTATAGTTATGTTCTGTTTTGGCTTCTAAAGAACAAAACACACCCTGAGCCCCCAATCACTCCACCAAAATATTGGAAGCCGCCCCATCTTCAGTTTCATAAGTTCCTCCATTTTACTGCCTTTATAAACTCCCTTTCTTGCCTGCCCCTGACCTTTTGTATGTGATTTGACATACTGATGCTTTCACATAAGGGTTCAAAGAGATCTACTTCTGTACCTCCATGTCATGATCCGTGGTCAGACTGTTTTTTTGCTGGCTTTTGCGTTGCAGCGCTCTTGGTCATCGCTTCACCAAGTCCCAATTTATGGTGCCAACTCATCTTTCTGCTAGTTGAAGCTCATGTTCACATGGTTGGGAGTAATTAACAATCACAGTTACAGTCAGATCAACTTTTCTATAGGCCTACTTAATATGTCTCCTCTCTGCTACCCAGTCAGAGTTCTCTGAATGAGAACTCAGTTATCTCTCTTTTGCTCTCTTACATTATTATTACAGCATCTCATCTTTGAAATGTCATTTGGGACTCTTAGACCCATATCCCTGTGCTCCTTAATAATGGAAGTACTGATATAAGAATGTGAATGATAACTGAAACTTATATTACTATTGGGCTCATTGTAAGATAAGAACATCAATTACTGTAAATAGTATGTATGAGTAGCGAGGGATGTTGGCAAACGAGACAAAGGTCCAGAGGAAAAGATAAAAGGTCTTGAGTTGAGGAATGAGAGATGTCTGGGGGAGAGGCAGAGGACAGAAGTGGCCGCTCTTGATTGGGGTGGATTGTTTTGACAGTAAGACAGCCTCTCCCTGGTCATCTTGGAGCCTTGACTCTCTCTCTCTCTCTCTCTGAGCGTAGCTGAGATCAACCTCTGAAACATAAGCGTGACCTGGGTGTGAGGAGCTGAGATGAGGGTGAATAGCTGAGTGCTACAGCGCAAAGTGGTTTGGGGTGAGTTGGTGGGAGTCTGAGACAGCTCACTGGCTTTGACACCGAGAAACTCTTTACGTTGGGCACCAACAGGCCTCTATTGCAGCCTTTCCTTCTGTCAGCCGTGGAAAGGAACCAAATAAATTCACCCAAGAACTGTACTTAAGGAATAGTTTGACATTTTGGTAATTACATTTACTCTCTTTCTTGCTGTGAGTTAGATGAAAAGATACCACTCTTATGTCTGTATGGTAAATGTGAAGCTACAGCCAGCAGCCAATGAATGTGTATGTAACACATAAAGTTGAATCAACACAAATGTTGATGAAAGTTTAAAATTATAAACAACAAAAGGTAGTATTGAATGGCAGTTATACAGTATATCAACAGTGCATTATAAATAAGTTTAATTAAAGCAATAATTATAAATATGAAGCCGCTACCAGGAGACAGTTTGTTTAATCCTTACGTGTAAAAGCGGTTTTACAGATTTTTGCACGGATTAAAGATATAACATCTTAATTAGTGAGCTTCAGAGGTGCTGAAAGTCCGATTTTCTTTGACCTTTGAACTCATCCATGTTAGCTGTTTTCCCCTATTTCCAGTCTTTGAGCTAAACTAACCATCTAATGGCTTTAACTTCATAAATTTCAGTACAGACATTAGAGCAGAATCAGTCTTCTGATTAAACTCTTGGCAAGACAACAAATAACTGTAACTGAAGTATTCTTTTGAGTATTTAGTAGTAGTAGTACATTTTATGCAACTTATTCTCCTTCTCTTACTCTATTACATTTATCTGAACACTGAAGTCACCCCACCTTGTGTACTCTGTAAACATGATAATGTTATAAATCCCAAAATGTCAAACTTTAGACAACTTTTTGCCCCCAAATTTGGACGCAGGCTTAATGTTATAAATGTGTTGTCTGCAAGTCCAAAGTGAGATTACTCAAGTTATGTTATTTGAGTCATTTTCTCTCAGATTTGACTAAACAGAGTTGTTTTCACAGGCTCAGTAGTACTACCCAGGACTAGTAAACTGATCTTCAAGTGTAAAATGAGTGGACTGCCCTTTAATGCATTAGTAATAATAAGCAAATCATTTGAAGCATAACAATCTGACATGCAGCGGACATTTTGGATAACAATGCACAGACACCAACACTAAAGACGAGCATACGGACTCGTGTAGTGAAACACAACACACACACACACACACACACACACACACACACACATACACACACAAACACACACACCACGCTGTTAGTGATGTCAGAGTACTGCAGGATTGTTTCTTGTGAAACTTCAAGTCATGCTTCTCGTCAACAAGTTGTAGTATGGGAACACACTGATGCCCAGTAGTGTAGGATTGCCCCTCTGCTCTTCCTCAACACAGAGGAGGTGTCATTTACAGTAAGCCACCCTCCTTCTCCCCCCCACCCACCTCTGCGTCTCACCCCATCCTTTTCTCAGTTAATCTCCTTACTCTTCACAACTAAGCGTGGGTTTCATTTTAGGGAATGTTTACTCCACTGGCCTGAAATGGCTGAACTAAAAAGCTTGAAATAGCGAGACTGAAACAGAGGTTAGATAAACATATTTTAGAGCGTATTCTGTATCTGTGGAGTTTTTCCAATACCAAACTTAATATCCCTCAGACAACCAAGTTATTGTCATTTAATAATAACACAACTCATGTTCTCTAATTTACTTCTTGCTTCAGTGTTCACCATGACAGGAGCTAATTTTTCTGCGGCTACATCAGAGATATTCTTTCACCAACTAATTTTCTTGCCTATGTGTTTCATATATTCCAAGGCAGTTTTTAATAGCTTAGATTGAGATTGTCTCTCACTGTGCTGCGAGCGGTAACTGTAGCGAGACTTTCTCACACTGTGTGTTGTCTTTGGCTCCAGTAGCCACGGTTCATTTCCTTTTGTCTTCTGCAGCACAACTGCTGCCAATATTCATGTGAAATATTTCAAGAAAATGAGCTGCAGCAGAAATGAGTCTCCCCATCTCCCCCTCCCCCTTTCTCTCACTCCCACCTACACTGTGTGTGCGTGCATGCATGCGTGAGTTGGTGTGTGTGTGTGTGTGTGTGTGTGTGTGCGTGTGTGTGGGTGTGCATGCCCGTGTGTGTGTGTTTGTGTGTGTGTGTGTGTGTGTATTGGGGTTACTTGTGATCCTGGAGTTTGGCCCTGTTGCTTTTTTGTCATGAGGATAATGTAATGATAGAATTCTATCAACTGTTTGGGCTTGGCCGTCTATTATCACATATGGTCTCCTTCACTAACACACACTACACATATACAGAGCACTGCTGCAGAACAAAATCAAACATAACCACAAAATAACTCGGAGGAATCCCTTTTCGCCTCCAAATGGATCATTTTCCTTGTGTGTACCTAGGCGCTGCATGAACTCATTTCCCCTAAAATTGTTTCCCCAGAAGAACAGAATATACTTTTTTGGGTCATAAAAAAGTTGTAATTGGTCCTTTTCATTGTGAGGATTCCTCTTTCAAGCAGCAGCTATAAGGAGGAGGAGAGGAGGACCACAGGGTTGACTGGATGAGTCATCTCTGAGTGTCCTGGGAGCAGAGTTTAATAGCTTGTGTACTCACCCTGGATGTTTTTCCGCCATCCTCCTTGGCCTCTGACGTCACTCGTGATTGAGAAAACAGGACATTGCATCAGAACACCCCCCACGGAGGGAGAAAAGTAGAGAGAAAGCCCCTTGCATCCTAGATCCTCAATGACATCCCTACTAAGAGATAATATTAATCGGAGGAATGAAAACTCTTGAATCTGCTAGTATAAACACACAGGAGTGTTTGAACATTAAGTTTTGGTGAGTGTTTTATACACACACTGTACGCACCTAATGTATAAATAGAAAGGATTTTAAAGGAATAGGTTGACAATTTGGGAAATACACTTACCCGCTTTCTTGCCGAGAGTTAGATAAGAAGATTGATATCCCTCTGATGCCTGTTTATCAAATAAAAAACCACAGCCAGCAGCTGGTTAGCTTAGCTTAGCTTAAAGACTGGAAACAGAGGGGAACAGTTAGCCTGGCTCTGTCCGAAGGTAAATCCACACACCAAAAACTCTAAAGCTCACTAGTTAACACTTATATTTTGTTTGTTTAAGGCAAACAAACACAGAAGTGTAAAAACTACAAGTTGTGGTTTTACCAGGATTATGTGCCTAACGTTTTCTTGACCGGGTGCAGTGACTTCCTGGAGTCTCCGCGGATTGCCTCGCAAACTCACAGTGATGACAAGACTATGGATTACACAAATAAGACATACGTGTGAATTAGTTAGCTTCAAGTCAACACAAGGGGAGTGCAGTCATTAATATCTATGGTGTAGGTTAGATAGGGCTTTAGTTATATTCCTCACAGTAATTGTGTTTACATTCTTTGATTTACTCTTGGGCTGACTTACAGAATTGGGGTTAAATTCAGAGTTGTGTTCACACTTGCATGTCATACGCCTTTCTCTGACAAAATTACAAAAATAATCCTTACAAAAGAATATTCATTGTCATCACTTGTAGAACAAAATGCAGGTAGCCCAAGGTGACACCAATCTCCATGTCTTGTCTCCATAGCCACTGGAGCCCAAACCTGTAGATATATTTTTGAGGAGGCACACATAAGGACAAAAATATTGTCATACCCATTGGTGTTGATTCAACTTGGTAATTGTGGTAATTTTCAGGGCGGTAGTTTAAGATATTAAATTGTAATACATTGTGTGAGTTGATGTTATTTTGTCCACACCCAGTGTCTGAATACACACAGATTTATCCAGGGTCCGTCCCCTGTGGGGCACAGGGGATAGTATTTTTGGCTTGAGCCATCCATCTAGGCTGGTCTAGCCGCCCACTTATCTCCCCTCCACATGTGATTTATGCAGAGTCAGTGTCCCCCCACACAAATCTGACCATCTTAGGGATGGAAAACATTCCCTGTAGAGTTTTACCGCCAGGGGTTCACCGTCACCATCTGTAAGAGACACTCAGCACAGATGTAGAGACCCATAAACACACTCCATGCAAATAGACACATAGAGAAATATACTTACGTGCACACTACTCCAGTATTAATGGGATTCCTTTATGCTGGGGCAGGAATTCAGATATAAATACACACTTTCTTGACTAAAGGAAAAACAGAAGAGGAGGATGAGAGAGAAAGGGGTTGTACTACTGTACTAAGATACAGTAGATGAAAAGATGGCGGTGATGGTAAAGAGATCACAGAGATTAACCCTTGAGTTTTGCTGACACTGGCTTTACTTCCTTATTGTTTGGGGTCCCAGAGATTCCACTACTGTATGTGTAAAAAAAAGACTAAGAGTCTACAGTGATGCTTGCGGCTGTGTGAAGTTGCACAGCGGTGCTTTGAGCTCGATGCTGACATCAGCATAATAATGTGGTCGCAATGACAATGCTTACATGCTGATGTTTAGCATGTTCACCATCATAGTTGGCATGTCATCATGCGAACACTTGCTAATGGATAATTAGACTTACAAACAAAGTACACGTGAGGCAGATGGGAATGTCATTAGATTTCATCAGACGGACATTTTGGCCTGATGATGGTGTAAGATTATAAGACGATCACCAAAGTTTCAGTTACTACATTACAATTCATCCTGGAGGAACATAAATGTTTGTACAAAATGTGGTGTCAATCCATCAAACTGTGAGAACCGAATTACACTGAAAAGTCAAGGCATCATGAAAGTCAGCTAGATTCATCCTTTGAATGTGTTAAATGTCATCCAATAGTTGTTGAGATATTTAAGTCTGGACCAAAGTTGTAGATGAACTGGCTGACCGACCTACATTGCCATAGAGCACTGTGGCTAACAACAATCAGAATTTCAAAATCAACCAATTTTTCCTTCAAATACTTTTCTTCTACTGACCTTATTAAAACCCAATATGTAAAAAACGTTTTGAGGTGTTTTGCACAATGTACAGTATGTCAGTGACGTTAACGTTTTAGGTCAAAACTCCCTTTATGAACAATAAAAATCCAATAAATGAAAAAACCTTGGGATTTGGGAGGAGTAGTGCTGTGTAAAAAGTACTGTTAACACTAATAACAGGTATAAAGCATTTGAAAATCCATTGTATTTAATCATGTTTTACAGCTGGGGTCTCTAAGACCCCAAACAGAAGTAATGCATCATTTTCTGTAGCTTCTGACACATCATCAGTTTAAAGCAATTCTCACAAAATTAGGAAAAATTAGTATCAAGGTGATAAACAATATTAATTGCGTTTTTTGAGCCGCTAAAGTGTGAACTGTGGGTTCTGCAGGCCCACAAACAGATAGTCCAGCATGACAAAGATTCCCTGAATCATCCCTCCTGGTGTTTGCTAGAATCCAAGTTTTGATCTCAGCCTTTGCTTGAAATCCAAGGGAGAAGTGTGAGCCGCTGGCCAAAGCATGAGGAAACGGCAGAGGAATGGAGAGCAAAAAGAGAGAGAGACCAACACTGGAGGAAAAGTCGCGTTTTGAAGTTGGCCAACAGAAAAGTTTTGATTCAAGTCTCCCACATCTGTCTGCTGCCTCGTGCAAGAATCCTGGAATCCCCCACCCCCTCATCATCACTGTGTCACACACACACACACACACACACACACACACACACACACACAAACATACACACACACACACACACACAGCTTGATTCCAATCCACCGGCACAGGGCATGAAAACAAACATTTTCAAGTAAGTTCTTAAGCCAAGTGGCAGATAAGCATGGCTGCTAACTGAACATGAACAAGCACACAAACACACACCCACCCACACACACACACACACCCACGTACACACACACACACACACGTACACACCCACCCACACACACACACACACACGTACACACACACACACACACGCACACAAAGTCACACACTTGGAGCAGAAGCTAATGGCATGAACTGACACTGACCTAGTTTCTAAAGGGGCAATGATAAAGCGAGAGTGGAAAGATGAAGATTTGGAAGAGGTAAAGAAACTCCAGGGCATGTTGTGCTAGAGGACACCGTGCTGCGCATGTGTGTGTGTGTGTGTGTGTGTGTGTGTGTGTGTGTGTGATGTGCATGTGTGTGTGTTTCCGCTCAGAGAGGCCTGCCAACAGCCAACAGTCCACACACACCCATCAGAGCTTCAGAGACAAGCCGTCATGCTAAGCCGGGGTAGAGGGCTGAGGCCTGAGAGTAGAGGGAGGTAAAAGCTCAAGTAGAGCACTGCTGAGGAGTGAGGCGATCACTGTGGGGGTTACACACACACTCATCTATTCTGCACTGAGTCCGGCCAACAGCAACTCACTGTATACTCATTTAACACAGAGACTTTTGGCTCGCTCCTCTCAACAGCATGCCCTCACTGGTTCCTGACTTGTGGAAACAGGAAACAGAACCAGGCACAAAACCCAGGCCGTCTCTTTGTTTGTGTGCATTTGTTTGCGAACCTCACATGACTCACATGTTTCCTCCTCTGCGCTGTCTCTGGAGGAACATACGTGTAGATTTTGGCATGCCACTAACTGCTGCAACACGGGCCCAGGCAGTGGCCAAGTCTTGTTTTGTTTCCTCCCAGATTTGAACTCTGTGTGACTCTGATAACATTGAAATGAGGAACAATTTCATGCTCTTGTACTCTGGGCGCTTTTTATGACTTTAATTGTTCCATTAAGGCGCTTCAGGGTCTGGGAATGCTTTGTCATGTGCGCAGTGTGTGTGTTAGTGTGTGTTTAAAGTTAATGCCCTCAGGCTCATCAGTACTCAAGTTTATCCTATAAAGGAATTCAAAAAGTTCAGGCTTTTTAATGCTCTGGATCTGAACCAAAGCCACAGAACCTGAAGATTATACTGAATGTTTATCATTTCCTTTTTCTGAGTCGTGTCATGTCACTGGCTGGGTTCAAGGAATGCACACACATGCACTAACAAATGCACACGCAACACGTGGTTGCATAGATTAAGATAATGAGTCTACTGTAGTACTTTTAGCTGCAGACTTTTACTTTCTCAGAGTTTCTAATCATCAACCTGCTGACCAAATGATGCTTGTCTTGATGCTTGTCTTGATGCTTGTTTTGATTTATTACAGGTACTGATGTACTCAGATTTATCATTGATGTTTCTTAATTAGATTTTCATCAAATGAGTTACAGCTGAACACAGTGGCCATTTACTGGAAGCTACTGAACATTATTCAGGGAGTTTAATCATTGGTTAACATGATTACAAAAGGTAGAGTATAAGTATTCAGTCTACTACAGTAGAAGACAAAGAAAACATTCTTGAGAAGCTGCACCCAGAGAATTTTTGGCATGTTTGCTTAAAAATGACTGCAAAGACAAATCAATTATCAAGCTGATAGTTACTGAGGATTGATGATTAATTATACAACTAATCAATGACTCAACACATTGTTTCCACTGTAATTGTCAGTCTTTTGGATTATGTCTAATAGTATTTCATGTTTTATGTAGTTTGCAGTTGTGCATATATATGTACAATAAATGTTTACTCTCAGTGACCATTATGTACTAATAGAAATATGTGTTTTTAATAATCTGTTTAATTTGTATCAAAATACAGCACAGGTACTTAGCCCACATAATTACCCCAAATAAAGCAAATCCAAATAGACAATTACCCTTTAAATACAGAAGTTTGAATAAGTCTGGAAGTTAAAAATTACATTAAAAGACTTTAAAGAAGAGAATTAAAAGATGCTCTGGCACCAAACACATGCTGTATTGATAGTTTAAATATTTAAGCACTGTGCTAAGTGGAATATCGCTTTGAGCTCATCTGAATTTATTGCATTTCATAAAGGTGCCAACATTCATTTTAACCAGAAGAAACTGTGCTTCTCTTGCCCTTTATCCTGCACATGAATATTAGATTATCTACAGACATAACTCAAACTGTCAGTATTGATTTTCATTACTTTTCAAGGAGATTCGCTCAAAAATTGACCCAGCTCATGTTCCTCCGTAAAGTGCTTATACAGTAACACCACACAGGTGGCCAGCTGCTGCTTTTACATGAATGAGGGGTCAGAGGTCAAACAGTGACCTCACAGCTTTGACAGCATGTGACCATCAGCAGGCCCCACAAGTCTGAAAGAATGGCATCACACACTAGGTCATTGCTGTTCTTGGTGAGTTGTTTTGGGCGAGGTCCGTGTGACTCAGACAAAATCCAGAGGGATGTAATACAAGCAGGAAAATAATTTCACTTAATTTCACACTTATGATAGCTCTCATGTTAATAGATGAAGATTGTATCTGATTTTTAGTTTGGCAAAAGACACTTTCAGTTTCTGTTTGTTTGACTGAATCAGATAAGATCCAGATACCATCATCATATTTAACTTGAGCATAAAATGTGTAGGAAAGCATGCTGATGTCCAAACCAGATAAGCCCTCTTTAAGATACCTCGAAAGCTAGGGATTGTGGGAAGTAAGTGAGTTCTGTTACATTTAACCGAATTATCTGAACAGTGTTGTTTTCTTTAGATACCCTATCAGTGTTTATCTTTTTTGTGTCAGTCCTTAGCGGAGCTGCTTCTTTCCATCAGCTGCCAGTGGATCCCTGATCTCAGCCTAACAAGCTGCGCAGAGGGTGATTAATGTGGGCGAGACCCTCAGAGCCTCTCAGAGCACGATGCGGGCCACAGCCCGAAAGCAGTCAACTGCATACTTTCAGCGCACAGTCATCTTTTACTTCACCAAAATCTGCAAGTGACAGACGGCTGAAAAGCTGAGGGAGAAGTGTTGCAGCAATTATTATAGGCTGTTTACTACCAGTCATTTTCACTGCTCTTTCAGACACACATCTGTTTCAAGAGCAATGAAATAACCAACGAAATGCAGGAAGTCCCTGTAGTTTAAATCAGTGGTTTGAGCATATACGCATTTGTCATATTTCATCATGAACATGTTATATTATGGAGAAATGCAATGACCACATAAACAAACAGAGAATGTTAGAAATCTAGCCAGAAAGTATTTGACCAATCAAGTAAACATATTTTAGTGCATGCTGAAGGGGAATGAGCTCTTGTAAAGACTGATAGCACCATCTTGTGGCTCAAACAATCCAGGCAGTTAAAAAAGGTTTATTACTTAATTTCAATAATGATTATTTTTCCAGGTGTGGGCTCAAATGAAGATCAAAACATGTATTTTCAGGTAATAATGAAGACCATGTGAAAAATATGAGTAATTAGTCAATCAGATATTAATTTTAGAAAGGGCATTTGAATTAACAACCTGGAATATTAAGTAGTTCCTTTTTACCCTGCACATGTCTGTTATGGTTTTTTTATAATCACTGTAATACTCAGTGACATTGATGTCCCTTGATTTTCTTTTGATTACTGGCAGCTTTCCTGCAGTTTTGTCAGGAGGTGATGGTCTCTACTTATCTTTACTCTTTAGGCTGAACCGGAAAGTCCAAAAGTGTGTTTATTTCTGTAGGGCAAGGCGTTCCACCTCATATCAAGACCAAGAGTAGAGCTCAAAGAAACGTTTCAAGGTTATGTGACATAACAGTACATGCACATGTACAGTAAAGTCATGATAATGAGAGAGCAAAGCCCTCACACTATGTTCCATGGACCAGCCAGAAGCTGCAGCTTTAATTCCATCCAAACACTAAAGCTGGTGATTTCTCAGGTTTACTGTGTATGATTCAGTAACACACTTGATGTAGTAGATTTGATTTGATTCGATTTGATAAGAAACCCTGAACACCTTATGGGCCTCTACAAGTCAGGTTCAATATTCCTGCTCTGAAGTTGTTGTAAAGATATGAATGAAATTTCTACCATTGCTGTTACCACACTGCAGTTCAATAATAATCTAATTTCAATGGCATGGAGTCACAGAAAAGTGTACAATCTCCCGTCTGCAGTTAATCGTGTGTGCATTGGTGTGTGGGGGTGTGTGTGTGTTTCCAAAAACTTTACCAGAGGTTCATTATCACTCAATCCACTCTTCCTCTTCTTTGTGCAGCACATTGCTCTTAGCACTTTGGCTGTTAAACACAACAGGAAACAGTAATGCTACCTAGGGAACCACCAAAATAAGAAAACAAATTACACTTTTATGTCTCAGCTATCCACATGAATACAACTTTGACACAATAAGAGGTGAATAATCATTCACAAATGTTTACAATGCATCTGCCATCTGACTCATGTACATGTGTGTTTTGCTGCTGAAATAATCAAATTAATGCAAACTGATATGTACTGACAACCTCCCTAGAGCCTGCACATTAAAATTGCAGTTGTGTCTTGTACTACTAACTATTTACTGCTGTCCTTTTTGTACTGTGAAATAAATTTGTTATACAGCACATTACTGAAAATGGAAAATGTAACATCTTCAGAATAATGTTATTATCTTCATTGTTACCACAGAATAACATATACAAGTTCATCAATGTTATTACTTTTATTTCATCAGTAGAAATTAAATCCAGATATTCAATATCTACAGATAAAAATAAAATGTTTGAAAGGTTTTTGTAGTGTTTACAAAGAAAGAAAGAAAGAAATTAAACTTTTCCAATTTTCTATATGACAGCATATATTTTTGTCTCGTGACTTGTTAGCTTTGTGTCTCTGTTAACTACTGATAGCTGTGTACTGTGATGCGGATTCCTGACCTGGTAGTTACAATAAACAGTATTTAAAATTGTGTACAATTATGTAATTGGTGTAAGAATAAATAAAGTTGTGTTTCTGTGGTTTGAGTTTTAACAAGAAATAAATTACAGAAAAAGTCCAGTAATCCATTTTGTGAAAGAACTGAAGAGGTATCTGATTAGATTTAATAGGGAACAAAAAAAACAATACTATTCCCATATTTGCCAGCTTAACTGAAACTAAACTGCAAATCTGTTTTTGTAGATTCTGGTTACAAGGAGCATATAAAACTCTATATTAAGAGTGTAACAAATAAGTGTAACGAAAAGGTATTTTTAGAAGTCAAGCATGAGAAATGTCGACACCAAACAATAAAAGAAATCAAAATGAATGGACACGGGACAAATTTAGCCTGTAAAAAAAATCATTTTGAAAGTCTGCCAACACTCTGGTAATTTCCTCCCGGCACCAGCGATTGTGCTTAAACTTTAGGCATACACCAGCAAATTCAGCCTGAGAGACAGAGACAGGATGTTCTGCAGGCCAGCGGCTGTTCTCAACACAGGGCGAGGCACAGTGTGCACAAGAGGATCTGCTCAGATGTTAGGAAAATCAAACAATTCACTGCATGTAAACAATATGTGTACTTCAATGACCGAAAAATAAAATATTCTGGGATATGATGTCTCACATGTTGACTTGACTTGACATGCTGATTTAAGATGTTTTTTTGTTTTAGTTTTTGGGCACATTGTGCTTCAGCTCCCAAACGGCTGAGAACCGCTGCTGAAAGCTTATGTATGCATGTGACAGTCTATAAATGTGTGTGTTAGTGTCCTTGTAGGACTGGCTGTTTCAGACACAGCTCGCTGCTTCCAGAAACGATGGGCATCTGGTTCTCCATGTGGAAACGCACCAGGTGCCCAACACTCAGAAACACCTGATCACGGGTCCGCACCTGGTCACACAAAAAACACAGACATCAGGCTCTGGCCAGCTGCCGTTCTCCTCCCCCTCGTGTATTTGAAATCCAACCCCACAACTTTACCTGTCCATGTGGATCGACCAGCAGCAGGTGGCGCACCGTGGCTCCCTCCATACCACTGAGGACATACTGACCAGAGGCAGAGCTGCTCTCCCTGACCAGGAAATCCCCACTACAGCTGAGAAGTGACTCCGCCTGCTCTCTTCCTAACCTGGGATGAAGGAAACAAAGTTAGTGAGACAGGAAGAGGGAGAAATACATTGGAAGACAGACACAGTACCGGGGGTAATTCACTGATAGTAAAGGTACAATGTTGATTACTCACCTGCCGTGGAACCAGCCTTCCTCCTGGATCAGGTCCTGGATCCGGTCCTGGATCCGCGTCTCAGAGAGAGGAGTACACTGTTCAGCGCTGACCACTGAGTCTGATGGAGATACAGTGGAGGAGGAATATAACAACTCATTATATAATATCTTAGTTATTTATTTAGAATTAAATGAATATGTTGAATTCTAGACCTTTCTTAGTTTTACTTTTAAAACTTTTGAAACTCTAATTCAAACACGGATTTCTGGTTAACTTTAAGCTGATAATTGAGCTGCATTTTAATAGTCAACTGAGTGAGTTATATAAGAAAAAAAGGAAACTTACTCCAGTTGAGTTTCATATAATTCTGAATGTTCAAGGTACTTAAAGTTGGAGCTGCTGTAAAACTGAGTTTTACTAAACCAGGTTTTAATTCAAATTAAGACACAGATAGGATTACATTTAAATCTGGTTGAAAAATGTGAAACTAAAATCTATATTTGTTGGCTTTTGATTAAGAATGGTTTATAGACAATATTTTATTTTTTATTTACTTATTTAATTGTATTAATGTTTTTATGTTATTGTATTATTACTAATAATATTTTTTATTGATTATATTTGTCTTTTTTGGTTTTGTCTTTTTTAATCTATTTAGTTTTATTCATTTACTTTTTCTATTTCTGTTATTATTCATTAATTAATTTTCATAATTTTATTTTCTCGTGTGCATAGCTCTCTAATTGTTTCTTTTTCTATTTTTTATTTTATTGTTTTTATGGTCTACACTTGTTCTGTCTTATTATTGTCTTGTCAGTCATCTGTGAAGCACTTTGAACTGCACTAACCTGTAAGAAAGGTGCTGTACAAATAAAGTTTGATTGATTGACAGTTCGATCTACACTTTCATGCACATAGCCACAGAAAAACACATAATAGTATAGTTACATACATGCATACAGATTTACGGACACAGTTTAACTTGGGCTGGGTGTGTAGTGGTGATTTGTACCTGCAGGTGGAGCTGGAGCTTCTTCTGTGATGGAGCAGTTCTCATACAGTGAAACAGGCTGAGACCAACAAACCTGCAACAGCATTCGATGAGTCATACACACAAGACAGAGATGTGTGTGTGTGTGTGTGTGTGTGTGTGTGTGTGTGTGTGTGTGTGTGGGTGTGGGTGTGTGTGTGTGTGTGTGTGTGTGTGTGTGTGCATTCGGGGGCAGTGATGGCCTAAAGGTTAGAGATGTTAGAGATGTGGGCTCATGACAGGAAAGTCGCTGACTCAATTCCCACACTAGCACAATAATTCTGGGAAGTGAAAGCAAAATGTTTTTTTAATTCCTTATTAGCAGCAACTGAGGTGCCCTTAAGAAAGCCAGAAAAGCTCAATTGCTTCTGCTCAACAGATAAAATGATGTTACTCAGGTCAACTCCACTGTGTAAGTGTGTGAATGTTTGTGCTCAACGAACCTATCCTGGATGAAGTGAGCTAATAAAAAGTTTAATCTACAATGTGTCTGCCTCTCTATGTCATGATCAGGGCGTATGATGATTAATGTCCTTTAAAATGTAAAAATGTCTTATCTTCTGGGTGTCATGGAAAAACCATCTTACGTCAAATTACAAAGTCCACTACTGAAATTCAATATCACCCATTTACAACTGCAGTGTAAATAAACAGTGGGCTATAATACAATATGTGTGCACACTTCCAGTCACTTCATGTCACAAAGAGAAGAAGGCAAATGGCATTCAAGTCAAACTGACTCAGAATTTTACTGACCCAGCTTTATTTCTGAAGCTTTCAACCACATCTTATGATCTTCCTCAGTGGCTATCATTATGCAACATAATACAGTATTAGATGCAATATATAATCTATGCTTATATAATATAATGTTAATAGATTCTATCATTATTATATTCCATCCTTTGATCATTTATTAACGACTTAAACATCCCTATGATAACTGAGCACTTTAAACTGTTGAATAAGTCCATGAGATGTGGTCAGAAGCTTTGGAAACAACAAGTTGGACCTTGTGTTGAGATTTTCTTTTTCTGGTCAAACTTCTGTTTCCAAGGTAGTTTCGATACTCAAGCTCAACTGTTGGAAATAATGTTTGTGTTTTGGTGTTTCAGCTGTTACCCCCTGTATGCCAGCATCCTGTTTGTTCTCCTCCCTTGAGGTTCTCCGCAGGTCTTCTATTCCACCAGGGGGCGGCGTCTTTCCTGGGATCACATTGTAGTAGTCAGGATGCTTGCTGACTTCGCCTTCCTGCTTGGTCTTTTGGTCTGTTATTGCCTCCTGTGGGCTCCATTTGTGACAGATTCTCAGTGCTGACCTGCACGCAGAAAGTTACATGATGAAGCCGCGACATGACCTCTATTAATATAACACACACGCGTATATGCAGTCAGGTACACACTCACATACACGCACACACACCCAATAAAACACATCCAAAGATACAGACAAACACTCAAATCAAATCAATTTTCACACAAAAAACATAGTGCTACACAAATACATGGCTGTAACTAATAATTATTTTCATTATTGATTAAACTGCCAATATTTTTTTTTAAATCTATTAATCATTTTGTCTATGTAATAATATATTTCCTTATAGAATTATATACTGACTATAAGACAAAGAAAAGCATCAAATAACCATATTTAAGAAGCTTAAAACAGTGAATGTTTGGCATTTTTTGCTTAAAAGAAATGATAAATAGATTATCAAAATAGTTGTAGCTTAATTTTCTGTCGATTGACTATTTGATTACTCAACTGATTTTTCAGCTCTACACAAATATACAAACCCAAAACTCAAGTAATCCAAGAATGAGGCCGTCTGGATAAAACAAACAAATAAGTTCTACCTCACATTTGAGACAACTATGTTATTATAAAAGCAGCACATTAAAGGACATTACATGAAGTACATTCATTGGGTTGTGTCACAGCAATAAAACAGCTACAGTAGACAGAAGGATAACCTGGGGTTGCTGGAGAGGAGCGATGGCGTGTGGCTGAGAAGTTGGCGGAAGCGAGTCTCAAAGGCCTGACCGATGCTGCTGATAACCTCACTGGCTCGACCACGGGGACACTCCAGGATGTGACATGCTGATAGACAGATCAAAAGAGAAATGTTTTTTTTCCATAATAATAACGGTGAAAGATTGTAGCCCAACTCATCATAATATAAATTAAACTGTCTCTCACCTCTCTGATTGAAGAGGTCCTTCGCAACATAAGCAATGTTATCTGCCATGTCCTGTGAAGAAAAATAACAACAAGCATGACTTAAAGCCAGACTTTGTAACTTTCACTGAACACTGTGGTGGTTACAAGATGCTAAATTCATATATATATACACTGTGTATATATAGTTTAAAAGTAGCACAAGTACGTCATAAAGCCAGAAAACCATACCAGGCCATCAAACCTTGGTCTTACCAGACTAAGTAAGGCAATAGCAGCAAAACCTCTGAGTTCATTGAATTGAGCAAGGGTGCGTTTAAATGCCCATGAACTCAACTTTATATTTGTAAGAGAAACATTGTAATATTTTTTTCTTTAAAAAGTTACATAGTCGTACTTTAAAGATATTCTCTGTATTTCCCTTAATGTGTGTCTATGTTCACATGGTCATTGTTGTGCAGTTCGGTTTATAACCTGTAAATCTGGTGGGTTTAGGATCTGTAATCAGCCTTTTGATTCCTAATTTTGCTCATTATCAGCGTTTAATCATTGAAAACACAGCGGACATTTTCAGTTAATGGTCATCCATGTGTATTCTCTGTTTAATTTATTCAATCCCTATCAGTGGTTGTCTGACACTACTACAAGAGCAGAGTCAGCTGAATATGTTTCACCATAAAGCCTCTGTGGCAGATTGATTTTAAGTCCCCCTGCTATCTTCCATTTGTCCAAGCCAACTAAGCCGAGGCTCAGAGCACACGACAAGATTATTTGAGCTAATTAATTAAACATCGAGATATAATCCCATCCATAGCCTGGCCGGTGTTGTGTTTCACAAAGTGAAACTACCTCCCTGTTCTCACTAATCTTTGGTCAGTGTAACCTCACAGTATCAAACTGACAATTAAATATTACAGTGTGTACCCAGCATTTGTATTCACTGTTTGTTTGAGCTGAATTCATGGATGCTAACCAAAAGGTAAACGACGGCATTTGTTTGTCAAGCAGTTTATTATGCTGAGTTTGACCTAGACAGCAGCTAATAACTGACATTTCCTGCTGGCTGTTCAGCCATTAACAGAGCAGCATTGATTTTTTTTCAGGGTACAGGCAGGATGAACAACGCAAATTCTGTCATATGGAAATAATGCAGGCATGGACGGAAAGAGAGGGAAAATAGATAAGAGTAATTAGTTTGAAAAGGACTTGGCGATGTGTAAAGTTGATGAAAGCCCATACCGGCTTTGATGTGTTAAGTCACAAGAAAGGATTTCATGATTTGTTGCTGATTTAACCTAAATGGGACATATTGATCATCTTTACAAATCCTTACATTTTATCTAGTGATATTGTACCAAAACATAACCATTTAAACTGTGAATGTGAAATTGACAACTATGTCATTTATTTATAATATAATATACAATAATAGGAAAATGTATGTAATGGAAACAATAAGAAAACCAAACTTAACAGGGAGGAAATTATTCTGCTGGCAGAGTAGGTACATCAGAGAAATCATATAATAAAGGGAATTTAGTACCACGTTGATAAGTGCAGACAATGACAATCCCTCATAAATGCAAACAATAAGAAAATGAAAATAAAAAGTGGTATAACATCACAAATGTTTGAATCAAATTCAAATATTAGCCTAAAGCTATTCTGAATTATAAACATTGCTTCAGATAACTAATAATAAATCATGACCGACATTTTTGTATTGCAGTCATCAAGAATCTACTCTTAAGTCACCTTTCTTTAAAGTATTTTTAAGTCGCAAGGAAATTTAGATAAATAGGTTTTATTCTTAAGTTTGCAACTTGGAGTAAAAGTGAAGGATTTTTACTTTTATCTTCCACATAAAGTTCAAAGTTTCACTTTCCTGGACCTCGCACCACCAATTAAAAGAACAGAAGATCAAGAGTTGGAGCAGGAAATACTTAAATCCTCCATGAATGGCAGCAAACTAAGCAGTAATCAAGCTATATCAAATTACTCAGTGTATGTGTGTGTGTTTGTGCACATGCTACCCTGTGTGTGTCCCTTTCTGCCCATGAACATGTTGGTACATGTGAAACATTTGAGAATATGAACGTACTGGGTCTCCTCCTGAGGCAAATGAAATGGCCTGCATGGGGTGATGGGCAATCTTCTGAGGAAGAGAAGAGAGAGAAAAATAAAAACGGAAGCAGAGACTGTTTACAATCCATTGCCTCAATAATTCAGTTGTGTGACAATCATAATTTCGTTAAGCGTGTTGAAGCTGTAACCTGTAAGGAGGAGGCAGCGATCAGAGTCACACTGTCTGTGGAGACAGCGAGGATGATCCTGCTCCCAGAAAACTGAAGGTTGATTTGACCCAGAACAGCAGACAGTCCCTTGCATACAGGCTGATGATGACAAAAAACATTTATTCTAGTATGTCTGTGTTGATTGCATTGGTTTGTGTGTGTGTGTGTGTGTCTGTGCGTGCGTGCGTGCGTGCGTACGTGTGTGTGTGTGTACCATACCCTTTTAGTTTTCGCTGCTGTCTTGGCCGATGTCCTCTCACACAGTCTGCTGATTGCCTCTCTGCGCACACACACACACACACACACACACACACACACACACACACACACACACACACACACACACATTTATGCAAGCACACACCAAACACAGAGATACCTTTGTAAATATGTGATCCAGTACGCCCTGCTGACATGTGACTTGCATGTGAAAATATGAGAGGAAGAAAACTACATTACGAGAAACAAGAAACTACAGTACATCAGTGAAGTATAACATACTGTAACATTACATTAAAAAGTAGCACTATATGAAGTGGTGGAATGTAACTAAATACATTGATTCAGTGACAGTACTTAAGTACAATTCTGACGTATTTGTACTTTACTTGAGTATTTCTATTTTATGCTACTTTATACTTGTACTCCACTACATTTATTTGACGGATATAGTTACTAGTTACTTCAGATTAACATTTTACATACAAAAAAAGAACATACATGAATTGTTATAGACTGAGCTACCCGGCTGAATTCTTTGTCCACCATTGACCTACTTTATAGATATTTAGTATGTCAATGGTGGAAGGAGAATTCAGATCTTTTACTTATATATAGTCAAGTATTTTAGTCCAGGAGTGTACATCCTAAGGGTTGATCCCCTTCCAAACACTATTAAAATGCAGTTTGGACACAAATGCTAATCCAATACTATATAATAATACCACTCACCACTATAATAATAATATAACACTTACATGAGACATTTTGCTGCATAATGAGTACAGTTTATCTGTTTTCATATTATGTACTGTTTATCAGTCCTGCATTATCCTTCCAATCTTATGCGTTTTGCAATTCTTGATTATTTTCCTCATATTTTGTTTAATTCATTGTAAGTGTGTCTTTGTTGGCCAGGAGACTCATATAAAAGATATACTGAATAGCTGTAAGCCCTTTCCTGCTTAGAAAAAGCCATTGATATATATACAACAACAAAAAAATATATATATAAATATATAGATAAAAGGGAGGTAGATTAGACCAAAATAACACAAAACTGCCTAAAAAATAATTAAAACCAAACACTTTTAGTGTAAAAAAAAAGAAAATCAGACTGAGCTATAATTAACTAAAATATAAATAAATAAGACAAATAAATAAATCCTCATATTAAGGCTGTAATTCCTCAGAGCTTTGCAGTCGCTGACATGCTTGCTGACGGGTCAGAGAGGTCAAAGCATACAAACACCCACGCATGCGAAAGTAACATCCCACTATCTAGAAAGCAAGACTATTTTTCAGGAACTGCTTTTCTTCTCCTCGAAAAACAAATTGTAGGTCTCTCTCCCTCTCTCTCTCTCTTAATAAGACTATGAGAGATCATTAGGAGGAAATTAATCTAATTGGATTTTCTGCCCCATCATTCAGCAGCGTTGTTGTGAACAGAGGTTGCTGTGTCCATCAGCATTTTGGCATCCTGCACTAGGATGTCAATATCAAATGATGAGGAGAAAGCCCCGGTTTATGAAACATTATACATTTAATTTGATTTCCCCCTTTGAAACATTTTTTAAATAAGCAACACATGTCTTGATTAGCAAACATATGTTGGATGAATTCAGGGTACAGCAGTTTCCTCTTTTATTTTCTTTTCTTCTATGCGCATGCAAAACATCAGCTTATTCATGCATAGTTTTATTCTGAGACCGTGTCAGCAGTTATACGTTCATGCTTATGTATCTACGCCTATATACGTACGTGTGTGTGTGTGTGTGTGTGTGTGTGTTTCGTGGTAGTGGGAGAAGCTCCTACCGTGTGACTTGCATTCTTGTATCAAAGTCGAGGGTTCTCATGGACTGGGTCACCTCCACACTACCCATGTACTAGGAAAACACAAGCAATAACACCAGTTACTCACTGATTTCATAGTAAAATAATGCAGCTACAAACAGCCATAAAAACTCTTAAATGACAGAATGCTGATGTAGGCCATGTTACCGTAAAAGAAACGATAAATTGTGAGGAAATGACGTGTGAAAATGTATGTAAATAATTTTACTGTAAAGAATGGTGGAAAAGTTAGTTTTTTTTTGCATACATTCATGATTGAGTAAAAAATCTTGGCAGAAAATTAGGACAGAGATACAACACTGAAAAATGAACGATTATTTACATTCTAGTCTGTAGCAACCTAGATAGCTGCTCTATTGGATTACTGTATGTGCTGCTCTTCATTTGTGCTTTGACCATAATGCAAACTATTCACTTGTGCATTTGGTCTGACACTGCCGCTCTGCAGATGACAGCCAACTGTATATCTGTAGTGCCTGATGACTTTAACAATAGAAATTTATTCAGACTTTTAAGGAGCAATATGTAAACTGGTGCATCTTCAAAGAAGTTTTAAGTAGACTTGGCAACAGGTTCAATCTGCAGCAAAACGTTTGTGGATCACTTAGACTGCATTTTTCCACATAAGAAATAACAAAAGTCCAACCATATCTTTTCTGACATTACATGTACAAATTTCTGTCATGCTTTAATTGTCTCTCATCTTGACTATTGCAGCAATCTTTGGCTGAACTACCCAAGAAATCAGTACAAAAAACTGTGGTTCATACAGAATCCAGCTTGCAGGGTTTAACCAAAACAAGTGAACAAGACTAAAAGTCTATAGCTATGTCCCTGACTCTGTGAGGCTGTTCTGGGTGTTTAGCAGGTATAATGTTCACCATCTTAGTTTAGCATTAAATGTACATACAGTGGTGCTTACGGACCAAAACTGTAGAATAGCCTGTAGATAGTTATCCGACATTCAACTTCTGCACTTAAATAGTTTTGGACATCTTGACATGCATTTAATTGTAAAGCTGTGGAGAGGATGGAGGAGCAGTTAATGCAACCAGACAACATTTAGACCATGTGCTTGGAAACACTTTGGCCAGTCCCACTTCTATTGGCCATGAGCTTCAGCAGTGCAGACTCTATAGGCTGGAGGCAGGATGAGTAAGTCCATTGATGGAGACCAGACTTAAATCAATACATGTGTGTATATGCGTGGGTGGTGTGAGAGGGTGGGAGTGTAATGCATGTGTGTGCTTGTTTATAGAGGACAATCAGACAGTCCGTTCTCATTTCCATCAGCGGTCAGCTCACAGGCCCTGCTCCTAATCACCCATGCGGACACACCTCCGGTTCTAGGACAGCATGGGCTCTGCTGATACCGGATACACTCACACACATGCACTCACTCACACACGCACGCACACTCACACACACACACACACACACACACACACACACACACACACACACACACACACACAGAAGCAGAGCTGATCTAGAGAGGAGCAGAGAGCCAGGATGAGTCACTACTGCCTACACAGGAAGCTCTATCTGAGAGGGAGGGGGTGAATGTACGAAAGTGAGTGTGATGGTGTGGATAGAGCACAGGGGCACAGAGTGTGTCCGTGTGTGTGTGTGTGTCCTTTGTTAACATGTATGTGTTTGTGTTGGCACTGGTGGGAATTAACCTCACTCACACTCTTTGTTGCAGTTTACTACACCACTAGTCAGATTTCTTTTTGTGGATTCATGCACTGCTACTGGTTAACGTGCGGTGATACGTACCTTGATGTGATGGTGAACCGCTCTGTTGGCTGTCCGCGCCACTGTACAGTCATCTGCTGCAGAGGACGTCTTCAAACAGCACAGACCCTCTCTGTGTTGTGAGCAAGGAGGACAGCTGGGGGTCCAGGGGAGGCTGGCCATCCGATTCAGGGTGATGGGTCTTTTTGTGCATTGAAGAGGCATGGGAGTCAGGTTTTGGCCAGTGGACAGGGGCACAATGAGAGATGGTTGGCTACAAAATCTCTGATTAGGCCCTGAGCCCCACTCTGTTCGGGACAAGGGTCTGTCAGTGTGTCCATCAGCGGTTCTGTCCCCGGCTGTGTTTGTCTGTCCCCTCAGAACCCGCAGGGAAATAGGACTTTGCAATCGGATGTTGGCCACACGGGGGATGAAGTCCCTCAGTGTGGACGGCCCGTGGTGGGAAGGCGTCCCGGGATCCAGCTGGGCAAAATCAGAGTCCAAGCAAAGGTCCCTCTTGAGAGGCAGCATCCTTTGGGGCCGATCGTCCTGAGACGTCAGCGAATCGTTGCGCAGACGACTGTATTTGGAGCGCTTCAGCATGCCTGTGGAAGATGAAAGAGAGTGTTACAATCACATATGCAGCACAGTGATTTTCATTGTAGTGATTATGTCTGATGACTATAAAAGTGGTGAGCTACCTGGTAAGAGTCCTGTCTGTGATTTGAACCTCGGTGAGGTTTGCTCTCTCATAATCAGAGAACTGGACAAAAGAGAGCACTGAGACAAAGTAAAAAAGAAAAAAACTGCCAGGAATTAGACCTACAATCACAGTTAGTACACACAGTAGATCTAAAGTAGATATGACCAGAGATATCAGAAAAAAAAAGGAGGCATGAAATGCATCAAATTGATGATTTTGGTTTAATTGCTAATCAGCTGATCTATGGGAAATGATCTTAGCGTCTCTAGATTTTTAGATGGGATTCCTACTGTACATGGCAGTAGATTCAACTCACCAGTGTGGGACTGGGGATGTCCTGTGGAGTCTAAAGTCCAGTCTGCTCCGCTGTAATCATGCTGAGTACAGTCCCATCCTACTGACCCATACACTTTCTCAGTCAGTTGCCAGGCTTCCAGCTCTGCTTCACCTCCACATCAACTTTCCTCCTCTCCTCTTTTTCTTTCCGTGGCACAGCAGAACTGTGCAGCTTCTATCAATGAACTTTCTCTCCTTTTTTATGAATGAGAGGCTCTCGCTCACTTCCTCTGTCTCTCTATGACGGTGCATGCAGATGAATGTGTGAATGGAGCGGAGGAGAGATTGACAGACAGCCCCTAAGGCTCTCTCCCCCTCCCTCACCCATAAACTACCATCCAATCACAGGCGGGTAGGGTGACTCATGCTGTACACACACACTCACAATTATACACTAAGGCAAAGCCAATACAGTACATGAGTGCTCTATTCTCTTCTAACATCAGTTGCACCTCAGAGTTGCTGTTAAAGTGTGTTATTAATACATTATTAGCTTGGCTCACCCCTGTTGCCAGTTTTCTCATTTCAGAAAAGGGGTTTGAAATCTGTACGAATTGAGGAAATAGCACAGATTGACTTGATTTACACAACTAAAGATATTCCATAGTGTACTTAATGCATGTAATATTCAAATGACCTGCGTGAACAGCCAAGAGGAAGGTGATTTAACTGAAACATTTGCATTTCCGTTTGATTCCAATCAGAACAATATGGCGACTGAAGAGTGTTTTGCATACTGTACCTATTCCTGATTAAAAGAATATTATGTTAGTGTAGCAGTCCCTACATACTTCAGCCTGGAATAACAGGGTAAATCAAGGATTTTAAGAGTATAGAATTATTTGACTGCAGGATTTTTAATTTATTTAATTACACAGAACTTTTCGACTGCATAGTGTATGTCGCAACATAAAGACCAGACAAGTCTTTATGTTGTGACATGCAGTATACAGCAGAGCTTTGTCCCTTCCTAGTGGTTGTTTAGTAAAACTGCAATCTAAGCCTGCAACTAACAGTTACTTTAATTATCAATGTATCTGAAGACTATTTTCTTGATTAATCAGTGCAACTTTTGTCTATTAAATATTGGAAAATAGTCAAAAATGTCTGTTACATTTTCTCAGAGCCCAACATGACTTATTCAAAATGCTTTTTTTTTTTAAACCAACAATTCAAAATCAAAACTTATACAACAAAGAAAGGCATAAAATCTTCACATTTCAGGACCTGGAAACAAAGAATGTTTGTCACTTATGTTGTTTTTTAATACCGATCAAACAGTCAACAGTGGATAGAAGACAAGACATCAGTCAATGATTACATAAACAACATTTTAATGATGTTAATCATCAGTCCATATAGGTTAAGAGTGATAACAGGATTATGAGAAACAGCCTCTAACAATGTTGCTAGTGATGCACAGTCTGAAGGAGACGGTCTTAAATATCCATAAAAAGACGAGGAACACGCTGAAAAAAGTACTTCATTGAACCGTTTTTTTGTTTTTTGTTCACATTAGTTACAAGACTTTTACCAGTACGTATTTACATAGTGCAAAAAACACACTTGCCGTCAATTAACATACTTCAAACACTTTGATGGAAGTCATCGCAACAAAAAGCCTACACACAGCGTACTTATTTACCAAACTAGAAATACTTTCACAATCCCAAGTATGATAATCAGTACACTGTCATCTCCAATCTCTGGGCTTCACATTGCATACAGCCCGACATACTGCATTTACACACCCCATTACCACCGACTGGCTGAAATCTCACTATGGTTTACTATCAAATACCATTATCAAATTGGATTCCATCTGTTTGAATGTTAAAATTATCAAATGGCTTTAAGAACAGGATGATTGTTTTGTTTTTTAATACAATGCAAAATCAAAATCTCTTTTGTACACTTGTATTTACAAGGGTTTATTGTTAGTATGTGCATGACTTTGTGACGACTTGTTTGACCTCCAGTGGTGACTCTCCCCCAATGAGGGAGCTTCTCAGCTGTTGTGAACTGACTTTAGACTAGCGGTTAAAGCTGGGAGCCCACAAAATCTGTCTAAAACAGCTCTACAAGGATTAATTTCAGTTGTGAGCAACCATATCCAATCTGTTTTGTAAACTTGGGCATTGTTAAACGTCATGAATACCAGTAAACACCTGCTTGTCGTATTGGTTAACTTGATTTAAGCAGCATCTTTTAAAGGAAATAGAGTCAACACTGGTCCAAACGAGGAATTAAGAGCAACTTTACTACCACGTTCTGCATCTCAACTGCTTATTTATCAAAACACTTGAAAAAATATCTTTCTGGATGGAAGATACATTTGATAAACAGGCTTCTAAAAATGCTGTTAGTTCATTACCATGTAAGAGGCGGCTTAAGAGCCCCCCCCATCAGAGAACAAACACCACCAGAGAGAACAAAACAGGAGCACTTTTTTTTCCTTTTTTCTTTTTTATGAAGCACAGACAGCATCTGGGAACTCAAGACAATTCCAGTCGGAGGAAAACGCCCCAAATAGTTGCACACAAGGCGAGATCAATATGACAAACCATTATATACTGTTGTAGAACCACATAGACAAGGTTATATACACAAAGATGTTTTGCTTCTTAGAAGTTAGGTCGTTTGAATCATCTGAATACAGAATGGGCCACTTATTTGAAGATTAAAAAACACTCTCTGAAGACTGATGGGTGGGAGTGGTTTTGGTAGAAAGACAGATCCCCTGACACTGTAATATTCTGTGAGGAAAGCTAAATACCAACCAAGCCGCAATTAAGAAATGCATGTCTCTCCTTTCCCTCATGGAGCAGTCAGGTGGAAAAAAAAAAAACACATACACACATTATTTACAAAGATAAAGCTAATGAACACAGCAAAATAAATGCAGACTATGTGCCTGTAAACACACACACACACTCTCTCACACACACACACACACACGCACACAAATACTTGCAGAGCTGTAAACCTTCTGAGCTCTGTATAAAGTAAGATGGGAGCTGAAAGGTTCCAACCTTCCTTCTCTGTGAGCTACAGACAGCAGTTCAACATATTTTTTTTTACGCTCATCACTTGCTCCCAGAAACGTCCCTGACTCTAGAAGAGTTCAGCTTTCGGAGGAGAGAAATCAAAAAATTCCCTCTGAATTCAAGTGTAGCAGGTTATGGGCTGAAGAAGGGAGGGCATCATTTTAAATAGCAGGATGGGTGTTATTTTTATTTTTTTTAAAGAAGTATTGGTGTCAATTACTATCCCTCAAACTGAGTTAGTTGTTATTTGGTCTGCGACCCTGTGTGTTGGTTAATTGGTCAATTTCTCTGTACTAAGTTAATGGTGTGTGTGAGTGTTGGTCAGTTGGTCGGATACCTGAGATTATGTCTGGTGTCAGGGGTTAGAGACGAAGGAGAAAAAGCTGCTGGCTGCTGTGAGGATGGATGTGTGAGTGCAACAGAGGACAGAGGGAATGAGTGTGTGTAAGAACAGAGGAGAAATCAACCGGTGACCTTCTTAGCCTCCACTTGCTCTTCGCTCTCAATCCTCGTCTCTGTGATGTCCGCTGAATCGAGCTCCTCCTCGTCCTCACTCTGCCCTTTCTCCTCCTCATCCTCTTCCTCCTCCTCCTCCTCTTCCTCCTCCTCTTCCGTACTTTCTTGGCTCTTTCCCAGCTGCAGGTTTTCCAAGGTCTTTGACACCCAGGACTCGATGCGGCTGCTGAGGGTGGGCACCTCCACAGAAATAGGTTCAGGAGTGTAGTCGTCTTCCTCTTCCTCCTCCTCCTCCGCCTCTTCTAACATCCCGGGGACCAGGGTGGAAGTGGTGGAGGTTATGGAAGAGTTCAGCGGGCCCCTGCAGCTCCCATCCAACGAGCCCGTCTCTGTGCTCTGCTGGGAGGCCAGCTCCAGCCGGTCGTCAACCCGGACCTCGTCTCTCTCACCGGTACCCTGCGTCGCAGGCCCCGGCCTGGGCTGGGCAGCGGTGGAGCCGGGCGGGACGGCGTTGGGGGTGGCTGCCGGGGCCTCACTGTCTCTCTGGGCAGCTGTGGGGGGTGCAGGGCGACTCGGCTCAGCCTCTACAGGTTCCAGGGCATCTGAAGTCTCCACCATACTCCTCCAGTTGGTCTCTAAAAGGATTTAATTGATTTGTTACTTACTACTTTATACTTCTACTCCAGTACATGTCCGAGTTATTATTTTTATCCCATTAAACTTATCTGACAGCTATCACTTACTTTTCGGACTACGATTTTATATTTTTTTAAAACAAACCTTTTTCGCTTGTGACCTCTTACAAAGTGATTAGTTGGGCCCCTTGTTACACATTTCAAATGTCTATGTTGTTATTAGCTACAGCTCCACCAAAGAGACATTCCCACCAGATGGTTTCAGTTAAATTATTGTTTGAGGCACAAAGTCAAATCATAAAAAAAAATATATATATATATATTTATTTAAGTAAAGCAAAGTAGCAACCACAGCAAAATGCTTCTCACACACTGATGCATCAGTATTGATGATTGTATACAAATTACAGAAAACCCTAAAAATCTATGACAAAGATGAAAAGCAGAGAGTTAGAAATGTGGGAGCTTACCGTACTCCTTTTCATTGACCTCTGAGATGGGCTCAGAGAAAATGGAGCAAAAGGAGATGGCGGAAGCAGCAGAGTGGTTGCGGGAATGCCCCATGTGGTGTGGGACTTTCTTGTCATTTTTCAGAGCCTCCTCGGCCTGTTCCTGCTCCAGAGCTGACACCATGTCCTTGTAGGCTTTTCTAGCCTCTTCTGTCAGAGACACCAAACGATTGAAGAGCCCCTGAAGGAGGAAGAGGGATTCAAATTAGTTAGTAAAAAAGCAAGAAATTTGATTCTTGGAGATTATTCTGTTTCAAAAAAGTCTTGTGTCTCTGCTGCTCTAGGTTGAGAACTACTGACCTCCTGTATATATTTCATTTGTTCATTCATTCATTTGATGTTAAGATAGATCAATTGGATGGATGAAGTGTTTTAGTGGATGGGAGTGCCTTACCTCAGCTCCAGAATAGTTGAAAATGCCAACCACACTAACAGGCACTAGTTTGTTGACGCAGCGTCCAAGAGCTTTTCTGCCCAAGGCAAACACAAACGGGATCTCCTGCTCCCTAGCCATGGCAATCACATTGTATAAAGCTTCATCCAAACCACCTGCAAGACAGAAAACAGTTTGTGACACAAGTGTATCAAATTTGATAAAGTAAATGAACAAAAGCAAAAGCAGCCGAAGACTTGACCGGTTGTTTTAGTAATATCCAAGTTGGGCCAATTTGGCATCTATTAACATGTGACTGTTAGTTTTGTATGCAGTGCCTGCCCTCTGATGAGTGTTTATCATGAGTTTCTTTTTTTGCAGAAATTTAAACCTGCAATAACTTCCTCATAATTTTTTTTGCCCACTTAGGGGCAGGGAAAAAACAAGTTGTGAACAACAATAATGACATATCATCCCCTTTTAAGATGATATTGTGAACTTTTTATCAAACAGTTGCTTATTTACACATCCAACAGTTATAGAGGAACCTTATCATTCATTTTGAGTCGTATTTCTGGCCACCTGAGGAATGAAAGTGCAATATTTACTCTCTTTTAACCATAAATGTTGGTCTCTGCCAACTCCTGACAGAAACATCATTATGTTCATTGTGTCTGTTTACTGTTTGGTGCTGAGCAGGTTGTGTACAGCTGTTTTTTTGCTGAAACACTATGGGAGCTGTGAGAGTGAGCCAAAACAGTAAACTTGCAGTCCGGACTGCTAAACAATGAGCTGAAACTCATTATAAAGCTCCGTAAGGCAGAGGGGAGCTGCAGATTCAGATGATAATTCTGTAGGTTCATCACTACAAGCAACCCCTTTTCACATTGTGCTCATTTGATAATTTTGTATTCTAAATATATGGATTATAGCTGCTTTAAACATGTTTATAGCTCAGATGGTCAAACCTCCTGCAATTTGATCAAATATGGACAGATGCTTGTATTGCACCACTCTTCACCTTTGGCCTGGATCTTCTCACAGTTGGGAGAGATGATGACACACTTAATCTTATGCAACTTCATGTGCTTGGTGACCTCTCTGAGACCCATGACCAGGCGGCGTTTGGATTTGGCCTTGGTGGGATCCTTCTGGTAGACCCGCTCCTGGAAGCGAACCAGTTCCTGTAATAGCATAGTCACGCTCTCGTCGATCTCCTTACTCAGCACTTGGTTACAATACCTGCAGAAGGAAAAACAGATGTTAAAAAGAGTTTTCATCTTCTGGGGGTTTTCAAGCTAAGAATTCCATTAATATTAACTAGCACAAATAAATGTTAATAAAAGTGAATAGCTTAAGTAACACAACAAGCAATTTGATAACATTAAATTTGGATTTAGAAAAATGCTTTTTTAAAAAGCTTTGATCATCAGAGCATCTATAATATAAATAATTGTTTAGCTGCATGCATACTCCAGGGGAGCTTTGTGGTTTGATAAAAACTATCGGAAGGTCGACGTAGTGTGGTCTGAGGAACAAGTGTCCCGGCAGTCAGAGCCGAGAGGAGGAGCTTGGCTACAGATGCCTTTTGGAGGCTTTAAATGCAAAATATGTTAGAGAAGGGTGGGCTGAGACAATAGGCCTACAGCAGAGGACACAGAGGGACAAAGCTCTGTTTGTCACCACTGGCATACATTTTTGCTGAGAAAGGACAATGTGCACAGCATCTGTGCCATACTCTACAATTCTTTATTGTACAGTCCCGCCCTTAAAAACACCCGTTAACTTTCAGAGTACGCTTCTCACATCCAAGGTTCTGAGTGGGACAAGTATTTGCTTTGCTAACCACTTTTTGTTACCACATCGTGCATTTTTGAGACATTCCGAAGCGAGGGATTCCCACAAAAGGTCTTCCCTGTTCAACATTGTCTTTCTCACTCCATGTGGGGTCAGAGTGTGTACTTACTCTCTGAAACGTCGGCTGTGGATCTTGGTGATGGCATTTGAAGCCATGGGACTCCCAATGCCAGAGCTGGCGGGAGAACCCTGGGATACTGGGGTGATGCTATACGGAGAGTTCTGACTGGCCGGGGAGAGGGATGCATCACTGGGCATACTGAGACCATTGTCTGAGGTACAAACAGCAGAAATAACAATTAGAAAATGTATCATGGAAAAACAAATATGGGAACTGAACTGCAACTGAATTGTGTTCACTTCTTAATAATGAATTACCCTCACCTTCTTGGGAGGCAGGCTCTCGAGCAATATCATCAGTAAAAGGTAGACACTCCTCCCCATGCTCCTCCTGACCTGAAGATTCTTGTTCTACACTCGGCTTCCCTTTCTTCCCTTCACGTTCCTTCAAGATAATCTATAGAAAGAGAAAAATAAAAGATAACATTAAATACAAGGGCACATAAGAAGATTTGGAGGTTTAAAGATCTCCATTCCTCTTACCAAGTTGTATAAATAACATTTTCCTCCCAACTCACCTAAATGATTAACTTAAATAATTTACCTTCTTTAGGGCTGTTGGCCGTTTCACTTTGGGGATCTCTCTCTCCTTCCCTCTCTTGATACGGGGTGCAGTAGAATCCAGGGAATTATGTGGGGCTGAGTATGGCTGCTGATGACCCTTCAACATGGACGGCACACTGGTCGAGCCTGAACCGTGGAATGGAGTCGTCGTTCCAACTGGACAGAAGTTAAGATACAGGCAGAATGTAAGTATGTGTACATATATGTTTGGTCTGTGTTGGTACTGTCACAAGTCAGCAACACAAATGAGTGCACAAAATAGTGTTAGCTAGAGTGAGTCTGACAATCATATGACACATGTTTTCATGGGAACATTAAGACATTTCGAAAGGCACAAAAACACCTGATACTCTGCCAGAATATCTTCAGCATTAGCCAAAAACACAGCATAACTATGCAATAGGGAAAGTCCTAAATTCCAAACGAGAAAACTAAATTTGCAAAGAACACTGGCAACATGTAAACCAACAGTGCTTGAAAGATTAATTTTAAGCTTTGAACTTCATAGTCATTTACTGCAGGACTGCTGTATTGTAAGATGTTTGTTTCTTTTTTTTATACCACTTTTTTTTTTGTGGACCGTGCTCCAAGCAAACAGAGCGCCAGATGATGGGAACGAGGGGAGGCGGACTCTGTGTTTACATCATGATGCTTGGAGCTTAAACACAGTTAAAATTGATGGACAATGTGTCCCAGATGTCGTACTTTTGGTGTGAAGATGAAGACCATAACGTTATCACCACTGTTTTCTTGCTGGTGTTTAAAATTCCCCCATCTGTAATTTAAAAAAATTCACTATGGAAATGCGTCCTGGGTGTTTACATGTATATGTATATAAATAACTGTATATATTGTTTTAATTGATCCTGTTTATTCTAAATGTAATTATCTGTATATATATCTATATATATCTATATATATATATATATATATATATATATATATATATATCTATATCTATATATATATATATATATATATATATATCTATATCTATATATATATCTATATATATCTATATCTATATCTATATATCTATATCTATATATCTATATCTATATCTATATATATATATATATCTATATATCTATATCTATATCTATATCTATATATATATATATATATATATATATATATATATATATATATATGTTCGCGTGGCATGAAAGGGCTACAACTTTCATTTAGCTTTGCCCTGTGTTGTAAAATGACAAATAAATGAACCTTGAACCTAATGTCGGATCTGACTGTTAGATAGAATGGAGCAGGAAATTACATACATTTTTTTTTTTTAAAAACATGTGTCGAAATAACCCCAGTACAGCATCAACACCAAGATAAAACTGTACCAGAGCCATGATCTTTCTACCCTGCTATACGGCCCAGAAAGCTGGAGAATGACAGAGAGCGACCTCTCCAAGCTGTCAACAATCCACACAAGGAGCCTCAGAAAACTCCTTCTGTGTGGCAATCCCTTGTTGCTGCCCTACATGCCAGTAGAGATAAAAAGCAGTTAATACGTCAGTAATGACTGAGTTTATGAATACCTGTAAAGGACAGTGGCTTGGTATTGGTGAGCTGTCTGGCCTTCATAGCCTGCTGATGTTTCTCTAAAGCTGCCAGCATGTCTCCCAGGTCCAGCTCAACAGAGGTTTTACTCTTCTTCCCTGCTGCTTTGGTGAATGCCTCCTGCCGGGCGAGGAAAGAAAAGGCAGAACAAGGTCACACCAATGAACTAGTCCAATACAACTGAAAATCGACCAGGCAGTGGTGAGGACCAGAATTGACAAAACAAGGCATAGAAACGCATCAGTTCAGTGTGAAGCCAACCTACATGACCAGCAGACATAATGCAGGTTTATACCTGTAATTTCTTCTGTTCCATGCTGATTTCAGAGTACTCCTGTGCGGTGGCCAAGGCAGCAGCCAGAGCCTTCTTCCTCTGGCTCTTGGCCCTCTTGGGAACAGAGGTGGTAATGGGTATGGGTGTCTGCACAATGTTGATAGGGGAGTTTGCTGGTAGGTTATCCAACTGTGATGTATGTAGAGACACAAGTTAGTATTTAGTAGGTAGTAGTATTTGCTACAAATTTAAGAAGGCAACATGTACACTGACAGTAAAGCTGCCAAGAGGAGCAGTCAACACAAGACAAGTAACGCAGCTACTTCCAAGCTTCTACCGGTTTAAGGCAAAGCTGTTACTGAAGCTATGTGCTGTTTTATTTACAGGGACACACGCCCATATAGCGTTATTAAAAATACAAAATTCAGAGGGATGACACTGAAAGAGAAACTACGATACTTAAGGAAAAATTAAGCCTCCTTAAGTGCAGCGTGTTAGTGTTGCAGAAGACAAAAATATTAAACCCTAAATGCATCATCATATTAAATTGTTACAAATTGTGTACCTAAATATGTAGCTTATAGTCTAAGAGGGTGAGATACACACTCGTAGTATTTAGTAAGTCCTGCAAACAGTCAGAACATGACACAGAGAGCCTTCAAAGATAGTCATCTTCAGAAAGCGCTTTCCCTTACCAGGTTTTTTGGCAGTTTAGGTTGTGTGTGTGTCTGGGCTGGAGTTAATTCTGGTTTGGTGCTGCGTTGGGCAGCACTGCCAGTAGCGAGATCTGGGAACTCATCTTCATCCTGGCAAACATGTGGAAAACATTTTAGGACAAGAAATAAACTCCTAAAATAAATATATAATGAGTAATAATAATAATAATAATAATAATGAGATGTAACAGTGCTGCATTGAGAATTCATTGAAATGAAATTCACAAGAAAACCTCTCTCACCTCAAAGTAGAGGGGCTCTGGGGTGAGCTCAGTGCCAGTGGCCACTGCTGGCTGTAGCCTTTGTTCTGACTGGTTTGGCGGCACACGCCCTGGATAGTTACTGTGGAAATCCTTCAAGGCGGATAGAGAACACGGGAATCAGACAGGGTACCACCGATATTCAATAAGTTTATTATCCTCTTTTTATTTGTGCACATACTGTCAAACATACCAAAGCTTGCAAATTAATTCACGCAGACAGCACAAGTGGCTTTGCATAACTATTTTTACAATAAGTTGCTTCATGTATTGAGTATGGAGTGACGGACATTACTAATGTGCATTATGTCAGAGATGTGTGTTTGGAACTGGCGAAGAGCTTTGACAGGCCTCTGCTTGAATTTAGTGCAACTAGATGTCTGCACTGCATAAAGGTTCAACACATATTCTGAGAAATTCTATCTTCTAATGCCACCAAAAATTAACAAAAGCATGGTAATGATTTATGTAATTTATGTAATTAATTTCAGCAAAGTAGGAATTCTAATTGGTAGCAGTTGTTTCTAAACCACTGCTTATTTATTTTCCAACTGTATTTTTTATTCTGCCTGCAAACACCAGTATCCACATGTGGGCTCTGTTCCAGGCAGTTAGAATAGAGATGTACTGTTCTTCCTCCTCTGCGGCCCAGTAAGCTTTAGTTCGACTGACAGAGCCTTTATGCCAAAATTAATTGCATTTGATCCATTCTCATTACTTAATACCAGAGTTGTTCGCCTGACTTTCACCAGCCTTCTTCTCAGTGTCAACTCCAGTGGGATCTAATGTACCTGTGAAAAGTTTCTCTGTTCAGGATTCTTCCTCTGGTCTGGTCTGTGAAACTGGCCGTTCCTGTCCCCCCAGGACTTCGGGGTAGCCTGAGAGGCTACATTTACCCAGGTACCCGCTAGTGAATAACAAAAACAAATAGTAATTCTCAGGTATAAGAAGTATATGTATGTATATATATATATATATATATATATATATATATATATATATGCTGTATAAGACATATGGCTATGAAAACATGGTGTGATGATGTGAGGGGAACACCCCAATGAAAAACATGCATCAAACTTACCAGTCATTACACCAGCCTCTACTCCCTATACAACACAGAAAATAAAGGGCAAGTTCAGATATCGCAATTTTGTTAAATATGCTAATAACACAGTGGGAGCAAAGGCAATCTAAGTATTACATTACACCTCCTCCGCTGACATTTGCTCTGCTGTTACACATGTGGTATTGTATGTTGTGATATTTTTTTGTTGTTCTTCCTGGAATATCTATGACCTTTACCACTGTCACTGTAAAGGTCATAGACAGCCATGAACATAATATTTATTAGCATTTTAAGCACTTTAGTAGAGTTCCAAACCTCTTCTTCAAACAGCACCAAACCAAAAACAATGAAGAACTTTTTTGAAGCACTACCAATTTACCGATTATGAGGTGAAACAAATTTTACAGTTTAATGCAAGTCTGTTGAGTGTGGAGCTGATGTAAGTAGCCAACTTACTGTGGGTGCTGCTGTATTCTCTGCAGTTCTTTGTGTCACCCCTGTTGCCTGGTTGTGTTTGGGGCTACAGTAGCCGCTGTCACTGTCTATATCTGCCTCACTGGCACCCTGCTCGTTGTAGCCTTCACCTGGATGGGACGCCCGTCTTCTCTTTGTTCGGTTCTTCCACAGCAAGGGACTAGCACGCTCAGCAGCACATCGCCCTGACACCTCACCTGGGAAATCTGAGGACAAAGTAGCGTAGTAGTTACACAGTGTTACAAAGGGGATTAAAACAGCTACAATCATTTACCTGCAAGTGATAATAACAATTACACAGTGTGGATGACTCACTGAAGACAATCTTGGACCGACTTCACTTTGAATTAACTGTGTGACGTCTTTCATGTGAAATGAAACCACCAATTGAGTTGCCAAATTATTTGCAAAGGCTTATTAGCTTACTTAAGAATAGAGGCATCATTGCTGAGTTGCACACATGTTCTCTCCAACTGGAAAGTCTGCATTCCAGTTCTTTCAAAAGTTAAGCACAAGCATCATCAACATTAACCTGTACGACCAGACATTACTCTTACTGGCATTGTCTCCTGCTTCCTCACTGACAGGAAAGATTCTAAGTCTGGAATGTTTTGGGCTTCAGTTTCCTTTCAGCCGCAGGACTGAAGAACATCACTGACGTATGTGAAACTAGAATTTCAAACTCAAAACAAAAACTCTGCCAACTAAAGACGAGAAGCCGGTTCGCTGTGGTGGGAAAATTCTATTTTTTAATTGTTATATAACCTCTGTATACATCCTGCATGCATCTTTTATTATTGCTACAGTATTCTTACCGGTCTGCTGTGCTGCATCCACCAGCATGACTGTCTTGGTCCTACCATCGGGCCCCAAGGTGCATACCTCCTTCTGCACAGCTACACTCCTGGTTGGAGGCCGGCGACTCCTTGGAGGCTGGCACACACCTAACTGTTGCTGTAGGAGAAAGGAAAAGAGGCAGGGCATGCTCAGTAAAAAGACTGAGGATGTGGAGGGACACTTTTCAGTGATACAAATTACATGCAACATTAATGTGACAGCATCATAATAAAGGTGTTATTATTATTGTTGTGTACCTTTGGGAGAACATTAGGTCGGATCATGCCTCTCCCCCTCTGACTGGCCATCCCATATGCTGGCCCCAGAGGCAGTGGTCTTTCACTGACATCTGCTGAGACAGGGTTGACCACTCCAGCTTGCACAGGACCTGCATAGGTGCCAGGAAAGGGCTGGTAGAAGCCCATCACAGGTGGGCACGGAGCAGGCATAATCTGGTAATAAGCATAGTCATTGGAGACAGGAGGCTGGGGTGAAGACAAGATGGGGTAGGCCAGGTATGATCCACCAGGGCTAGGGTTAGGCTGCTGCCAGCGCAGCTCCCCTCCATTATACATTGGATGTTGCCTGTGAAGAGGCAGAGAGGTAACATGTTAAATCATTTTCTAATATCAACTTAGAAAGGCCATAAAAATCAAATAATTCTTCTACGCCAGGCTGTCAAAATTCAATCCAAAATTTCCTGCCACAACATTAACAGACTGACACTACTCGCCCACTGGATATTATACAAAATACTACAAAACACTACAAAATGTTATATGAAACCATAAAAGGCAGTCTGTTTAGCAGGTTACATTGTCTGAATAAGAAAAAGCTATTTAGCTGTCAAATGTTATTTTAACATCGGTCAAGTTTAGGCCAAGTGTGCACTGTGCATATGTGTTATGTGGGAAAGGAAGACATTCAAAATAAATATAAAATTAGACTCTGTATTGGCAGATACTCTATATTAAGAAACTCACATACTCAGTTAAGATAAACATAATCTTGACATCCTGAATGAATCACAGCATTGTGTATGCTGTTGATCATTCAACATTTTCTTAAAATTAGTTCCCTAAAATAAGATTAAAGCTCCTTTAGCAAGAAAAGGGGCTCAAGAGAGGGGTGATGCCAGGTTATCGTCTATAATGCCACGGTGATGTGCATGATGGTTGGTTGGTTGGGGTTGTGTACATGGTATGCAGAAATGTTGATAAGGATCCAGATGACATTTTCACGGCCAGCCTACTATAGCCAGCATTTCCTTGCATTCAAATAGGGGGGAAGGAAACAAAGGAACGGATGTGTGCAGGATACAGCAGATCTATCTGGACAAAGAAAGAGCCACTGGAAACATACAGTAGATTGTGGTTCCTGTCTAACTCTGGAGAGGTTTCCATTCATAATTAAGCACTTTTAAACTACTGAGCATCTAATGGCTCTAACTCACTGTTTAAATGCACTGATTGTGATCTCTTTTGTAGAGCACATCATTGGGGACATGGTGTACTCATTATTATTAATATTATTATTATTATTATTATTATTACAGTAAACAGTGCAGTAAATGAGTTATTCTAAAAAAAGAATAGGTCCAGAAGAGAGCAGATTGTTCTTGGGCGGTTCAAAATGGGGACACCAGACTTCCCATAATGCCACAGGGAATAGCAGTATTTCTGTTAATTTCTGTTATTGGCAAAATCCATAATTATCATGAACCAGAACCACTGGTTAAATGGGGTGAAGCAACTGCCCTTATTGTTTCACCCACTCCCAAATCTCCCCCACTGTGACAGTACCTGTTTGGTTGGTTCTCCTGGACGAATGGGTAGCAGGTGATGAGGTAACTGGGTATGGGAGTGGTTTCCACCCCTCCACTGCCTCCCGCTATACCTCCACCCCCTCCTCCACCTGCCTCTCCAGAAAGACTCATGCTGACTAGGGATCCTTCGAGACCCTTCTTCTGTGGGATGAACGGTTCCACTTCGGCTGAAAGCTTCACATCCTGCACAAAGACAAATGAACAGCCATTACTGTCACACTGTGAGCAAGAGCAGCCAATTAATGACTACATGGTGCATTTGAGTGAGAAAGAGGTCTACGCCTTTGAGCAGAGACCTATTTCTTAAACTGCTCAAATAAAGTTGCTCAAGTCAGTCATCACATTCTCTGCTTGTGTTTTATCAAGCCCACTGTTTGCCTTCTCTGTATCTGTATCTACACTGTATTGCCATCAGTTCAATTGTATGAAAAGATCTATGCCCAGGCATTTTAAGTTATTAACTTGAGTGCTCAATGTCTGACAGAGGCTGAGAGACAGCTGTTAGTACTTTGTCTACCAGCAGACTGACCAACCTCTCATTTGTTTAGTGGTAATCACAGCACTGTATTTCCTCATACTGTCCCAGTTGGTTTACAGTCTTGAGTGTCTACAACGATCAATAAAAAAAAAAAAAAAAAAGTATCAGGCCTTTATACAAGGACATAAAACCTCTTTGAGTTCAAAGATGACATAACACACAACTGCCAGAAAATCTAAACAAAGTACACAACATGTCAAAAAAGGGCTCCAGGCCTTTTTACAGACAATTTCTCATGTGACTAAAGAATTCTACATCTGGATAAACAGAGGTGAAAAATATAAACAATGACCAGCTTCTTGTTAATATGGTCTACAACAAGGTGAGTCCCTGGACCGCAAAGCCAAAACTGAGTTTATACGTCGTTTCGGAAGATATTTCATTTTATAAAAGCTATCAGCTGCTAAGCTATGACTAAAAAAAGATTTTAAATTGATGTCAACACAGTAGACTCAGCCTTGTTATGACCCATACACTGTAGGTCATTTTATCAAATTAAGGACTTAATTTAACAGTTATTGGTTTTCTAACCAGTTCTAAACTGAACTAAGATCGAAGACCATCACAATTGCCATATGGTCTTCAAAAGGCTCCACAAAAAAGTCTTGAGTTTTGGCCAAATGAGAATATAAAAAAAAAGGATTAGACATTAAAATAATAATAATAAAAAAGGATTGCATGGAATGCACTGGTAACTCATTCAACAAAATCTGAAATCCTTATAAAAGCAGCACAGACGTAGCCCTCCATTATTCCTAATATCTACTGTGATACACTGTGTGTCATAATGGTTATGTAAATAAGTATTCATGGAACACTCATTTTATTGCGGCAATACATTTTGTAACCAGAAGAAAAATTACCCCTTAGCACTCAGCAAAAGGCCATTTCCTGTGCACAACTTAACGCACGATATAGGCCTACACAGAATCAAAAGCTTCATAAATCAATCAATGAAGCAATTCGGTCAGACAAACTGACATATTTACAGCAGGCAAGCTCGAGTGTTCTTCTAGTCAGTCTAATTTACGGGTCCTCAGATTTAAGGCCCGGACACACAGCCAACAATCAGGCAGTTGTGTTGAAGGAAACGATACAGCAGGCGACAGAAAGGCCAAAGATAAGAGGCCACCAACTAACAGGCAGGCTTACATATCTCCTTATAGATTTAAAGCAAAAATCGAATCAAAAAAGATGGCACTGTTTAATGTACAGTACTATATACTACATGTAAAAACCAAGAGACATTGGTCTGTTTGTTTTTCACACTGTACTACAAACTTTTAAACAGTCATCCTTATTTTAAAGTCATAATATCACAATATATAATATCACGTTTGTTAGTTTCAGTATAAGTTAATTTTCAAGAAATACTCCTGAAAATGAGCAACACACAAACACTGTGACCAAACTAAAAATGTTTCAGTTAACAGTGATTATTATGCCATAAAACTTTAAATAGTGAAATAATTGTAATAATAGCAAAACCCCAAAATTTCCTAACTGACAAAATAGAATAAATGCTTTTCTTGTCCAATCCTTCACCGTCTTTTTCCATTGCTGTCTGAGAGTATTTTTCACACCTCTGAGTGTTCCTCATTTGACATCATGTTGGCATTGGTATAACCCAGGGTGGCACCTCTGCCCAAGAGGTACCATTAAAATAATCTGCTATTTTGCAAAGGATGACGAGGGGTGACAGGGTTCAGAGTACAAAGACACACCCTAACTTCTCTGTGGTCGGGATGCATGAATAGAGTATCAGTGCAGCCAGTGGATGTCACACAGACAGCTATTGTCTCCCACTGCTACTGTCTGTGGGTGGTTCTCTCACTTTTCTTTAGGTAATCTATAGATCCCATCCTATCTAAACAGATCCATGGTGACTGAAGCCTGTGCTGCCAGGGAGTAACAGCAGCCTCCATGCACAGACTGATATAGCTTCAAGGGTTTAGGACTACAGTAGTTGGTCTGAACCTGTATGATGGTACAGTATGGCTGTTAGGGTGTTGTTATAGGATTAAGTTTGAGAGGATAAAGTAGGAACAGTACTACGGGATAAGCTAATTATACAGCAAGCCATGGCATTGAGGACTCATGTGCGCTGGTGGTGAATCTTGAATTCTGAACACTTGTGGATGAAACAAAGCCTTTTTAAAAAAATAAATAAAGTTGTGACGGAAAACAGGGCTGGTCAGAGGATCCATCTCTTGACCTAACCATGTGTGTCTTTGTGTATCTTTGTTATAGTGATCGGGTGAGCGAGAATAGCTGTGATTGTGAAAAAGGCAATGAGGTCAGACCCAGATGTGCATTCGTTGGGGACGACAGATCTCGGAGCGATTAGACTGGTGGGGGGGGGGGGGACTTCTGATCTCACAAGCCTCTGTTTGTGTAGGCATTTATTCCCACACCAGTTGCTTTCAAACACTGTCAGATGGTATCTGTTTCTGTCCTGAAAGCAGGGTGGGCTGTGTAGGAAAAAGCAGAGCACATGCATTAAAGCTTCTAAGAGGATTCCCCCTAATGAAGACCGAGCTGAGGGAGTATCACAACACTGATTACACGTCCACACATCACATGCATATGTGGGGCAAATCTAAGATGCCCAATAATCCATAGAAAAGAAAAAACCCCAACCACAAACCAAACTTTACTTTCTGCCAACAGCATCAGAGGAATGTCATACATGCAGAAGAACCAGACATTCCTCTCCTGAGTGTCCACGAAACCTCTCCGCCTCTCCTGACAACAACAACAACAACACACACATCTCATGCACACATTCCTCCACTTGACTGAAACCTTCCTGTCAAGTGAACCGACCTCTCTGAACTGTGATCAAACAACGCATCTCCTCAGACCCGCAGCTCAGATGTTTCAAAATGACAGCTGGGACTCTTAGCCTCGGCCAGCTAACCGAGCCAAACACTTCACACGGACTGTTTTCCTCGCGGCTTATCGCGTAGAAATATTTAGTAGAGTCATTTTATATACATATATATATATATTAAAAAAAAGGAACCGACAACACATGCACTGCGGCGGACGACGGGAGCAGCTTTAACCGCTATCTGCCGTAAAGAGCCGTTAGCGGTTTTTTAACGTTAGCTTCCTAGCCTCTCGGGATAACTGTTTTCGCTGCTGATTACCGACACAAAAACACACCAAAACACCCAAAAACACCGAAAACCCTGTCCGTGCTGTCAGTGTGGCCGACGGCACAAAACAGCTCATTTAAGTCGCCACCGAGCGACGCTGTTATTTGTGATAAAAAAAAACCGAATAGCAGCTTTTTTCTCCCCAGTAACGTAAACGAGAGTCCGATTTTTGGGCCTCGGCAGGATAAACTTACCGATATGTCCGTTCGTCCACAGGCTGACGCTTCGGCAAGACCCCGACAAAACACAACAAAACACACAAAAAAAATTAAACATAATCTAAAATAAACTGTACCTTATTGTCACTAGCGTCCATGTCAGTCACCGACGCCGCAGCAGCAAGACCGTCATCGACCACAATGCGGGCGTCAGGATGTGGGCCTTTTTAATTTCTTCATTGTAAAGTAAGAATAATAACTAAAGCCTTCTTTTTTTTTTTTTTTTTTCTTATTCTTCTTTTCTGAGAGACACTCACACCCAAGTCGGGTAAGTGCCGCTGGGTGCTGCTGCGTCAGCTCGCTGCGCTGCGCACTGAGCGGCCGGGAGCGGCGGGCGGAGGGGAGTCACCTGGGACGGAGGCCGGCGAGGTCCACAACGCGTTTAGCGACTGGGAGGAAAAAAAAAAAAAAACAATGCAGTGGTGCGTCATGTGTGGCGTGGAAATGGTCTTCAAAAAAAAAAAGAAAAGGGGAGTGAGCCGAGGGGAAAAAAAGGAAGATGTCTTTGTCTCATTTATGACAGTTAAAAACATTTTATTCATGGACGTTTAGCCCGTCACATTGTTAAAACTTTGTACCTAGTCAAAGGCAGATGAATCCTTTTAGTGCTGAGAGAAATCTGTTTATTACCAACAGGCAACAGTATACATTAAAATACTGTGTACACGTTTTCATACACATTTGGACTTTTTTTTTCCTTTCTTTTTTAAACAACTGTAGCATTTGTGTGTGTTGCACATGGAAGGATCTGCCAATCAGGAACATGAAAAACAAAAATAAGTGTCAGTGATTTCCTCTCATCACGACAAAACAACACACTTTGAACAAGTTCTTGGGGTTCCTGCAGTCTTCTTGACATTGGTGGCATTCTCAAAACCTGTGCTGTGTATCTTGTCTCAGAGGATATACTTGAAGAAGCACAGTAGCATACTTTATGGATGTCTTAAAACATGCCATTTTCCTTGTCTCTTGATTTTACATGCCATCATGTGAGTTTGCTAACAATGGCTTGGTTGAGAGTGTTCAGCTGATTTGTCCATTTGTCCAAAGCTGTGTAGCGAGCCCCTCCTCTCTTCTGGTAGTCCAGTTCTAGTAGCTGGTTCACTTGGTCAATTCGGCCGTGGATTGTGCTGGAAAAACAAAAAGCAAAAACCCCACATTTAAAGAAGTCAGCAGACATGCCACACATGCTGCTATATAAAAAAAATAACTCTAATCTGGGAAATCACAAGCCCGTACTTGTAAACCAGTCAAATTTCTCCACACAATTTAGTCAAATTGTAATAGTTAAGCTTTGACATGTCAATTCAACAGTTCCAACAGTCTTCTTACAGTTAATATGTATATCTGATCTGGCTGCTAATTGTACTGTGGGATTATGCAGTAAAGACACAGAATGACAACAATAAAACATGTGGAATAATTTACATAGTAATGAAAATCCCCCAAAATCATCATGAAAACTTCACTGAAACTAAAACAAAAATGTTTTCTTCCTGTTGCTTATCCTTTCAAATCAGTGACATAAATAAAATAAATAAATCTCTTTAACATTTCAGAGCATGATTGCAACAATAAAAAAATTATATAGATAGAAGTTATTAGTTTAATCTTTTGACTGAATATATTATTGTTTTTACTTTCTGGCAAATCATTACGTCTTAAGTACAGCTGTGATGTGGAGCTGTACACGGCAGATGACTATTACAGCATGACAGTCAATTACGTACAAGACGTAGCTGTAAATTCATAACACCTGACTGTGTTCAGAGACAAAGAATGCAAACTATGAGGAACTATTTACAGGAAGGGAGCTATGTTTTTCATATACTTCTCAGAAGACACGTAAGAGAGAAACTTACTTATCCAAGATGCACTGAACCAGCAAACTCTCCACATCACACACATCAATGTTCAGCTCCTGTAACACAAGGAAAAATGACGAGACTCATCCTCACATCTGTAAAGTATGTCAACTAGTATGATTTAACATTAAAAGGATGCACAAAATTCAATACACTGAAGATACCATTGTACATATTGTGAATGCAAAAAAACCCATAGAGAAAGTCTATCATGCAAGTGTGTTAACTAATAAGTGAATAAATAAATTCAGAGAATGGAGAGTATTAACAGATAACATCTATGTACAATCATCAGTGATGACTGTTCATGTGTACTGAAAGATGAACCCAATTCATGAGAAAATACCATTATTACTTCCTCATATTAACACTGCATTGGCTCCTCTTTTTTTGTTCATTTTAGTTAAGATTTTTGAACTTGTACAAATAAACATAAACAAACAAACATAATTAGCCTAGAAAATCTGGAGGCATGAATCTGAAATTTGTATACACTTTTTTTGTTTAGTGTTTCTTGTAATGCGTGAGTTTCTTTATCGTGTATGACTTACGTTAATGCTGAGACTCATTTACCTGCATCATATGATAATCAAACCGTGTCAATAAAACCCATTGGGTCTCTGCCTCTACTACCAAACTGCTAGCCCTGCAAAGCCAGACCGGATCTTGTGATGTCACTTTTTGCCTCTGGAAAATGTGTAATTAAGTTTGTGCTTTTTTTCCAATTACACCTTCTTCGTCATTGATATGACTGATTGCCTTTCAATACAGACCATTTAAAATGGAAATAATCAATTTAAAATGATCCACACAAAGTCGCATGGCCGTCCGTGTAAATTATTGTATAATAATACTCCTAAGAGGAAAATTAACAAATAAAGTCACTGTACAGGAAATTATTGATCACGTGGACTTACCTTAGAAATGAAAGGGATGTGTATTCTCGTGTACGGTTTGATGAGTTTGATAAGTACTTGAGTTCTAATGTTCCGCAGGAGCTCTGCAACACAACATCCCATGATCAGCTACACTTAAAAAGAAAGACAGTGTTTTTCCAAAACACTGATCATGCACGTGGACTGAAGACACATTCACAACTCACCCTCTATGTGCTCTCTAATGAAGGGGTCGTCCATTATGTTACTGTGATTTGTTTTCAAGATTTTCTCAAATTCAGTGATGTCATTGTTCTGGTAGGCGCTGGAGGGGAAAACAGTCAGTGTTGTTATATTATACACATTGTGTCTCTGTGACCCACACAAAAATTCTCATCCTGATAGCTGTCAAACACATTTCAAAATATTAAGACTTTTTGTAAACACTATTCTTAATACGGTTTTGGGTGTGCGTTCTTAAGTTTCTTGTTTATGCAATAAAACATGTTTAAATGTATGCAATCTGAGACAGTGCCTGTTATTTGTGTAAATATGACGACAAAAGAGAAAAAACAAGGAAGCAGAAGATGACTTTAGGCTTGGGGAAGACAATAGTCATGTTCCATAACCTTTATACAGGGCATTGTTTTGGCCACTGGTATAAATTATATTAAGACCATTAATGGTGTTAATATATAATGTTGTACTACCAAACAGCACAACTGACATACTGACCAAAGGACATACAGTAAAGGCATCTGGGTCCAAGAGATAACTATCCATTCAAAACTTTACGGGAACATTTTTCATTACTAGAACTCTGGGTACATTTTTGTAGTTTTGGCCATCAACAATAACAATTTCCTCACCAACTTTGTTCTGACATGAAGATAAAGGGCAAAGCTCAGTCAAGTGCACCATGCCCCCATGCTGAGGGCATGCCAGCACACACCTGAAGTGCACTTGAATAAATCATTATCTCACATAATAGGTTATTTATTACGGACTGGTGACAATCATAGGCAACCGCGTCTCTTCTGTCTTCTCTTTTAAAGGTTGTTCTCCCCTCACAATGACATATTGATGATTAATCATGGAGTGGCTGGTTTTGCGCTTCGATGAATAAAAGAGCCTGCAGTGACTGTGACGGACACAATCTTACAACAGAGTGCATGGGATAACCATATGATCAGAAAGATCACAAGTGCACAGTTCAACCATATTATCCTAAACTATTATTTGAAATTTAAAAAGCAAACCACAAAGTCTTTACCCAAATGATCTGTTATAAATATTTTAGGTGCTTTTACTTTTGTTCTCTCTTACAAATAGGTTAGACAGTTTGGTTAAACAACTGTCAATACCACGGTGGTATCACTACTCTTGTTGCTCCTTAGTAAAGCTGTGGCTGTCAGGATGGTATAAATATCAGAATAAAATTGGTGAGTGAAATGTTACAAGAGATAGAAATAGTCGCCAACACTACAATAGCCTTTTGAGCTTTGACAGCATAAACAGACTTTTGTTGTAAACAAAGGACAAAACTTTTCCATTGATACATTAATGCATGCTTACCTTACTAAGTTTGTCATTGCTAGGATCTCGGGATCATTTTTGTATGGTTTGGCCTTTGGAAAAAATATGAAAAGTTATGCCTAACTTAAGTAAATGTCACAAAACCACAAAATACTTTCAGCAAATCCTTCTGATAAGAGACATTCTAGCTGTGCTTTATCATAAATTCAACTGCAAACTGCAAACATTTATGTGGCAACCACTTATCTGTGCCTTGATCTCTTATGTTTCATATTCTTATATACAGTATATGCGTAGTTATTAAAAGCAAACATTTCCTATGTAACAGTTACTTTCATACCTCTTGAGAATCAAAAGGGTTTATTCCTGATTTCATCAGCATGTTGGCTAGGACCAGGTACTTCAGGCATGTCGTCCTTCTTGGGCTTCCGGACTCATCATAGTTTTTAAAGGCCTCAAAGAAGTCAGTGTGAGCTTTCTCAAACTCACCCTCTCTCAAATGCATCTTGCCACCACACTCTGGTCATGAGCAAACAAGCACAGGTCACTCAGCAAGTAGTTATGACAGTACATAGTGCGACAGTCACATTTAATACAAAGCTAAACAACTGTTCTAAGGATGTAGGGGATATGTACACCATCCTACCTCTGATAACTCCCATTATGAGAGGGTGGGGAATGGCAGATTTAATATGAAGTGACTGCTCATACAGGGCTTTCAATTTCTTGTTGTTTTTTTGTGCTGTGTACATCTGGATCTCCAAAGCATAGATTTCCAACAGCTGTGTGCCTTTCTTCAGGTCATCCTCTCCATCATCTGTCTGTTTTTGATATTCAAATAAAAAACACTTTATAGACCATGATGTATGTCAAATATTAGATCTGTAACACCAAGGCAACTTATTATTGCATATACAGTCAAAAAAGGATAAAAAATGGCCTAGTTACCTGACATGATTGGTGAAGTTGCCTAAGGATCTTTTGCAGTTTCCCATACTCTTCTCTCTCCAAGTACAGCTTCCCCAGCTGCAGGGGAGGAACAAAAAAAAAGAGCATTTTTGAGAACCTGTTGAACTAAGAAATGATGATAAATCAGTAAAGAACCATAGCATACCTTTGTGTTAGTTTTAAACCAAAGTCTGTCATTTTTTGCATCTTTCAAAGCCTCCAACGTGGTTTCGTAGAACTCCTGTAGCAAGTCCATCTAGTAACACAGGGAGCATTTCAGAAAGACACAGATTGAACCTGGTGCTGCACGTTCCAACGTACGCGACTGCAAACATTGTGCATCCATACCTGTTTGGAGGTAGAGATGTAGTCCAGAATGGAGTTGATGGACTTCTCCGAGTAGTTTCTGGTGACAGCACTTCTGATGTACGTCAGGAGCTGCTTGTACCGGTTCATCATCTCTGGAAAGTTGGTCTGCAGGGTTGAGACACAGAAAAAAACTAGTCCTCAAACATTCTCGCCTGGTGGAATGGGTGCTAATAAATGATGCCATGTGTTACGTACTGCGCATACCAACTTGAAGTTGATTTTGATCATTTGTTTCAGTGCTTTGAATCCCCATTCTCCTTTCTCTCCTTCTAGCTCCAATACCTGAGCACACAGCAAAACCAAAATATGTCAGCAAATGTGGTGATAACTTAAGACAATCAGAGAGCGACACAGAACACATAATTCATTTTTCCTGGAGTGCAACTCCACCTTCTGGAAACTGCTGAGTGCTGCTTTGGGATCATCCTCCTTCAGGGCTTTGGAGTTGTAGTACTGGTTCTCCAGGTCCACGTTTGGCTCTGAATTACTGTCCTCTGAGTATTCCTAGATTAAAACCACACACGACACGTCAAAGTTCAGCTCAGACACACACGAGTTCACCATCAACACACATCAGAAGCTCCCACAGAGCTAACACAAAGGCCCGGGGAGCAGCTCGCCTCTCACTAAACATCCGTCAACATGAGTCTGGAGCCAACGTTACGTTAGCCGACGCCATGTCCCGCTAACCAGCCGGCTGCTTCTGCTTTCCACGCTCATAAAAAACAAACAAATCCAGTGGCATATGAACGCGCGTACCCGGAGTCTGGTATCGGGGGGTGTTTATTCATATAAGCAGGCGGCATTTTATCTAAAACAAACCGCCGTGGGCCGGCCGTGAAGCTCGCGGTTGGCCGTCCCGCGGGGGAGCGTCAGATTAGCCGCGGAGCTAACGGAGAGGCTCGCCCGGCGGGACACGAAACGGCGAGTTTCACCCGAGACGCCAAACAAATCCGCCACGAATATACCAGGTCGTAGTCCTCCTCGTCGTCACACATGAAGTCGTCTTCCATGTCAGACATGTTGGGGGGCTCTTCCTCGCTCCGGTTCGCAGGACAGACGGCGGCCCGGCCTGTGCTGTGTGTCACAGCGGTGGGGAGGTTGGTGGTGGTGGTGGTGTCGCGGTGGCGAGAAGCTGCGGCTCCGACTCCGTCCTGCAGGTGGCGCTGTCGGATCGCCGCGCTGACACATGCACCGGGGGATTCACCTCCAGGGACGTTTCCACCGGCTGCTGCAGCGCTCTGGATGCTGCAGGAGACGTGTCGTGAGATGGATGTGAAGCAGTGTGCTGTAATGTTAGAATAAGCATTGGTAGCTGTCATTTTCTGTGCATATTATTTTTTGCTTGCGTATATTTTTTAAGATCTGTCCTCTTCATTGCTTTATTGTTTATTTTTTATATATTTTATATTTTCCACCTGTTTATTTATCTGATGCTGTACCCATCTGCTGCTGTAACAGGTGAAGTTCCCCAGTGTGGGATGAATAAAGTCTTATTTTATCTTATTTTGTACAACTGTGAGATACCTACACTTCACTGGGGTATTTCCATTCAATGCTACTACTTCAGTGGGAAATTCTGTACTTTATGCTCCATTATTTTCATCTTACATCTTTAGGGAGCTGCTGGTTCATTTCCAGATTCAGAAAGTACATGCAAAACGTACAAACGGATATGTTTATAAAATACAAGGCATTACAGATTAAACTGCATCATGTACATGCATCTTTGATCAAAATCCAATAATATAATATATGATGATATAACACCGACAGCGACCATTCTGCTGCATAATAAGAACTTTACTTTTTATAATATATACATACTACAGACATATAATATATATTCTGTAATATAGAATATATATTATATACTTTCACAAAAACTGATTGGAGATCAAAAGCAGTGACCAAGCACAAGTAACCCCACACACAGAACAATCACAGCCACCACACACATGCAGTGTACCCCAGGTTCACCAAGTTCATCTGAACTGTTGGTGGTGGGAAAGTTTTTACTAAAGCTGAGTCAAGGACAACAGGCAAGGCTGCATGACCAAAATATTTTATTTGATTATTATATGTTTAGCATGAAGAATCTTAATCCGCAAAATAACTAATAGGAAATAAATTAAAAGTACAGTATATCCCTCTTAAACAGAGTGTAAGTATAAAGCAACATAAATTGTAAAGGTAGAAGTACTTCTAAATTGTAGTTATATACATTTGAGTAAATGTACTTGTTGTTCATTTCCATCACTGCAGATATCCCATAAACTCCAGTCGTGCGTGTCAGATTTTAGTGAGCCCTGTGAATCAGGTTCATGTCAAAAGGATTTCGTGACTGTTCTCTCAACAGTCTTGGCTGCCACACAGAGAGACCACTGGCAGCATCAAATCCCTCACTGGCCTCTCTGCCTCACTCAGGGGGTCATTCCACATTGAACCATGTGAAAGTTTTCATTACTGAAGAGATTACGTTCCTGTTCTGAAAATTTACACAATCAGCTTGTGTGTCATCAAGTTATGTGTCACAAGTTTATTTCATAAAATTGATGAGTGTGGGTGAAAAACTTAAGTCCATCATCCTGTGCAGTCAGTTTGACCATAATATTTACAATATCCAGACATGACTCACCAAAACCAATGCGAGAGGGAAGTATGTATTCACACGCTGAGTTATAACTTTAAAGGCATTAAGAATGTCCAAAGTAGTATTACTTGTGCGAGTGTGTTTGTACAAATGTGTCATAGACAGTGCACTTTCCTCAGCCATATTATCTTTCACGTGTGCACTGACAGAGTTATTGCATCTCTTGCTATGCTGTGGCTGACTACTGATTTTACATAGAAACCCCAAAATTAAAATTGTTCTGCATCAACACTGGGCTGATAATCTGTGTGTGCGCGCACACTGTAGTGACATGACACAGTATGTGTGAGCCCATTCATTACATGCGTGAGATGCATCCTTCTAGCAGCAGAGGTGCGTGTTTAGTGTCTGTCAACATTTCATTAATTGCACTAGGTTCGCATCAACACAAAGACTTAATGAATGAGCGTTCCTCTTCTGGAATCAACAACACCACAAAAGATGTGGGTCGGAGACAAAAGACACATGGGTGCTTATACACCCTGATTTGTCATCACAACGCCCACACAAACTCCTCAAATTATATGGCATTAGGCTTTTCACATACCTGTAATACACTGTTATCGCCACAGACTGACGGATCTGTCAACACATTGACAATATCTAAAGAGTGCATTTCTCAGCTGTGGTGGGAAGATGCTGCAGTACTTAAAGGGCAAAGGCCGACCGTCCCAGCCCAAGCGTAATACATTTGTATTAAATTTAGCGCTTTTTATTTATCTGACTGAGTCAGGGGGATGGTGTGATAAACACCAAGTTCATCATGTTTAACCTTGCCATGTAAACCTACTAACCTTATTTAGAGATCCAAAAGTGTGGTATTAAGCCTTATAAACACCTCCGAGCAGCCCTTCTCCTTTCCGATAATCTTTGATGATTCATTTGATAAAATTAGTACATAGATATTATTCTCTTGGCGTCAATGTATACACTGGGTTTTATAAGCCGTTTAATTTTTGGTTGCCAAAAACTGTTTTATGCCGAACCTAATAACCTTAATAGAGTTAATATAATCTAATTTCTGACAGTTCCTTAAACATGAGACAAGAGTCATTAATATATCTCCAGCATGGCATCTGGCAGCAAAAGCCTGTGTACCTCTCACAGCAGGCAGCCTGCTTGTATACTCTACACAAATGACTCTCACCACTAAAGTGCTCACACAAGGGTGCTAACCCTCGTTGTACTGCTGCCAACTCCCTTGTAGATCATTACTCATACATCCACACAAATGCACACACAGTCACACACATAGATATTTGTATAAAGCATACAGTATGTTTATATACAGCATATATAAATGGTCTAATATACACACCTGGTTAATCATGTGTGCCTCTGCATGCACATACTGTTAAATGCCCTAAGAACCTGCACAGTTTGCCAAACTTGTACAACCCACCCTGAGGTCATCATAGCTGCTCTCAATTCTCAACTTGTGCAAGATGCGTGACTAGCCCGTTTGTTTTTCTCTTTTTATTTTTTTTGTTGCTGTTTTCATTTTTACAAGGTATGTAGAAGCGTGTCTCAATTTTTATGCAACAACTTCCATCAAGTGGGGCTGTTATTACAAATGAAATCCAACTTCCAAGAGCTGAAACAGCCACTGCAGCCAAGTCCACACGCACCCCCTCTGCATCACACGCTAGCACACTGTGGTATGTGCTTTGAGTGGGGTATGTGGGTTTGGGGTTGGAGGATGTTGGGGTATCTGGAGAGTTTGTGTGTGTTATAAATGTATGGAGGTTAGAAAAATACTTCACTTACATTCTAATTTGGGTAGGATCCTGGACAAAGTACTCAGGATAATCCAGTGCCCACAGCAGAGAGAGGAGTGGAACAGGGCCTGGTCGGGCGATTTTAGACAAAGCCGAGTTTGACAGGACCAATCTGGGCAGAGGTCATCTGGGCCGCCGCATGGTGGTTTGGGTTTAGGACTCAACCTGTCAATTTCAGCTCAGTTTGCATCATGACAGAATAAATAAGGAATATTTTCAAAATTTGGGAAAAAGGTTATTTATTTATTATTAGATTGATTGTCTGTACAATAAATATGAAGCTACTGCCAGCAGCCAGTTAGCTTAGCTTAGCATAAAGACTGGAAGCAGGGGGAAACAGCTAGCATGGCCCCGTCCAAAGGTAACAAAATCGCTGTATCAGCACTTCTAAAGCTACCGTACTAAAATGTTATATCTCGTTTGTTTAATTTGTGCAAGAAATGTGTAAACGTGTAACACGTAGTTTTTACGGGGGTGTGCCAGACTATTTCTTGGTCAGGTGGAGTAACTGTGACAGCAAGACTCCAGGAAGTTACTGCAAAGAAGCGTGTTTCTTATTATGTTGAACTACTCCTTTAAGGATGACTCCATGTCTAACACTCATTAAAAAATAAAACAAATGTGAAGTCGGATATATCTGTGGTTTCTGTCTACTAAAATTCCTTAAGCTTTTTGAATAGCAGAGCCGTTCTCCCTGGACAATTACAGAGTTAATGATATTACTTGTTCGAGTACAAGGGAAGTTGGTGGGAGTTTATTGTTGTTTCATAACTGAAAACATGTCATGAAGTCCAACCAGCCAAAGCTTTCCCTGCAGCACAGAGCACCAGAATATCCCACCCACACTCGCTGATGTGACCCCCTCCCTAACAATGGGATGGCAGCCTAACAGCTCTAAACTGCCCTGTTTTTATTATTCTCTTTTGCAGATGAAAATAAAAACAGATGCGGCACAAAAGCAAGTCCAGCCTTTAGGTCAGGTCCAGGATGCAGAGCGCAGGATGGGACTCATATCCATAGTCTCTCCTGCCCTCTCCTTTCTCCTCCTCCCCTGTAGCTTCATGTCCTCTCCCGCTCTCTTGGTGCACTCATCCCTGTGAGTTTGGTTTAGAAAATCAAACCAGGAGACGGTGTATATTTAGATGCCCTTGCATATTTCTGACGCCAAGGCTGAGGCTGTGGGGTTGGCGGTTTTCAACTTCACGTTCATGCAAAGCAACAGGACCACATTCGGGACCAGTCTGACAGAAGATGTGTGACCTTTTAGATGGTTTCATTAACAGGAGACAGTGTCAAATCCTCTGGCAGACAGGATGCTGGTTTACACAGAGTGAGTCCGTGGCGATGAACTCACCTTCTGTTGTCACGGCGCTGACCTGTCAGAGCAAGCGGAGTGATTTATGCCCTTAGCTGACAGCCAAGCTCAGAGGAGCCACAGCTGTGAAAGTGCTTGTCAGAAGTGGAGTAATAAAACCTCTGCTTGCACATAACTCTGCTCCTGTTGAAAGGCTTGCATGTGTCTTCAGCTTCCACATACTGTAAATATAGATCAAATACCGTACTTATTTTTGGGCTCTCAGCATGCCTTCTATCAGTAGATTATTGTCATCTTTAGGGTCTCTTTCTCTTCATGCAAATTTCACCATATAGTTTGATTTTTCTATCTATTATTTGTCATTTTTTTCTGGTTTGCATCTGTCATGGCATTGTGTCATCTGCCCTAATTGTGACTGCAAAAGAAGATGACAGACTTGGGAAGATTGCCAAAAATACTGTAGGCAAAGTTCTTTGTTGTGGAAAAACTACAATAAGCAAAAAAAAAAAAAAAAAACTACAATAGTTTGATACTATACTGTCTGTCAAAAGCCTCTCGGTGCAGTTTCCTCCCAGTGCAATGAAAACAATGTAGTTACTTATAGTAAGTTATATACTTTCTGTATAGTTCCCATGAGCCCTATTCTGAAACTGATGGTTATTCATTTTATGTTTCCATATGTTAGTTTTAGTTTCTACAGATGATGCTACCTTTTGTATCTTGAACAATATTGTAAACAAATCTGCATGTTGCAAAGTTTCCTTGGGCCTCCTAAGATGAAAGAGAATGAAAGATCTTAAAAAGTGAAAGCAACACAAAGCCCCCAAAATTTGTTGACAAGAAATGTCTTTATGGAGAAAAGCCAAAGCTCACAGTTGCACACAGTAACATTGCAATAATACAGAGAGACACAATCAATCAATGCATAGGATATACGGTATATATACTGCATATAATTCATATAATCAATAATAACATTGTATTAATGTTTAATATTACTGTTACTGTGTACTGTCCAAATATTTGACAAATATTGTTTTGATGCTTTGGCAACATTGTTCTCGTAAATTTCATCCCAAATAAAGCCCCTTTAAATTGAAATGAATGAATGACTGAATATAGAGTATATATGGCAGATATTCAGTTGTAGCCTTGTGTGTCTGACCTGTTGTCACTCCAGCAGGCTCTTATGTCTGAGTCTAAAGTCTTTGAACCTCGCCCAGATCATATAAAAGCCCTCACATCCATCCATTAGGATCTCCTTTGTTTATTCCTCTACTAGTGAGTCGCCTGCATTGTGAGCTGAGACTGGTCGTCTACAACTAGGGAGACATGTGAGATTTTCCACAGTCAGTGACAAACTTTCCATTCCATGGAAACAGGGTCCTTGCTGAGAGATTACTTTGATGTACCTTATCTGTCTCTGAGTGCCCTCAATGTTAAATGGCAACAAATTATAGTTCTAGGAAAGGCATTTAAGTGGGAGGAAAACGTCTTGATCATAGTGTGGATTGATGGCCATTCATTGGCTCTTGCCTTGTTTAGGTTTAAGACAGCAAATGACCATGTATGTGTCTATCTGACTGCCTGTTGGTGCACACGTGTTAGTTGGTGCATCAGTGCTTGGATATAAATTGTGTCTGGCCCTGTTGCACAACCTCCCCAGAGACGGATAATCCACTGTGATCTTCCATTTCCCACACTGGATGAAATCGCTGCTCGTATAAGATAAGAAACTGCCGCAGAGGTGACACACGTAGCTGTTAACTCTCTGGCCACTGCTGTGAGTTAAGCGAATGTTCACAGGAATATACTCACAGGAATAAATCCATGATCACAGATCACTGTAAACAGAGACTTTTAACAAGGAGCATGATCAAACCCACATCAAAACCACATTTGTTTCCCCTGTGCAGGCAGTGCATGCATAAACTACCACAGATGATGATGGTGTGGTTTACAACATTTAGGCAATGCAACAAGGAAGGGAATGAAAAGGACAAATAGCAGTTCAGGATTCAGTGTGTTTCTTCTTCTGCGGTCCCATATGAGTCAGGTCCAACTGAACTTGAGATAAGGCTAAAGAACACAGAAAAGCCTAGAGAATGGCACAAGTTGGAGCAAGACCGGAGCTGAAGCCGGGACCAAGGCGTGGGTGGGGCTAGTGTTTAGCACACTAGGCCCAGCGGTGCATCGGATGACACCTTGCGTGCAGACGTTCTTATTAACTCAAACTCGGTTGCCACAATATTTTACATTTATGAGCACACGATTCGTGCTAAGTAAAATAAAACAAATGTTATTACACATATCACAATCTATTACTGATTTAGATGAGGCATATGGCTCAGGTTTAGCCATGACCAGAGTAAAGGCTGGCCGACTGCCAACGCCTCCGTGTGATTGTAGACTCTGATGCTTGTAAAAAAGAAACAGGCAAACACTTTCCCCCTGGAGCAAACTCATGAGCTTAATGCATAACATATAACACAATACAGTAAATCGATATCATTCACAGTGTTGTCTACATGTAAACTGTTATGTTGAATTCTGCTAACCACATATTTACACAGAAGCAACAAGCTATAGCGTAGTGTGCATATGTTCTCAAAATACCATGGAAATTAATACATGTGACCAAACCTGTGAGGTTTCAGCCTGAGAAAGTTAATTTTATTATGTTTTGCATGATTGCATTTTTTTGGTCTGTCATGACCCACAGAAAAAAGGGGTCGAGAACCTCAGTGGAGTAAACTACTATAGCTTTCAATCTGTAAAGAGTTAGGAGGCGGCGGAGAAGAGAGTTTACAAATGGTTCTGGGCACATTTCCCACAAAGGCGGGAATTCCATCCCACTACACAAATCTGGAGATGTTTACCTACAAAATGTGGAAGCATGATGCAGTGTCTATCTGTCATTTTAATCGTGTGTGTGTGTGTGTGTGTGTGTGTGTGTGTGCGTGTGTGTGTGGTCAAAGGAGACCCTCGGCTCTCGTGACTCTGGCTGGGGATAGAAACGGGGGTGGGGAAGATACTATCAGGCCCTGATTTCTGTGGTTATGATGACATCCAGATAATAGCAGACACACACACGCGCACACACACACACACACACACACACACACACACACACGTGCACAATAGATACACATGCACAAGCATCTCTTCTGCACCACCGGCCTCTCTCTCTTTCTCTCACACACACACACACACACACACACACATACACACACACACACATAAGACACACAGAAACACAGACACACACACCAGAGCCTGAAAATTACAGCTTAGCATGCAAGCATTGAGCAGATGGGTTGCCTAATGACTGTTGTGTACAGTGCAGAGGGAGTGTGCTGCTTTCCCATTACACGTCCCCCTTACAACTCACTAGACCCCAAAGCACAGGTCTGGCTTTCATTTACTTTATGTCTTAACTGGCACTAGCATGACATATGCAAGTTGCAGGTGGTCAGACTATGAAAAGAAAGAATGAAAACATATTGGAGACTGCTCTGCACTTGCTTTTACTTGGGAGGGAGGGAATCATCACTTGTCAAATGCAACGTGAAGTTTCTTATTTATGGTATTGAATCACTTGATTAAGTAACATCATCTGCTTGTTTCCTTTGTTTTTATACCTGTTTGTTCTCTAATAACACAATGAGAGTCTATTATTGTCAAAGTGTCTACAAACAACAATCCTCCTAGAAGAGGAGGCTGTAAATGACATCAGTGTGTTAGCGTGAGAGTCAGAGCTAGACTGCTGAGGATCTGTCATGATTGCTGTCAAGGGATGATTACTTTAAGATGATCTCATTTAATGATCTAATATTTTAAAAGATATCGCCCTACTCTCCTATCATTAAAGGGGGATAATTTGCCTCTTAAAATCAACCTGGGCTCCTTTCCTCCTCCCTGGAGAATACTTGGACAATATCCTTGCAAATCAGACGATTTCCAGGGGAATATAATCAATTGAAATTGGAACCATTCAGAAATAATCCATTATCAAAAAAACACAAGAAGACAAGAATAAATTGACCTGTATGATTTGCTCTTTTTACAGCATACCAGTGCTTTGATGCTAAGTATTTTTTTATTTTTGAAATCAAATCTGAATTCACATGTGGTACAGAAATTACTGAATATTGCACAACCATTGTATCCTGATGATGTAGACTTCTAATTATGTCATTTGGTGTAAAACATTTAACATTTATTTTGTGAAAAACCTGTATGCATCAAAGGTAGAGTGACTGAAACAAAAGTAGATGCATCTAATGTAGATGTAATTTAGTTTTAGTTATTATTTGGGGTTTCCAACAGTATGTTTTTGTTTTTGTGTAATTTTACAGTTTAAACTTTCATTTACATCAAAAACCTTGTTTTCTGTTTGTTTTTCTTGTTTCAATGTGTTGTTTAAATTGCTGTTTATTTCAATTTGTATCATTATTTTATGTGGGCGTCCAGAAGACTAGCAACCTCTTAGTGGAAGCTAATGGAGATCCAAATAAAGAGAAAGACTAATGAAAATGATGCGTGAGGGTTGAGTTTATATACTTTGATGTTAGTCATTCCCTCAGCCTACTCTAGTTTTCTTTTTAATCACCATTGTACCTTCTTTTTCCAGCTGGGACCTTGTAGAAACAGGCAGAGTACGAAAAAAGCTGTCAAACACGCACATATAACATTTGTTGAGCTGTAATATTATCTTGAGCCAGTAATTCTTAAAATGCAGTGTAGGCCATCAGTTTGGCATCTCATATTCTTCAATTCCACTAACATCATTGAAGATTAATATGAAAAAAAAAAAACATGCTTTAACATCCAAAAAATGTTAACAGCTCTACAGTAATGGACTGACACGATCACAATGACACCATCTGACCTGTTTCCCAGATAAAGTCACACACACCAACTACAACACACGTTAAAAAAGCACACATCAGGTCACACTCAGAGACTTACGTATACACACACCTATTTTTATTAGTGGGTCCTTTTAAAAGCATCAGTCAGCAGCTCTCTCAGAGCCATAGGAGAGAGCGATTGATGTTGTCTTCATGTGCGTGACCCCTCTTTATGTATGTTCAGTGGGTGCGTGTTGAAGAGACAATAGGGGGGAACGGCCTGGCTGCAGGCCTGGCTATACCTAATCTGCTGTTGCACGCAAAAAGTGGTGTGTCAGACAACCATGAAGGTAACTTCAGATGGACAAACGGCCGCTCTGAATCACATCACTTTGTGAGGATGCCTTTGTTTCCGTGAAACCCAACACATCCACATGAATGACATGGTGAGCTGGCTGTAATTGAGATGTCTACGCAGGAAGGCGTGTTGAACTTCTGTTAGTCTCAATTTCTCCCCTTCTCGCACGATATCTCATCCACGATACCTCCCTCCCCCATTCTCCTCTCTCTCCCCCTCCATCTTCATCCTCATCACTCTGTCTCTCTGTGAGGCACAGCGCTGTGATATCCTATACAGTCTGCACTTTTGACCAACGGTCCTGGATAATGGTTTTCAGATTCTTCAAGGTGGCCTGAATCTGTGCCAGAGCTGAAAATGGAAAGCAAACACGAGTCCACCACCCTCTGTTCCTACTTAGCTCCAATATAAGCTGATTATTCAGGTTCTCAGAAAATTCTGTCATGCTTTTTCATTTGAGACTCCCATCCCTTAATGGCCACGCAGACAGAGCGTGAGTTTGTTTTATTACTGCCTGTCTTTATGTAACACAGTCAAATATGGAGGAATCACTCATTAGCTTTAGAGGGGCATGCTCCAAGAAATTTATGAACATACATCCTTATGTGATGAAGTTATCTGTTACAGGTTGCCTGTGGGTCAGTAAGAACGGTGGTGTCCATAATCTTAGATGAATCATTCGAGGTGCTTTAACAAGCTCCCCTTGCATCCCACGTGGCCTTAGTGTGTCGTTCCTCCTAACCACAGAACTATGTTTATTCTACAAGCCTCCTTTTTTTTCTCCAGTCTTACAATTGTTGTGGTTTTGGAGCTGCCCAAGACTTTTCTAGAAATCCATGATTTAACCATGGTGTTACTACTCCACAACTGAAAAAGTTAAATATTGTAATGCCTTGGTGATATCTTTGATTGCGTTGAAATTTGATATGTAAACAGCCAATGACTCAATCAGATCAATTACACATTATCCCTGTGAGGTCCTGGTTGCTATGCAATCACTACACAGCTGGGGCTATTTTCTATGAATTCATGCCAAAGTGTGGATGTCTGGGCAAAGCCTGAGTTCTCCAGTTTTTGAATTATTCCACTGGGATTCATGTGAAACATCTAAGAAAAACAAAAAAACATCCTGCAGCATGGCAGTAGAGTAGAAATTAGTTTAGTTTCATTCAGGTCAGTACAAAGATTTCTAGTCACTGACTATGTACTGTAGTTGCTTCACTCCCAAGTCAGACATGAACTAGGCACGTTATGGTTTATGGACCGAAACTTAACTCCTTGGACACCAGGGCGCACCAGCATCATGAGTTATACTGTTTATGTGGATTAAAGTAAATTTTTACCCAGGACCCATTGCTGAGCTGACAATGACACTTTTAGTCACCAGTGAAGGGAGTTCCAATGCTTAAATCATTCTGTCAGAAACACTGGTGATTCATTACATTCAGTTTAGCTTGGGGATTGGAAGGAAAAGAATTATTGTTCACTTATTGAACACTGCGCCACTTGGAATGAGATGGGTCAGAGTATTACTTCATGTGCCGCTGTCTCGTTCAAATCTCCCAAAGATCTTCAACAAGTCACATGATTGATTTGACAGCGCTAACAAAAAAACACCACTGTTGTTGCTCTCGTTTCCCCTCTTTGGAGTGAGTTTACACATAATGCGGCCGTACAACCTAATGTTACACCAGCATCTGTGTGTTCCTCTGCGCCTAAACTTTCATCCAGACCTTTTAAAGAGGTCCTAACAGAGCACTGTGCCCAGTTTGTGCAGACCACAACTGCAAGACCCCCTTCAGGGATATGGCAACCCACACTGTCTGCTTCATGAATGTTGAAATCACCATAGTGAGCTCGAGTCAACAGACAGATTACTTCAACCTCTGCAGATTTTACAACATCGCTGTAATCTTCTCTGCCATGGGCCCTGAGCTCTGAAACTGATTCATGCATGCGTGCATTCCATGTTACAGGATCACATAGTCTGTAAAATGGGGAGTATTTAATCTCCAGAATGTGAACTAGTGTGTCCAATTGCTGAGTAAGGCCAGCAGTGGGCTAGAGAGAGGATCTAACTCTCTGGCTTGCACGAATTGTGGAATTCGAAAGATCAGATAGAGCCAGCGTTTTGGAGCACACCGAGTGCATCCAAGAAGTGAGATTTTTTTTTACCAAAGATTCACATTATATAGTGGAAAAATATCTTATTGGAACTCCTGGTCTATTATAATTTTTGAAACGTAACGTAAGATATTTACAATTTTGGTGAAATAAAGAAAGAGAAAATTGCAGGCTTAACCATAATTTCTTTAAACTTTTATGTGAGTGGTTTACTTTTCAGCGTGCATGGCATCAATGTGTGATTTTGTGGGGTTCAAATATTCCACCATATGAAGCCCACCCCCGACTCCACCACACACCTGCCTATAATTCCCCAACCCCCAGCTGTACAGGTGTGGGGTGCGTGTCCTAGTGTGACGGGAGCAGGGCAGGCGTTCCTGCAGTCCAAAGAGGTGATGAGGCCAGTAAATCTGTGCTGAGGGGTGGTCCCGGAGCCTGCCCGAGCCTTGGCAGGACCCCTGGGCCTAAATTGAAAGCAGACGTGTTTGGAGTTCATTCTCTGAGTTACTACTGTTCAATTGTGATTTACAAGAGTGTGTGAGATATGGAAATCTCTCACGCAACTCAAGATATGGGCTGAGTGAAAGCACATTGTGAAACAGGCCCCTCCACCCTGTGGGAAGGACTAATCTGTAAACTCATGCTATCCCTCCATTTGGCCAGGACTGTTTATTCATTGTTTTCAATCCTTTCAGGATGTCATCTTCTCAAATAGAGGAACCATGTCCTCTTTGGCTAATGGAAAAGCATGCCAGCAAGACTTGGGGTTTCTACTACGGGTGCAAGGTTGACATAATTGTCAATGAGGGCTAACCAGTATTATCCTCCATTGACAACTACATGACATAAGATAGTATTTTCTCTGATAATAAATGTGTACACCTGAAATAAATGTTTAATTTAGTGATTAAAATGACAGTGCTCTCCGCTGACCTCTACATAGGGTTATTACACCTCCTGCACTCCTGGTGAAATGCCAAAGAATAGGACCCCACACACTCAAGCTGGTGTTTACATTTGTTCATTTGGCTTTTTGTCCAAAGTGACATACAGATGATGATCTTCATTAATTTCAAGTCATTTCAATTACCTCCCACAGCTGAAAAAGGAGGCAACATGTGGAAAATTAGACAACTATACAGCTTTAAGATTTCAAGTTTAAGTAATAAAAAAAATGTGCCTTGTCATTCAAAAAGATGCATAAAGACAACTTTACAAGTGCAACAAATTACTTTTCACCTTTTACTTTTCAATTTTACATCATCTGAATATCATACTGGACTGGAACTAGAAAAAAATAATAAAAGCATTGATTGCATAGTTCATCTGCATTAATTTAGTAATTGTTTTAACATTTTACTCAAAAATGTTAACTGTTTTCACTATGCGTGCTTTGTTACTTAGCAGAATGGCAGTTAAGTAAATGTTTCAGTGCTTTTTATGACTAATTCCCTCTAACAGATGTCACAGGTAAACAAAAAACACATGTCGCCCGTGTAGGTTTAGCAGTTTGTTTTGTTCAAGTGGACGACAGCAGCACACCTTTGGTTATAAACCAGGCCAGTTCAGGACATAACTGGCCACAGAAGTTATTTCCTCTGGCCTGTGGCCTGGCCTCTTGCATGCATGTTGCCTCACATGGGTCTCAGTTGGAGACACATATACACATACACAACACGCACCAGGCTCCTTCCTCTAGACAGCACCTGCTCTCCACACGAACAGCCCCCCGTTCATCCATCTCATGTCTCGCTACAAAACTCGCTACACCCACTCTCCTAGGTGATAGAGGACTTTAATGAAACACTAAGAAACTCTGACCTATGATCTTACCAGAATAATATTCACCCAGTGGTGTTAAGGCGTGTGAGATGGAGATGGATGGAATTACAGACATTACAGACAAGAGAAATGGAGGAAAACCCGGGTTGATGCTATAATATAGATCAGCTTAAGGCCAATCACATGAGGCAGACATAGAAACTTCCTGGCAAGTTTGCTGCTATCAGGAATTCAAAGGGGTAATGTGTTTGTTCTCCCTCCAACATCAGCTCCCGTTCTCCAGCTCTGCTCTGCCTCTCCAACCCCCACTATTAAAAACACATCCATCCTTACAATGGGACAGAGAGGGAGGCACGACAGAGATTGAGAGGCACTGTTATCTAAAGATCAGAGAAAGCGGTGCTTTACTTGTCAAAAAACAATACCACATTGATACATCATGTGGACGTAGACAAGCCTTAACATATGCGCACACACAAACACGCACATTCACTTAAATATGTCATCTGTGTAGATGATCCGCTTGGACAAACACGAATGATGACTAACTTGTGGATACAAATAAACATGTAAATGCCACTGAGATTATGATCAGTGTTGAAAGCAATAGATGTAAACTTGATAAAAGTTATTTGTTTTTGCTTGATGTTTTGTGAAATCCTTGCATATAAACTCCTAGTTGTGTGTGTGTGTGTGTACACGCACTCATGAATCCATGAACTTGTCATCCTTTTGTAATGAGGGTTATGAAAATAAAATAAAGAAAAAATACTGGCTCTCGTTATCTTCTGTCATAACACATGACACAGACATTCCTCTCAGAAGCTAATGAACAGTTGAGTGACTCAGTGTTATGGTTATGGCTCCACTAAAGCCAGTAGCTATGAGAAGATTAAGGAGGACTTGGATGAATCCAAAACGAGCTCTGCCCCAGAAGGAATCTTATTTGGCCTTCCACTCGAGGGAGATTAATTTTGATCATGAGTCCTTTTTATCTGCTTATTATTTTTACTAATTACAATTGCCGATACAAAAGTGAAGGACAGCTGATTTGTGTGTGTGTTAGTCTGTGTGTGTGTGTGTGTGTGTGTGTGTGTGTGTGTGTGTGTGTGTGTGTGTGTGCGTGCCTTATGACCAGCTGGAGGTGTCTCCACTCGCTGCCTCCCTCGCTGGCCTCTCCTGCTGTCTGTATGTCTGTAACAACTCCAAACCACACCGCAACTCAAGTGTTCCATACAAGTGATTCACAGAGCGATTGCTTTCTTTGTTTATTTTTGGGCTTTGGTTTTTGTTGTTTTTAAGTGAATCTACTTTCAGGGCGCACTTTTTTGGGGGGAATTCTAAAACCTCACACACTTGGTGTTGCCCAGTGCCAATCATATACTGTGCAAGAGTGGAAGGTAAAAGTTGTAAGCAGTTACCTCTGATTTGTTATGGTGTCTACAGTATATACTTATCTGAACTCTAGAAGTTGATTATAAACAACAATTTGTAAAATGAGCACAGAGGTAATGATACACTGTGTAGTGATCACACCAAGACTGATCGCTAAGAATGTGCCTCATGCAAAATCATTATTGTCCCATGGTACAAAACGCCCAGCATCGATACTGTTCTGAAATTGAAATGTCGGCCAAGGTGGCCTCTGGCACTGCTCTCAGGTCAAACTGAAAGGTACCTCGTGGAGTTTTTGACCACTATAAGCGCTATAAAGCAATGTTATTATGAGTGGGCCCCGACGTTGTCTCGTGCATACACACAAAAACATGCATGCACACACTTGCAGGTGACGTGATACATGTGTCTGCCGATGGTTTTCGATTATTCTACTGATCTCTAGGTGTAAAGTTAAAAAAAAAAGGTTTTTCTGAGGGTGGAAACGCATTCTACACATTTGTTGGCTCACGGACACATTCGGTGTTGAAAAACACCGAATGTGTCTTTTAGAGATGTCATCTTGAGCATGTTACAGCAGTTACAGTTCAGTCTCTTGCATGGCTTTGTTTTGCTTGGATTTGTTTTAGAACACATTCATAAATGAACCATTTACATCTATCTAATAAAATATGAATGAATATGTGAGTGGGTGCTTTAATGAAAAGACCCATCTTGGTGAATGTAGAGCATACTATCCATGCAAAGTGTCAGCAATGTCCGGTCGTCCAGAAAATTCCAATTTAGTGAAGAAAACTCCCAATAACATAATCTCTTTACTGATCACAGTCTGACAAAACCCCAGTGATCAAACCCCCCAAAGAACAGATGTAGACACAATATGTAAAACTGTTTTGTCCCCGCAAGCCCCCCAGCCCTCCTCACATTCCCCCTCCAATGCCAGATTCATGCCAGGTTCATTAAGTGCCCCATTTAGCTCAGCGAAGCCCCACACATGGCCCTTTTCATGAAGTTAATACACTTGGTGTGTTTGAACCTTACACATGTTATTATCACTGCACCCTGCTGTTTGAAATCCACACACACACACACAAACACGCACTTTTTATGATTAGACTAGAATGTAAAGTGCTGCACCTAGATGAGCCATGGCATTTTATTAGCACGCTATTTGTTGGTATGTTTTTAAAAGCATGTTGTGCAGGGGTTTTAACATGTTATTATTATTGTAAAACAACCTGCACTCCAGCTGTATGGCTGTAAACACAGAGGCGGACACAGCTAACGTGACAAAAAGGCGGTGAAGTGAGAGAAACAGGACTGACAGAGTAATGCATAGACTGAGAGTTATAATGAGACCCTCATCTGGAAGTATTTTGTGTCAAAGAGGAAAGCAACTGTGGTTCTGAAAACAATTGTGACAGCAATCTCCTAGAGTACAGAGTGTTATCTGACGTATTAACTTCAATTCTTTCAATAAAGATCTCTGTAGATAACACATGGCTGCTGGGGGTGATTATGATAACAATTTATTTGGATATTTATTTGAATTCTGACTTTTTTTCATTAAAAAGATAATAAATATTATCTTTTTTATAATAAAATAGCCCATTTTTTGGGAATCAGTGGAGAGAAAGAGAACACAGCAAGACCTCCTGTTCATAATCCTTGACTTGTAATATAAATTTGGCATGAAATTTGCCATTTAGCAGTTTTCATGGTTTTCTCAGTAGATATATTTTCCAATAAACAATTTACTTTAGTGACAATTGTACCGTGAAAGTTATAGGCTTCAGATTCAGGCATGAAGGTTAACAAAAACTGAGTGGTGCTTTATGTGGAAATGACCACAGCAATTTAACCTACCAAGAATTGGCTGAGCAGAGGAAAAAGGCACCAAAACAGAAATTACAAATGACATTCAAGGATAATAAAAAACCACCCACTGCTTTGTCTGTGAGACGCTTGCACTTTGTACAAAATTTCTGCCAGCACTATGAAAACTTATATAATGTAACATGTATCATATGGACTGGTTGATGGATAACTAAGGTTCAACGCCTGAAACAGACTAAAAGTCTACAGCCGTGCTATCTGCTCACTGAGGCTGTACTTCTGTAGTGTGAGCTGAGCGCTAAAGTCAAAGTTCACCAAAAGTTATCATCCTGAAGGAGACATGAAAGTGTGTACCAAATTTCAAGCCTATCCATCCACAAACCTCAAACTCATGTTGTCACTAGATGAAAAGTCAGGGGATCACAAAATTCATTAGTAACCATCCTCTGGGGACCATGACTGTCTGTGCAATGGTTGTTCAAATACAGTATTTTAGTCTGGACCAAAGTGGTCGACCAACTGCCCCACTGGCATTGTCTCCCATGGAGTGACGCCACTAATGTGGGAAAAAATGTGGTCTTTCTCTCTGTCTTAAAATCATTCAAGTAGTCCGACAAAGTACTAAATCCTTGAAAAATGTCATATTATGATATTAATCATTCCAAAGTTCTATCAATAAAAAATGGTCAATTTGTTGGAGTGGGTGTTGAAATGTAAAAAAGAGAGGTTGTGAGGTCCTCACATTGCTGTCACATCTGGAAATACATGAAAATGCTCATATAGCCAGAGGTAGCAAATTCCATGGTAACACACATACAAACTAATGGAAATAAATGGAGAAAGACAGAGAGTGAAAAATGATGCAGAGATATATGTATATAAATCACACATGTACATGTGTACACGATAATTTTGATGTTCTAAAAATGAATTTAAGACTTGGCTTATCTCAGTGCATTTGACCTTGTAACAGCCAACTAGGATTGAGGTGTTGTGGAGGTCATGCAGGAGCAAAAAGGATCAGGACACTTGTGTATATTCTGAGGACTACTTAGCATGTGTTTATACAAAAAAAATATGAACCATAAATATAGCTTCAAAATTGTACTTTGTGACCACAAACTATAGTCTGTGAGTAAATCTATGGGAAAATATACCCTAGTCTGCCAAGATAATGTGTTTTTAGTCCTTCTGACACTGAATGGATAAATGGTGGTTTCTGATGCCACTTTCTTAAGGATTGTTCAAGAATCCACTTATCGTTCATCAGGTACCTTCAACTTCTGTTTGTTTGCACAGGTGTTAAAAAACTCTGTCCTCAGGTCTACACAGTGTTGACTAGATTGGGTAATCGAACTGGTTGGCTGTGTGGTTAAAATGACATGTCTAAACAGTGTGCTGAAATACCCCAAACACAAGTGATAAAGAAATGTGTACACAGACACTCAAATATGTACATACAGTATATACTGTATTGCATTTACAAAACTGATGTAAGAAGAGAATATGACGTTACATGTGGGGGAAACAACAAGGTTCTTGTCCCTTAAAAATACAAAGAACTTGGTCAACAGCTACTGAAATATTACACAGTGGACAAAATTACTCACTTATACCCCAGACAACTGCTGGTATCTTTTCTTTGTGGATTTATGCTTCGAATAATAAATAAGTACTGAATTAGAGGTGTTAACTGTCCACTGTTTTGACTCAGAAACTCAAAGTGCTTATTTTAGAAGTTCTTTCTCTTTTAAAGCCACTAAGGCAGACTGTGTCTTTATAAGCAAGGCTCTATTTTTTCTGATACATGAACAGATATGGTGAGCAGTTAAGACTGTGATCCCTAACAGCTGTTCCTGCATTAGGCGGGATCAGAGTATTCCCCTGACAGTGAAGCACAACGCTGGTTCACATTCTCTAACAAGGCCGATTACACCGGTCCTAATGCACTGCAACTGCCTACAACATCATGAAGAGTGCCTACCAAGAAAATCAATGCATTTTATACAGAAAACTTCAGAAATTAAGTTTTCATACTCATTTCTATGACATTATCATTACTTAATATTTGTGCCGCTAGATTTGTCACTCTGATACAATCAAGCTACATGGCCCATAGACACAGGCTAACATTAGTTTTCAAAAGCAATTAATGCTGTCAGCATGATGTGCACATCAAGTTTGACTGAATATATTTCATTCAATACACTAAGGTTGTGTTCAGAAGAAATCCCTGTTGGTAATAACATGTATTGATCTTACACCTCAGACCAGGCGGTGACAACCTGGGTTGTGACCATGTGTCACCTTTTACGGCACTAACACTCAGTGTATAAGCAGGACCCAGGAAGAGAAGCTTCAAAGAGTACTGCAAAGGCTGCTGTCCCGGACAAAGCTTCACTTTTCCTCTTTGTACACTACCTTAAATGGTGAGTAAGGACTCAACACTTGAAACCTGTTGTTTTAGTGAGACAATATTTTACTTATAAAAAAATCATTTTTTTACATGCATATATAATGTACTGTTTACTATTTAACAGAAATAAATGTATACTGAATTTATAGGGAGTTAAAGCATCTCTTATTTGGTGAGATTAAGTTTTTCTAAAGATGAAAATATTACTTTTCATGTAATTCAAATCAATCAAACTGATGGTTAGGCTACATAATTGAGAGGAGGTGATACTGGCTTATCCACATGACATTGGCTGGAAAAGCACAGTAATCCACATCAATTAAGAGAATTGCTTCTGATCCGTTCCCAGTGAACTGAAAGTATTTCACTGTTTGAACTGAACTGGCCTTTACAAGCAGTTCAACTGCTGCTGCTATTTTAACAAAAAATCCTTTGTTAAAAAGTTGCAATACTGTGCCATGCGTGTGTGTGTATGTTTGTGTGTGTGTATGAGTGTAAACTGTGTGTATACCAGTGTGCGTTTTTGTAAGCTAGTTATTTATAGTTGGAGCTAATGTTGTGAGGCTCCATCCCTAGAGATCCCCAATTATTATGGAATTTAGAAAGCAAAAGCTAAACCCAAACAGTCTAAAACAGTGCTAAGAATAGACTGACCTTAGACATAATCCATTCCCCCTGCATAAATGCAGTCATATCACTAGAAGACAGGGTAAAGAGCACACACACATAGACACAGAGGCTATTCTCTCTCCAGGAATGCTTTTAGAGTGTTAAGAGCAGACACTGCGTGTAGGCAGATGTCTCTGCAGTAATAGTGGAAACTATCATAAAGTCTGGATCTAGCTTCATGGGCTAACGATCCAAGAGGTTCTCGAGATACAACAGAGTGATAAATCACATAGCAATATTCCTGTCCTGCAAAGGAAGGATTGGAAACAACTTGTTGAACAATTGCTTATCTAGTGAACCCTCAGACAATGAAGTGATGTGTGATTTGCATGAGAAAATGCAATGTTGTTATGCTGGATGAAGCAGACAGACACACAACAAGGCTCTGACAGGCCCAGGAGGTTAGTCTGAATTTGGAGTTGGAACGGGATTTGAGTTCATAGTGAGCCTGTGTGTTTGCGTGTTACACTGCAATCATCAAAACCCTCACAGACTGCTGGCTTCAACAACATTCAAAAGATCAACAATGGGAAACAATTAAAAGGAGTTGTAAGATTCTAAACGCTGACCTTCTCTCAACAAAACAGCAAATAACTCAGACAGAAAAACAGAGCAAGAGAGAGATTAACAGAGTAGCGAGGCGGACTGCTGGGAGTGAAGGCATACGCTCATTGAGATTTAAAGAGGCTCACTCACGCATGTTTAGTGTGCCTGCCTCACGGCCACTGCACTTCCTATGCTACTGTAAACTGTAGACAGTGCTGGGCCTTTGATCCTTGAATGGCAGCAGGCAGCCATTCAGGCTATAAAACCAAACTACCTGCACACGCACACACAACAACACACACAACAACACACACACACACAGACACACACACACACACACACACACACCAGTGCACCTGATTCAAATACAAGTAATTTCTTACAGTATATACATTATACATATGTGTCATCTGAGGACGCACACAGCTTTTAAGTCTCAGTTTTAAAGTGTGCTAGTAACCCACTGAAGTAGCCTTATGATGCTCTGATTGTGGCATCGCATTACTTTGCAATTTCACTTCTATTACACTAGGTGTTAATAATATGATGCTGATATTAGCATATCAGCATCAGCATAAAAAAAAGGGGACAAAAGAAGAAAAAGTAATAAAGAAACAAAGAAACCAAGAAACTAAATACAACTGAAAAAAACAGGATCTCCAGATGTGTTTTAAGGAGTGATTTAAAATTCAATATGGATCAGTGAAAGTAAGCAAGTAATCAGCAGACTGCTCCAAACACTAACACTATTGGGTTGGACAGAACACAACAGTAAGAGAAATTTGACAAGCAAAACAGGGGACTACTAAATTGGAAAACCAGTTCCTGTAACAGAGATCATTGATCCGCTATTAGAGGATCAAAACTAATCCAATATGTTGTAAGTCAAAGCAAAGGTCACATTTCCCATGTTCCCAAAGCCCCAAGAACAAAGAGAGAGAACAAAAACCTAATATGTTACAGAGAATTTGAAGTCTGCCAAGTCTACAACTTCCTTGTCTCCACTTTCCTCATCATAAAAATCATGTAGGTCAACACTGCCACCCCTAAACTTTGAACTTGGGGCTCTTGTAAAAACTCTACAAAGATGTACATTTAACTGCTGCAATCAACTACTAGAGGTGTTCCAGCTGCAAGCTGTTGGACCTTTCAGCTTCCTAAACTTATATCTTTACATTTTCACAGGACTTAATCTTCAATTAAGGCAGCAAAGTTGTTACACATCTCCACGCGATCCCCCTAGACATGATTTCATTGTTCCCATTGACCCAACCCAAGGTGAGAACAAGGGTCACTGGTTGAACAATTGCTTATGTTGTTATACATACCCTCCATTCTTCCAACATCCCAGCCTCATACCAAAATGCCATGAAATGGCCAGCATGTGGATGATGAACAGCCCTGGAAGTGACTTTTCCCCAAGAATTTAATGATTAGAATGGTGATACATGCAAATAATAATTGGAAAGGAAATGGTGGATCCTGTCATTTTACACTGCATACAAGTCAAGGTTGTGGTGGCAACAGGCTGGGGAAATAATCCCAAACGTCTTTCCCTTGAGCCATGAGCTTTTCTTGGAGGATGCTGAGGTGTTCACAAGCCAGATAGGATGTGTGATCTTTCAAGCATGTTTTGGGTCTGCACCAGGGTCCCCCACCCTCCCCCATACCTCTCTCCTATAGCCACCTTCTAGTTTGGTTTCTCAGCCCCAGCTGAGAAACCAAACTAGAAGGTGGCTGCTGCACATGGCACTGTAACCCAACACAGATGCTTGCAGGAAGTGAGCCCACATGGAGACTCTACATTGTTTTGAGCATGACCAGATCCCAAGGGCCAAGCCACCAGGGTCTCAAGCCTGCAAGCTCCCCTTACAGGCCTGTCTACAAGAGGGGGGATTAGTTCCCGGTTTCCAGGCAAGGTCACTCATTTCTGGTGAGACCAATTTATAAGGATCTTGGAATCACTTTCTCTGGCCACTTTCCTGGCAACAATTTGCCTCGGGGGACCCTACCAGTTGCTATCTGCCCCTGACAACACAACTCCCAATTTATTAAAATCTAGGATTTTACATTAATTATAATGCCTAGTGCTCTGGTATTTGTAATACTAGGGAAGTGCACGTTTCGTGGCCTGGCCATTTGCAGGGCATACTGGTTTGGAGCGCATACCTGTTTGGAATGGGTGTCAGTTCGGAGTGGGTCAATTGCTTGGCTCCTGAAAGTGCTGCTTGCAGCATTCTCGACACTGCACTCCCTTGGGTCCTCAGCTATACACCTGCCAAATGGGAAATCGATCGGATGAACAGTTCTCCAAACTCAAGAAGAAAAACAGTCATACACACATACTGTACAAACATACAGAGAAACAGACAGAGAAGAAGAGATTCCTTCTGTTGTTTATTGAAAGTTTATTAATATTGAACGTGTCACGTGCCCAAATTGCACCAAATTTGACACTGCATGTCCTTGGGTCCCCTGGTGTAAAGTATATTTGATGAATGGTTCTTGAGATATGAAAAGGACATACATACAGTCATACGTACAGATTCCTTGCTTTATAGTTAGATAGTAGCTGCCTGAAATGATATGCTAAGTGATGTTTCCTTGACCTATGCGTCCAAAAGACCAGACTGTGAACTGTCTCTGAGGTGATAGAAGGGACAGATGAACAGGCCAGTGTGACACCTAATAGATCAGGTCTTTACGACCCCAGTTTAGAGATGAGAAAGAGACCTGCTGCGACCAGAAGTCCCTCTCTCTCAGGCCTGCAGCCCTAACCACCCCAGGGGAGCGCATCATTAGGGCCCATATAAACTTTTGAAGTAGTGAGTCCAAGGAAAGGCCAGGTATGCAAGGCAATAAATTGTGACTTTAAATACAAACACGAAAAGTGAAAGAGTGCATGACCCTTGACACAGAGATGACTACTTCTGACTATGTCTTCTGTTTTTCTCCCCTTGGATGGAGACCTGCCAACCATGACTTATTGCTTCCCACTATCACACTCAATACGAATGGAAACTAATGGGCTTCTTTGAAGTTTTTTTTTTACTTGAGTCAATAAATCCTTACCAATGATTCAGTGCAGCTAAGTAAAACCACTAATTAATTGTGACATTTCAAATGATAGGGAAGAAATTCTTTAAAGCTTTGTCATTAGAGCAAATAACTTAACCATTGCTTAAGTGAATATGAGTCACTATGAGATCTATAACAAGCACAGCACAAACCTATTTAAGTGCAAAATGTTTCTTGGAAAAGGCAGAGCGTTTGCAGTAGGTTCTACAGGGTAAGTGTGCATGCAAATGTTCGTAAAAGTATTTAGGAGTGCATACCAAGGAGAGCCTGCTATTCTAAGAGTTTATAGCTCCCTCTGATGTCCAGTAGGTGAGTGACAGTGAGAGGCAGGCAGAGGGTGTTTCTCCATTGCATCTCAGCCAGGGACAGCTGACTGGTTGGGATCTAATTGCTCTCAAGTGAGGTCAGCAGGAGGCATTTATCTAAGCGAGTGCACAGCGACAGTGGAAGATGCGCAGAGTCAGCCTGCCAGAATCAGGGAGACATCCATGGGAATTGACAGAAGCTCCCAGCTCTTGCTTAGGTTTACTGCATTACTGGGCTTGCTTTACAACTGAGACTACAGCTTTAGAACTAAAGAGTCTTCAAATTAAAACTCTTGCTGAAAGGGAACACATCTCTGACAACTCCTGTCATCACCCAGAGCACATGTAAGTCATTAAACTATGGATTTTTATTTATTTTTTTCTTTTTACAAGAAAAGCAGCATGGTTTGTTTGTTTGTTTGAAAATACATACTGTATGTATGTTGATACAGAGGAGATTAAAGACCATAGACTTGTAATCCAACAGTATTGAATGCAATATTTCACTGTTCCCCAGTCCATGACAGGGAGATGTGCATGTGAAAGTACACCACATAAATGTTGATTTACTGCTACGCTCTTTGAAAGTAGAACTGGGTGAAACTCAGTAATCATTTTATTATTTTTTGAAGTTGCTTTAACAAAAGTCTTTTTCGACTTGTAAATGTAGTGAGCAGAACTATTTCTTTTTCAACTGCAATACCTAGACTCAAAGAGCTATAATTTATTTATTTTTTTTTTTATAGTGACGTCCCGAATAACATTTCCTGAACTGGATTATGACGTCCCCTGTCGGACTATGGTCTCAAGAGGATGGAGCAGTCAACGCACACCGTCACTCAGGACTAAAGAGAAACATCATCTCATAATACTGTCACCTGTCTTCTTTTTCACACCACTCTCCAGCTTCAGCTAAGTGCAAGCAGCTTCACAAAGTCTCCTCCACAGCCACCCTGTCTCAACGTCCCACCAGGAATCCTTGCTCCAGGATCAGGGACCCGGGAGGTCACAACACAAGTCAGGGGTCAGGTCGCTGGGCTGAGGGATAGCGCACAGATCTCAATCTCACATTTCAGTATGTTGTTCATTGATCCCCACTGCATTGTATTATAATGCGCAAATGGATGCTGACATGGAACCTTCAAAATCTGTTCTCGGGACTGTACCTGCATGCAATCTTCCTGTTCGGCAGTGTGTGTGTGGTCTACAGTGACTGCACTCCAGAGCAACTTGCCGCCATCATGAACTGCTCCAAACACGAGCGCCACACCAGGAACTACGACTACATGGAGGGAGGAGATGTGCGCATCCGACAGCTGTTCAGCCGCACGCAATGGTTCCTAACTATTGATGACTATGGCAACATCAATGGGACTCAAGATCCCACCAACTGCTACAGTAAGGATGACTCTGATTATCTAATTATAAAACCAGTGGTTCTCAACACGGTCCTCTGCTTTTATTAGTAAAAAAATTTAAAAATACAACCCTAATTTGACAGAATATATTTTCCAAATGTAAATCAGCTTCACTGTAGGTGTGAACTTCTCCTAGTCCTAGAATTTGAAATGTTATAATTCTGCCATGCAGAGTTTAGTTGTGAAATCTTTCCACTGAGTCAGTAAAGAAACTTTGGCCAGTCAAGGTGACAGAAGCACGTGGGAAGTGTTATTGTTATACAGAGTTCTCCACAGTGTAATCACAGTGTTAATGGGTCATGTGTCTCTGTTAGAGCAGCCAAAGTGACAAAGGTAAAATGAAGCAGGTGGGCTTTGGCTTGTTAAACCATAACACCATCTAAACACAGGCTGTAATGAAGTAAACTGAAGGGGCTTGGCGACTGATGGGTGCCAGGCCCCTGTGACCTCGGACTCAAACCGGCACAGACTCACACATGTTCAGTCTGATTTACTCTCCCACAAACTTACAGTGTCAGAATGAGATCTTGCCACAAAGGATTGGTATGAGTTTTAGAAATGTGAAAATGGATGATATTCACCTTCTGATGAACCCATGGTTAGCAACTCAGACAGCCATCATACTGTGTCAAGTCCAAAATTACTTTTCCATACAATTGAAAGCAAACTTTGTCAAATAATACATGCCAGTTAACTACTAAATGGCTAATTTTATTTTTTTGCCATGGTAATTGAAATTTAACACAGTAAATTGTTAAAATTGTTGCTTTAGAGCCAACATTTTCAAAGTTCCTGTTTTTAGATACTACTGGAAGTCTGTCTTGTTGAGGATGTTTTAAGTAGTTATCATTTCCTCCTATCTGACAGTGTGGCTGTGGCAGGAATGTTGGCTTGACAGGGAAATGCCTCAGAGTGGATGGAAAAGATGCTTGTGCAACAACTGGCAATGAAAGAAAGAAAAATTGATACACCCATATGTGGCTGACAGTCGCACGCTAAAGGCACACAGACATTTAACAAATAAGCCTTTGAAGAGAATAGCGTGGTGCAGATATATATGTAATAAATCAGTGAGTCATACTTTTTGGCTGCAGTGAACAAGAAGTCCTGGAAAGCTGATTGCATAAAGGCTTCTTTACAAAAAGAGAAAGCAAAAAGAAGAAACCAAAATGAGAAACTTGGGCCTGCATTATTTTTGGATTCCACATTCCTGTGTCTCTATAACAAAAATATAGACTTACTTCCACTGAACTCATCTCTTGCGCCACACAGGTTTTTTCAAACATTGTTATATTTCAAAAGGTTGTTTAGATCAAAAATCTAAATGTCTGCAATGCGGATTTTGTTATTCTCTTTGATGCTTTTGTATCTGAAATGCATGGAGAACTAAAATGTCTAATTTAGGCATCATTGAGAATAGTTGTGCTCTAAAAATGTTTCCTAAAAAAGTAATTCTAACAATACTTCTGGTCAGGGGACCAGCAATAGTTTCTAGTACAATTTTGTTCTGAATGTCTAAACAAATCCTCAACAGCAAACAAACCCATGTTACATGGGGTATAGGATTGCAGATATATTTACTTCTTACAAAATAGTAAATGGTAACTACTAGCATATGTAAAGACCATGGCATACAGTAACCAAAGTGTGATAATATCAATAAAAAAAGTTGTGTTAAGCCACAGCGAAGAGCATATAAACAACTTCCAAGTAGACAGTCAACAAATTATGAACCACACCATGACAACTGGAAAACATAGAATTCAAAAAAACTATATAAGTGGGTAGTAGTATGTTTTCGCCCAGTTTTCTACTAAATCATTCAGACTGTGGCATAATAGATTTGCTGTCAGGTGCAACCAGATAAAAATAATTGAGACACTCATTGTATCCTATAACTGCTATTAAATTCACTGTAATTTGGTGAATGCCAAACTGAAAAACAGATAATCTGATAAAGATATTTTGTAGGTTCAGCGCAGATTTGAAGACAAAGTGAATAAAAGTTATTAAAATTAATTTGCTAGACATTACATGTTGTCTTGGTATTTAGTACAAAGCAGTTAATATTAATCTCACATTCCATTTTACAATAATGCACTATTCCTGGAAGGCTGTCTGCAAAACCCTTACCAGGGAAGGTAAACACTGGATTCAAACTCTGTTCAGAAAAAGCACAATTAGGGATTACCCACAAGTTAGTTTACTTAGCCAGGGGCCGGACCAGCAAATTTGTTCAAGCTGAGGATAGTCTGAGAGGCTATCCGCATCAGAGCCAAAATGTTAACAATATGCGTGTGTGGAAATGTGTTCCATCTTTCCAAAGTAGACCAAACAACTGTAGCTGTTACATGTAATATTATGGGAATAGCAATAACTAATCAAAGCTATACACACAGGCTGAAATCCCTACTTGAGATATAAACATGTAGTTGCATCTACAGTTGCCAGGACTGTAGGGTTTATTAAACAAATGAACGGTCAACTGATTTTGATTTTGAGATTTGATGTTCAGCGTAATGTTAATTTGAATTTTGATATCACCTTCACCTCAAGTCATGATAAATAAAATCAAACAAAAAGCAGAGGAAATAAATATGAGCACTTAGTCAAAGGGCAATAATATTAAGTCAAATATCAAGTGCGAGCAGAGCACAAACAACATTCCAAGATTGGGAGACTGCCATCTGTTTGTGATCAAACACTAAAATGCAGCATGCTCAATGTCAGTCTAAAGAGCTTTAATACAGTTTTCCATTTTTCCTCTGCCTGTCAAATAAAAAGATTTCTGCAATATGTAAAAATGAACCAGGTTCTTCTACTATCTTAAATCTTTGATCTGGACCTTGCTGCTGGTTTTGGAGAAAGGTTTTATGATTCACCATATCTGTAACAGCGACATCATACCTTCAATCCCAAGAAATAAGCAAACAGTATGTATGTAATAGATATTTCTATGGTGAGAAAACAATGTTCAGTGATCTGTGGATCGGTTGGATTAAATGATGAAGTAAAATGCATACTTACTTTAGAGTCCTGCAAGATTAAGTAATGACCTCCTTCAGTCTCAAGGGAAGTGAAACACCATACTGTAAATATGTAAAAATGTTAATATAAGATAGAAATATTGATGTATACATGATCTGCATATCTGTGTTTTCAGTAAGCAATAAGTAATTAATTATAGCCTTTTTAAAATGGCAAACTCTGGCCTGCTTTATTATCTTTTCTACTAAAGCATCTTCATTCTTAACATTACATTGATTGTGTCAATACAAAGACTAGTTATATTTGCTTCAGCAATTATTTTAATGAATAATTAAAATAATTCCTAATATATAGTATATATATCATATATAGATATAGTATATCGCCTGAAGTACCTACCATTAACTGTTAAGTTGTATAACAAATTAATAAAAGAATCCCAAATCAAAACAGTTAAGCAAATGTTTTTACTCTCCCAGATTTGAAGAGCAGGTCTAAAAGGTAGCGTGCAAAGCATATGCAAGGAGGTAGTTTTCTCAATCCCAGGAGAGAGAGGCCTAATCTGTCTCCCATATGTGCTATGGCATAGGTTGTGGTTTGTGTAATGGCCACCCAGGCCAGTTAACAAGGCTTGAATAAAGCCAGAGAGACCACAGACTGATTAACCACAGGAACTTCCATCCCGTTTGTTAATGAAGATGAATGTTGAGAGCAGTGTGGAGCTGGAGTGAAGGCTGGATGTCAACAGTGTCTTATCTGTCCTGTAACATGTCTCATTTTCCTAACTGTCTAAATGTCTGGCAGGTATCCTGGAGATCAGGACAGTGTCTGAGGGCGGCATACTGGCTATTAAAGGCGTGAAGAGTCAGTATTATATTTCTATGAACAAGGCTGGACAGCTGCAAGGCAAGGTAATATTTTATCTCAGTGAGAAAAGTCATGCACGGTTTTCAGCTAATATGCAGTCATGCAGAAATAGAACAATTATTGCAAAAACATCCATTTGAATAATCAAGACCAAGAGCTGACAATAAACGCAAATGCTGGCAACAGCAGATCATATTGTATTAATGCTGTAATGTTTGTCTTATCCTTTACAGAGGATCTACAATGAAAACTGCAACTTCAAGGAGGTTTTCCTAGAAAACTACTTCAATGCTTACTCCTCTGCAAAGTGGACTAAAAATGGCAAAGAAATGTTCATAGCCCTTTCTCAGAAGGGAAAGCCAATGCGAGGGAAGAAGACCAGGAGGGAGCATATAGCATCTCACTTCATCCCTATGAAGTGCAGGGAGGAGGAGAGGAGGGTGGACTGAAAAAGCGGAGGACTAATGAGTCGCAAATTGTGTATGATTTCAATCACATATTATATATGTTAACAGACACATATAAACTCATTACCATCATCACGTTCCACTCTCCTCCATTTGTAGATTTCTTATGTTATGTTCTATAATATGTTGTAATGTTCGTAAGATAAAGTAACAGATATCAGATGGGCACATTAAACTATTCCAAATATCCTTCAATACGATGTTGAAACAAGAAAATAGCTAAATATTTGAAATACCTTCGGACTGATACACAAACTGTAAAACCACTAAAGTCTACTCAATGTTATTGTTATTTTGAGTTAAATATTATATTTCCTTATAAAACAGTTAGGTGTTTTCTTATAAAACAGTAAAATGTATTACGCACAGTCGGGACTGTACCCTTTTCCAAAGATGACCTACACCCAGCCAGATGAGGAGACCTGTATGATCAACAGAAAGGTCCAGTATAGAGATTTGGGCTTGACCAACATGTGCTGAAGCAAGCTGGACTTGTCTTTTTTAATGGTACAAGTGCTCAGAACACAGAGGCACAATGAAATAGCATGTTCAGTAAAATAAGAGTATGTAGGACGATCTGTTTGTGAATGATCTGTTTGGATCTGTCTGTCCTTCCTGCATTGAAAACTCTGGTCAAATGCATTGTAGCTGCTCACTGATTTCCTCTTCATTATCAAGGTGTGATTTTGAAATGTTAAAAATTCTGCTGCTGCTGAAAAGATATCAGATTAAAATACAAAGTGAACAACATAATAAGTGTGTATGCTACGCAATTTCTTTCCATCGGGGTTAATACTCTTGTACACTAAAATATCACATATTTATTTAGTTTGTGTTAAGCCATTCCAATATTTACTATGTATGACAAAGACAATACCAGGAGGCCATTTGTTTTTAACACACCTAATAAAATACTCATTTCAATCCCAAAGGCCATATCACTGCAATATCCCAATAGTGGCTGTAACATTACAGGACCTTATCATTATATAATTAGATAAAACAGACGAGTTTTATTACAATGTTTCCTTACAATGTATACCACTCTGGATCATATATGTGCAACTTGTGAATTACAGTATTAAAGATTGCATCAATGGGTCTTTTGACTATTCAAAGGTTTGAAACACTGCAAAACGAACTCACGGGAAGTACCTTATCAAGTTCGTAAGGTTAACATGTTAACAAGCAATTGCCTACTTACACATCCAGTAGAATGAGAGCAACACGGACATCTTTGGTGTCATTTTTCCAATATCCACAAGCACTTTTTCATGCTTTGGTCCCACAATATTTCAGAAAAAAAATGTTCTACTGTAAACAGCCACTCTGCACATAAGCAAGCCATTATTTCACACCAGACCCACGTCTATGAGCATTATTGATTCTTGCAGTTATTTGATTCAATGTTAATGTAAACAGTATTACTTCTTACTAACTTCAGGAAGAAAATCTGCATATGAACCATGGCTTGAATGCCTTGGATATGATGAAGAGAGAACTGTATTTAACACACCCGAATTAACTCAATAAATCACATTTGAGAGACAAACAAGTTTTTTACTATTTGCATGACGGCCATTAATAAGACAGATGACCTTGTTATTCAGTCACAACTTTTAAAATATCTGTAATCTCAAATGATTTGGCCTCATTTTTGGTACATGATAAAACTATATTATGATAAATAAGTACAAAATGTATGATCTGTTATTTGCTGTGATTTTGATCTTATTAGAAAATGTCTGTTCAAGGATTAGAATCTAATCTTTGAATATCATTTGATAAAATTAGGTCTAACTCCATTAAATCGCAAAAGTCTGTAGAGAAAATGCATTACACATTAAGCAACTAGTGTTTCAAACTCTGATATTACTGCAGTCCTCTAGAGATATTAAGCAGCCCATTCCTCAGCTTAGCTGATTTAATGACAGGATAATCAAATCTGTTGATGTTGTCTTAAAAAAGATTGAATACACACTGCAAAGTAACATTAGGGAAAACTTTAGTATCCTTGGACAATCCTAGACACATTAATAAAATCACTCAATCTGATAAGGGAGGTTGAGATGTGGTCATACAACTCGAGGATAAATCTATTAATTTATGATGGAAGATAAAAATACATCGACATGGTCAAATGTCATTAATTCCCTGAGTTCATATTATATTGTGTATAAGTGGAGTCTTGTCAGTGCAGAAAAATATCACAGAAATATTGGGAGGGTGCCTACACCATATGTTCATACATGCATACGTATAAACACATGCAGGCACACACATCCACACAGAGTGCAAGCTTTACCCTTTGCCTGGATTCACATCTGGCTTGGAGAACCCCTGTCAGATAAAGACAGTCAAATTGAGAGAGCCAACCCCTGAAATACGTTTGACCCAAACAACATCTGAGCAAGGTGAAGGCTTCTGCCAAGTCACGCAAAGTTAGTCTTAGCAGATAATTTGTAACATGCTCAAAATGTAAACACATTTCAGACTCAAGGCCGTGTATTCCCAGCAGGACGAGGAGAGGCTGGAGCCAATGAGAATGAGAGAGAACTGTCACAGAATATGGAAAAGGGGAAAGGAAGCTACAGACTTCCAGGAGAAAAGACGCAACACAGGCACGCCAGACACATAAATTATACTTACAAGACCTACGGGTTTTGTTTAACAAAATGCTCCTGAAATCACAAATCTTTTCAAAAAAGATTTAATACATTCTTTTTCTTTTTACAAAATGTTGGATTCCCGTGTTCCCATGTCTTTTCTTCATCTGCTGTTCATTAGAGTTATCAAATAGTAAAATTATGAAACCGGCTGTGCTGTTACCAGCAATAGCATAGAGTTTCTTTTACAGTAAAACATATTGTCTTGTAATGTTGTAATGTCACTGAATATAATCAAGTAGATTAGTAGTAATTAAAGTGCAAATGTCTAAATAGTTTTTTTGTATAATTAATAATTACATATCGGCAATCGCTTACCAGATGTTGTCATAACTTAAGGTCAAATGTATAGGTTAATAATGATGGAATCCAAAATTCTGTATTAGCTGATGGCACATCAATAGTTACAGTGGTCTGCTGTGGATTTAAAGCACAAAAAAAGTCAAATTTGACAAATTACAATATCAGTTTAGAGTAGTGTTATTCTTTACGAGTCTATATTTCTTAATATAAAAAAAAGCAGCTATAGAGCTAGTGTGCAGTTTGATGGAGCTCTTGGGATGAATAATGACTCTATCACAAGAATTTACTATTCATTGCAATGGTTTAGAACAGCAGAATTATATTTGCATTTGTGTGGAAGCATGATCACAGAAAACCACATGTGTCCCATATTACAAACAGCATGTGCAGACAAGGGCAAAGTCTACAGGGAGGTTGAAAGTCTAACATTGGCTGTGAAGAGCACTGCATGGAAGGATGGAGTGAGACAAACAGAAAGGGGGAGGATGAGAAAGTAAGGCAAGTGAAGATAAACAGGGAGAGAGGCTGGGGAGTCTCGTGCGATGTAGAGAGGTGGTCGGAGGGCAGCGGGAGAAAGGGGAGGCCCTGAGGGGGAGGGGGAACACGCAGCTGAACTTAATACATTTCAGGGCTGTAAACCTTCATTTCCCCAAAGAAAATCTGTGGTTATGCAACGTGGGGAATTCTGTGTTTGCAGACCTTATTACGGAACCCCCAGAACACTAGATCACAGGGAAAGAGGGTTGGGACCCCCAGTAACTCACCGCAATGTCGCACTTTCCCTGACAGGGAATTCAATCCACACAGAGAGATAATAAGTTATGATTAAAAGAAGATGTTTATTTCACCTACAACATACATTTAAGACATAAAAGACCACTCACTTATTCAGTCCACCATGTAACTGATGTAAAAAAGCCAACTGGCACATCTGGCTTTCAAAGGCCATTTTAACTATGGTACATTAGGAAACTATTGTGGACCACCAACAAATAAACAAAAACCTCAAGTGCCCAATTACAACACTACCGGAGTAAATACTGTTCAACAGCAAAAATTCTACCTGATTAGTAGACCAATGAAGATATGTAAACCACAATTTTAAAAGTAAACGTTTCATAGTTAATTTATTGACTTTTAAAGGTTGCAAAAGTCCATAGCTGACAGGTAAGTCAGAGACATATGATTCCAGTGGAATATTAAAGTGTTTCTCAAAGTTCTCAAACATGATATTAATGACTTCTTGGTGTTTTGCCATATGGACATTAGAGAGTGTTTTCTAGCCAACACCACATTTATAAAAGTTCACCAAACCTCGGAGTAAACTCCACAAGTATGGCCATATTTGGAGTCGAAAAATAGTGTCTCCCCATGTGGTGGCTCACATGGGACGATTGACTTGGTCAACACACAAGTTTTTAAAAGAAACAGATTCACATGGACAGCCTGAAACACCGGAGGGACATCAGTTAACGTATTCATGATTTTAAAACTTTCTCAAAATAAGCACATCACATTTTTTAAATACTGGGAGGAGCCAGGCATAAATCAAGGGTGAGGATACTTTGTGCATGTATACCACTTTCAGACAAATAATTTGGAAAGTAAAGACAGTTCGGTATTAGAATTCCCTATAAATGGAGTTTTTGGTTTAAAAGTCACTTTTGAACTCTCTAAAACTGTCAATGTCTTCAGACTCTTGTAGAAGTGATGCCCTACTTTCACTCAGTTTAGCAAGTGTAATGTAATCTAGAGGGCCACATCTTTCAAATCAGAAAAGTTCCACAGCAAATGAGTCACACATGTCTTTACACTTGGTAAAAGTAACACAACTCCGACCCGTCATGAATCTGTCTGGATTTAAATCAGTTGTCCGTGTTTATAGCCCTTTAGAGGGATTACTAAGCGTATTTGTTCCAGTAGGAAAAGGACAGGACAGACTGTGTGCATTAAGGGTAGAGATGTTGTGCCCTCGGCAGACTACTTGACAAAGTTTTGACCTTTCAGAGAAAAAGTATCACAGCAAAATGTTTCGATGCCTCACTTCACTATGCCAAAAACTGAGTCACACTCACATCAAAGAGGTGTTGCACTGATTTTGAATATGGGATGTGATTCTTATTTCAACACTGAGCTGTAAACGTTGTTTAAAAGTGATCTGTTTTAATAATACAATCTTTATTGAACAAAATAACAATAATGAGAGCAGTCTCAGAGTCCATTCATACAAATGCAATACCACTTAACCAGCAGATGCTGCCATTTTGACTGTATCAAATGCTTCTAAACGGCGAACCCATTTTCAACGCAATTGCTTCAAAGTGATTCAGTACTTCAGAAATCTTCATTTCGGTTGTAAAATGCTGGCAAAGGCTGATATTTGCTATGTTTCATACATCGTATCAACATTAGTTTGTGAGGTTAATGTTGGCTACTTATGTTGTTATCTGACCAACAAATATATTTGCTAACTCCACAACAGTGGCTCCTCTGTATTTCTGATAGTGTTCAATGGCTATTTCAGGGGGGCTGGGAGTTTGCATAATTCCTTGCAAATACAGTGCCTGTTTTGAACACTTGGAATCTCACCAACTTTTGTATTAAAAGAGGAGTGCTGGCATTGGTTGACACAATTTTTAAACCCCACTGATACATTATGGTTACTGGATTGGAACTACATTCTACTGTCCCAATGTAGTCCCAATAGACCAAATGAAAACTATTGACAGCAGGGTTTGTGGATTATCCAGAGAGACAGGGACATTGTTGTTGGAAAGACATGCTGGTATTGAGTTTTTCAGTTGTAATTTTTCAGTGTTTTGATCAGCACAAAGACAATTTTGTTTATAAATGGGTGAAGTCTCAAACCAAAACTATTTCCATGGCTTGATACCACTAGAGAAAATGTTTGTTTTTTTGTGATTTGGGTTTAAATATTTAAACAAAATTAGGTTTAATTCTCTTTTGTAGCATTTAAGAGTTATCCAGTCAAATAAAACATTAAGGATGGTTTGTAACACAAGGCCACTGTATCATTTATGATGAAAAAATTGTATTTAGGCATGCTGGAATATGTGGATGCTTATAAGGTTTTCAACTTGACTCTGGGTTTTAGGAGGTTATCTTGACACATATGTAAACATAAATGCACATTAGAACATGTAGACAGTGCAAAAAAGTGCAAAAACAAACTCTGAGTATATCTCTCACCATGAGTGGGCTTCCTCTCTTCATATTCATCTCCAGCTAATGTAGCGAGCCAACTTAAGTTCCCGTTCAGCCAGGAAAGAGTTTGGGCTTCATACCTGAGAAGCACACAGTGCAACTGTTAAAAAATTCACACTATGTCAAATATGCAAAGTCTGTCAGTCTGAGCGGCATTGCAGGTATGTATCATCAATGTGTCCTTACCTGAGATCCAGAAGGTCACCAGGTTGGCAATGTATCGCTGTATTGAGGCTGTCATCCAGGTGTTTTTTTGATTCAGGGAATGCTCAATAAAATGCTATGTGACTGTTGGGCCAAGCAGCCTGGATATACCCGAAATACCATAGTTCAAATATTTTATGTTATATTTTCATCTGTCTGAGTGTATTTAGAACAGACAACAACATAGAACACAGAGGAAAATAATGTCTCACTAACAGTTTTCTTTGAATTTTGTCTGGACTGCTGTCAACAGTAAAACAAACATTCCTGAAATGTGGTCAGATAGTTTGTTTTTTCATTCCTCTGTGTTACATTAAACAGAAAACGAGGGAACATGAGTGAATTTTAATGATAAGACATATCAGGAACAGTGAATCCATTCATATTTGATGCAGGCAGACGGACCTCAGCCATGGTGTTGTTGTGTCTAGCTATGTGACAATGTAAGGCCAAAGACCAAAAAGATATACGTAACATAAGACAAAACATAATTAGGAAATCACGTCTATGGAAACTAAAGCAGCACATTTAAAAGACTCTGAGTAAAATTTTAGAGAGGAAAATCTCCTTGAATCTGTGAAGAACCACCAGATGTTGACTTTAAACATGGAGCCATATTGTAGAAAGAAGACACAAAGACAGGCTCCTAGATCCCGAGAAACACAGCCTGCATCGATGACAGGTAAGCCTGGTGTGATATATATGAATAATATTGATAAGCTATGTTTCACTGCCATGAATTTCAAAGCAACCTGGCACACAATACACATTTGGCAGATTTCTGATTGTTTGGAACTTAATATCAAACACATACACATCTGTTTGTCATGCAAGTCTGCATGCGATTGTCTGTTTCATAAAAGGTGTAGGTAACTCAGGTATCTTTGAAATCTGACGAAAAAAACCATCTGTTTTACATAACACGAAGCAAAGCTGGCTTTCAACAAGACAAGTACATATTAATATTTAAGACTAGTTTTCCCTGAACTAACCTTTTAGATTTTGAAGAAAAAATTTGGAAATATCATCTGTGAAACTTGGATTTTGCTAATGGGCACCATCTTCTTAGATTAGAATGACTGGTTGCAGAGCATCCCAGAAATTTCCATTGCAGTAGAGTGAAAACAAATCATAAAAATTAGACTGAACTAACATTTCATTTGACTTCAATGTTCATTTTCATTCGCATTATTTCAATAAATGAAAAATCTGACATGTGTACAGCAACACAAAGGTCTGGAAAGTCAGATGGCTAAGGAATGTTTTACGCACATTTTTATAACCTTTTATGTCCCCTGGCTCATCAAAAAACAAACAGACAATATCATTATTCGTTGACAGGTAAATATTTTCTGTGGGGAGGAGGGTGGGTTTTTAATACAAATGGAAACACCGAATGAGCAGCAAAAATGGAAATAGTTCACAGTAAAAGCTCTTTGGAAAGTCCACAAAAAAATGTGATTTTTCATGGATTTTGGCTTGTTGATGGGCTATTTAAGATATTTGAAACAAACACAAATGTATCACAGGACAAAGTGCATTTACTGTTACGACAGGTAATCCTTCTTTCCCCCCGGCATTTTTATTTTGATGACCAAACCTGGAATTCTCATTTTCCTAAAGCTCCCCCCCCAAAAAACAGCTAACCTTAATGAAATGTGAATGTGTCTCGTACTGTATTAATAATGAAACACATAGCGTTAACTCACTTTGTTTATGGAACATTTTGGTGAGAGTAACGTTTACCACCATTAACGAGCAGAAAGTTCCCTGACGGTTATAGTTTTCGACATAACTCAACCGTTAACCTGGTTTAAACGTCGCGGTTAGTTTAACTAGTCATAATTCCTCCCTGTAAACTGACAGTAACAGATGCTTGGCGCCTTTTCTTTTCGTAAAGCCACAGTATTTATCTAACGTCAGTACCTCAGCGCAGCTCCGGCAGATTGGAACCGTGGAGAGAACGCCGCGCACGTTCCAAACATCCGGTGCCTAGCAACCAGCAACGGGTAACGTTCCAACGCTCCAACGTTCCGTTTCCTCCGCGTGGAACAGCACTTCCGGCGTAGAAGAAGACGCAGCAGCACATCCAGTCACAACACGTTTCCCTTTTTTTTTTTTTTTTTAATCGCGGTTCTCGTACGTGACTGTTCAAACGTGTCGCTCGCAGCTCAACTGAACGACACCAGCGGCTGCTTTGTTTTTGTCTTTGTTCTGTTAGATAACCCGGCCCGGCCCGGCCCGGCTCGGCCCAAGGTGCAGACGTTGAGCTAACGCCACTAGCCAGGTAACGTCGATTGTAACGTGGCTGCCGTTAGCTGCAGCGTGTGAGCCGGGGCAGATATAAAGACTACAGACACATCTCACTGAGCAGAAGAGAGAGGGAGAGACACACACACGGATACAACGGGAACCTGAACTCTGAAATGCTCATGACTGTGCGCAGTTACTTGTGTTTAGCTGTCCCGCTGCATTCATTCACATGCTCTGCGCTCACCTGTTGTCAGGTCAAATGGCGAAAGTCTTGCAGCTAATGGACTAAACTGAAGCTCGTTTAATGCCGCGGTCCTTCTGGAAAGTTGTTTCCTGTTTTCTCAGCACTGCCGCCTGTTCTGGTGGATTGTGAGAAAAGTGTGAATGTTGATGTTTTCACATGTAAACTAGGCATGGCTGATGACAGAAGAGACCATTATTTAATTATTGTGGCTACAAGAAGAGAGCATTATTGATCATTTCAGTCTGATGAACAGTCAAATAAGGCCAGAGAATTGTATGATATTTAATAATTGTAATAATAATTAAGTTCTACCAGGCAAACCATACAAATGTCAATCAAGTAACATTAGTGAAACAAGGAAAAGGCAGAAATGGACCAATTAAATTCGAAACAACAATATGGTTAGAAGTAATGGTCAAAACAGCAACCAAAAAATCTGTACCTAAAAACCATGCACAAATTAATAATCATACATATGCATACACACATAAATATATACACACATGCACATATGGTGGCAGTTGAAATGAAATGATAAGCCTCTTTTGTTAAAGTGGGTATTCAAAGAAGACTTATGTGTCTGAGTTCATCAGGCAGCTCATTTCAGAGTTCTGTACAGAAAGCTTGTGATAAGAGAATAGATTTTGTGTGGGATTTTAGTTAATATACTTAACTGCTATGCATGTTTAACAGCAGGAAAATACAGTATTCCAACTACCTCACGTTATTACAACTAAAATCCTAGATATTATCCTGTGTCATCACCATATGAATGTTATATTAATATACCCAAATATCTCCCAACTCAAATCAACTAATTTGTCTGAAAAAGACTCTTGTGTGACCTTTTTAACAACAACCCCTAGCTTGTTTGATGGCTTTTCCACATCATTGCACGCCTCACCTTTAAGGCTATGTAAATGTTGGATTCTTTCTGTCTGCTAATATTTGCATCATTTGTTTTGTCATTGTTGTTCAGCCATGAATGTCGGGCCCGCATAGTCCAGCACTGATCTATCAACATTTAAAGAGCAAGCATGAGCAGCCTGGATCAAGACCAGCGTCTCCATCCTAGTTGCCGTGACAAAACAACAGTCTCCAGTGATTCATCAGACACTCATGAGCTTGCCAAGCAGCCTCTCCACGGCCTAAAATTGGCATCACATGCAGTGCTGGAGAAAGCGCAGCAGAGGGGCAGGTTGAAATGCTCTAAATGTGGAGGATCAAGGATGTTCTTCTGCTACACATGCTGTTCATTAGTGGGTGTCACCCTGCAAGAAATCCCCTTAATCAAGGTCAGTAGGAGGTTAGGACTGACTTATTTTTCTTGAATCTTAAGAGAGGCCTTCATCTATGAAGTTGCTGCAATAGTAGTATCTTAATGTGGTGGAAAATTTCAATTCATGTTTTTTATGTGAGACTTACAAACTTTTGCACATGGTGCGGTTGAAATGTATCGGTCTTCTTCTGACCTGACTGTACATATTGTATGTTGTGTTCAGCTTCCTGTGAAGATAGACATCATCAAGCATCCCAATGAGACAGATGGAAAGAGCACTGCAATCCATGCCAAGATCCTCGCACCCAGTGATGTCACCATATACACTTACCCCTGCATACCTGACTTTGAGGAAGACAAGGTTGTTGTTTTTTTTCATCATGAAAGGATGGAGTTTATTTGACTCTTTCTGTATTCTGTAAACTGTACTATTTGTGGCTACAACTTATAATTATTTTCATTATTGATTAATCTGCCCATCAATTTCTAGATACATTCTTTTGGTCTACAGAATCCAAAGAGACAAGTAATAGTGAAAACTATTAGTTACATTTTTCTAAAGCCAAAGGTAAACTTAAATATCTTGTTTTGTCCAAAACAGTCCAAAACCAAAGACATTCAATTTACTATCACATAATAAAAAGAAAGAAACTTAAACTAGGGAATGTTTATTATTGTTGAAAAATAAAAGTTACATTTATTATCAAAATACTATACTTTTCTTTCCAATCAGTGAGCTAAGTGTTTCAACTCTAGTATTCTTTTTCGTCATATCTCTGCTTTTTTACCCATTACATGGCACCTTATTTGTTTTATACATTTATATTACATTTTTAATGCAAGCAGCTGTTTTTGTGTCATGTTTTGATACTGTTGCTATCCACTAAATTGACATTATTATTGAAGGCCTGTTTTGTGCATTATGTAGTCTTGTATTTGTTGTAGTATAACCAATTTGTGTTCACAACATGGCATCTGTAATAGATTTAGAAGATTGAGTCAGTTGTTGCATTTTGATATTTCATGCTTTTAAGTTTAAATTTCATATCACTAGTTATATTAGGCATAATTGGATACTGTAATTTGACTTGACATACAGAATTAAAATGGCTTCAGTGCACAAGCTCAATGTTAATTGTATTTGACAGTTTCAAACTTAGATATTTTTTTTCTGGCTTTTCATCTATTTTACTCAACTGAATGACCTTGTTTTTAGTTTTTAAACTTTATTTTGCTCCTATATTTCTCTGTTTTTGCTTCTTAAGTTTATTCATATATAAATCACCCTGTAGTCACACTGTAGAAACAACTTTTCTTAGAAACACATTATTTGTACTCAAGTGTCGGTCTGTATGATGGCGTTCCGCTCTGAATCTGTGTTGTCTCTCTGCTCTCTCCAGGTGGTGTTGGTGTTCCCTGGTCCAGGGGCCGTCTCAGTTCAAGACATGATGCAGTGTTTGCATGACAGGACTGACAGCTCACATTACTCCTTTGATGAACCCTGCATGAAGAGGCTGAAAAGCGAGGACGTTCAAGGTGCCAGTGCCAAAGAGTCAGTGACCCCAGATGAAGCAAAGAGCCTGGGGTCCAGGACGTATCCCCTGCAGCGGGTGGTCTTTATTGACAGCACATGGAACCAGACCAACAAGATCAGCACAGACGAGAGACTGCAAGGTATCATGAAAGATTTAATTTGTGTAGTTTTTCAAGGGGCTCTGACTGCTGGTGATTATTAAGGGGCAAATTTACTCCACCTACAATGCTGATTAACATGATCTCAGTGTGCTCTCACATGCTTTCTGACTGACATGTGTTCTCCTCCAGATTTGCTCAAGGTAGAGCTGAAGATGAGGAAAACATGTTTCTGGCGCCGACAGAAGGGCAAACCAGACACCTACCTAGCTACTATCGAGGCTATATATTATTTCCTCAAGGACTTTCACGAGCATTGCCTTACTCAGGAGTACAATGGAGAATATGATAACCTTCTCTTCTTTTACTCCTACCTGCACTCAGTTGTCAACAAAGCTAAGATTTCTGCTGGAAAATGCTAAGAGTGAAAACTGACATCAGCTACAAGAGACTGTTATGAACTGTAGCTGAAGAGTAGATTCACATGCAGGCCCTTGAATGTTTTATTTTATGGGTGAGTGATATTTTATTTTGTAAGAAGGACAGTGTGGTATCTATTTGTATAAGAATATGTAATAAAATACAAATGCTTTACAATTATGAAACATACATGAAGTGTGATTGATACTTGAGTACGCCAAGATGGGATAAAAGCAATCTATAAAATCAACAAAACCAAACTTTGTTCCTTGGCGGCTACCGATAAAAAAAAAGAACTGCACTTTAAATATGAAATATGTTTGCCATTCTTCCGACAGGACCGTGTTTTGTTGCTGCGACTGGTTGTCTACGCCGGTCGATAACACCCCTTGGAAATTGAAAAAATGAACTGAGAGGTTCCAGACTAATACGCATGCCAGGCTAATAAAAATGTAATAATGTGCAAAGAAATGTACATCAGATACATTTAAATATTTTTTTATTTACAAATCAGTACACATTTGTTTGAGTTATTCATGTCCCTTATTTTCTAAAAATCATATGAATCTTGGGCACCTTTTTATAATAGAATCACAATTGTTGCAAACCCAATAAATCTCCCAAATATATCTATACTGATAGCCAGTGCTGGAAATACAATATCTTTCAACCTGCCTGTGGTTAGCTAATGAGGGGTCACTAGTAGAAGGCCTCTCTGATCTTTGTTTGAAGGTTGTCACATGTCTTCTTGGCATCTCCCAGCAACATTGAGGTGTTGGGCTTGTAGAAAATGGGGTTATCTACTGCAGCGTAGCCCACTCCCAAGGTACGCTTCATCACGATCACCTGGAGTGGAGTTTAAATAAGTGTATATGGTCACTTATTATACTACACAGCTAAAAATTATATGAAAATATAAAAGATAATTTAAAAAAACAAACAAAAACAAACCTGTTTGGACTTCCACACCTCCAGAACAGGCATGCCAGCAATTATAGAGTTGGGATCTTCTTGTGCTGCAGAATTCACTGTGTCGTTGGCTCCGATGACCAGTGCCAAGTCTGTCTCTGTGGGCCGCAGACATTTTACACATTTATACACAACCACTAGCTAAACGCTCTGTCTTCACTAATGTAATTGGCTTCCCCAGCACCACACTTATCTTCTTCTGTCATAAACAGAACCATGTGTCTCACACTGCATGCCTGGTTGCTAAGAAAACAATGCTGTTTCCCTAATAACATGGCACGTCTAAATATCAAGACACAACATGAGGCTGCTCCAAGTGTAGATGGGGGGGTGGGGGGTGCGATTGTTACACGTGACACTGGTGTTATTATCCGACACCTTCCTAAAACCACTGACAACCATGTAGCAGTGACAGCTCTTTCGAGAACCTTTTAAAAGTTTACCTGGGAAGTCGTCATTGATCTCATCCATTTCCAGGACCACATCATAGGGAACACCAGCCTCAGCCAAGAGGACGTTCAGTTGGCCGGGCATACGACCAGCCACTGGGTGGATACCAAACCTGTTGGAGATTGACGCAATATATAACAGTTCATCAACACTTTGTAAACTCACTTCTCCCTGATTTATTTCCTGCTCCTCTGCTGCTACAAGTACAAATGCACCCGTCTCTTTCTTGACAAGTTCAGATTTGTTGTAAAGTGCACGGGGGGGAAAATCAACATTACAATGTAACAATACTGATGTAAGTAAAAATACTGCATTTAAAAAAAAAAAATAAATCATACTTCCATTAAAGCTACTATTAACTACTTTAAATATTTTTGGGTAGTTTGATCTATATTTTTAAAAATGTATCACATTTAGTATGCAAAATCTAAGTCTGAAAATTAAATAGTAACTATAGTTGTTATATAAATGTAATGCAGTAAAAAGTTCAATATTTCCGTCTTAAATGTAGTTGTGTAGAAGTATTAAGTACCCTGAGATTAAAACACTTAAGTAACATATCTGAAGTAAAAATTTTCAGATAAGTTCTTGAGTAAATGTTACTTCTGTCCCTCTTCTTTAATGTGTAGTATACTTTTAAAAGTACTTTACAGTTTCCCACTTTACTAATTTCCATATATCAGGTGTTTTTTGGGGTATAGTGCCTAATTTTAAAAAAGGTTTTAAAAAACTCCCCTGAGTGAGGACGCTCAGGGCAGACTCACTGAGGACCCACTGTAGACATTCACCTGACAGTCTTGCCCTGTTCCTTCAGCATCTTCACCATCTCTGCAATTGGGTACTGGGCCTTCGCTGCACATAGACCCCAACCTAAACTCAGAGAACACACAGAATAAACAAAATGCTGTCTTAATCTTAGTATATAATCAGCTTTATTTAACTAGTATCTAAAGATTTTGTAATCCTTGGTTGCTTGAGTTTATTATCCGATAGCGTTGTTTTGTTTACTACCCAATTGGAATAAATAAGCATTTGACAGTTATTGTTCATTTTTAAATGAAACCACAGCAATCCAGCAGGGGTTCAACAACAATAAAACCGGTTATTCCTCGACCCTTCATTCTTTCTTTTGTCCTCCTCTTCATGTTCTCATCTACCACAAGTCTCCTTTGTATTAACTGAGAGGGGTTCATTGGTCTGAGAGACATTTTTCTCTTGCATGTGTGGTGTGCGTTTGGGTTCCCTGCGTGCAAAGAACTCCTTTCCCTGTGTCTGCATAACCCCTATTTAACCCTGGTGGTCAGGTACCTCGTAGAGTTCAGCATTACCCCTAATCGAGTTTTTTGAAGCCAGTTGCCCGTAACCCGTATCTTCTAATTCCCCAGACGACTGGAGCCTTCTGTTTCCTCACTGCTGTGCTTTGTTGTTGACAGCGCATGGAGAAGTCTTGAGTCTGGACCCAATAGCTCTTATGACTTTTCACTGTTCCTCTAATCAAACCAGCATGTTGGACCACACAGCTGTCCTTGCGGTGATTTGGAGCCACTTGAAAACAACAGCAATCCAAGTATCCAGGAGTGGTTCCCCTTGCCTAGGCCACTCGATGACTACTCAGTTGTCAGACAAGTCTGGCTTTTTCTATTTCATAAATCAAGATGTGGTCACCATCTAACACTCAAAAATCAAATCCATCATCCTTTACTCTTTGCTAAAAAACATGTACTGACACACTCACTTTATACAGTATACTTTGACTGTGTCAGAAGAGACCAGGTTGCTGTGGGATCATTTGTGGACAAACTGCTCCCTCTTCTGGTTACCATGCTTCAGTTTAATTAATTACTGCCATATCAATCAGTCCAAGATCCTGACCCTTTTATAAACGTTTTGCAAAAGCTTCTAGCTTTCCAAGAGCTGCTGAGAAAACATTTGTTCCACATTTTGGCAGAGCAGTAAGGCTCAGCTTGTTTGTCAGGTGAGAGATTGTTGATGATACTGATCCGGACTGTGTGCAAAGTCGCAGCTGGAGTGCAGAAGAGGATCCACACAGTCCAGTGATGAGAGAATCTGATATTAAAACTGTGCTCCACCTTAGTCTCTGATGTCAACCCAAACCCTTTTTCTAAACCTGTCTTTCTCTGGGCATCATTTTCAGGAGTGTCTTCACTTTCTGCTAAAATTAATTTCTACATTTGATTAATTCAAGTTGGTTTGCATTGTGGGTAATGCTGGCCCCAGGTTTTGATAAGAAAGTAGAAATAGTGGGATTTTTTTTTTTAAACTGTCCATCATCAGTTCAACAATGTTACAGAAGCTAAATCAGTGGAGTACACAAAGATGAAACTTATATTCCTTATAAATACCCAGTGGACTCACACACGTCTTGGGTTGCATGTACATTGTGTACCTGGTGTGATGATGATGCTGTTGGCTTCTTTGATTATGTCAATGGTCTGGTCCACATTGACCTCAGTGTGAGTTCCAACAATCTCCATGGGTTTACCGCCCGCTGTGGAGGTGGTGCCGTACCCACCCAGGATCACATTGGGCAGGGAGCGGTTCATAGCCTTGGAAGAGGAAGAGGACAATAACTCAGACTCTGTAACTGTGGTGAGTAGACAGTGTGAGTTCACGCATGTGGCTGGATACGGTCTACTCACCACACACATGATGTAGGAGAGGATGGCACCGGAGGAGCCAATCAGAGCGCCGACAATCGTCATGAGATTGTTGTCCAGCAAGAAGCCTTCAGCACAGAGCGCCCATCCAGAATAGCTGTTCAACACGGTGATGACCACTGGCATGTCAGCACCCCCGATGGCTGCTGTGAGGGTAACACCCTATGGGGAGGTTGGAGAAGTTGGACAGAAATAAAACAAGGAGTTAGTAAAAACATGTAAGCCACTTAAGCCAATTTCTAATCTGTAAAGCAAGAGTTGAAAAGTGTGTACCATCTCCTATAATGAAGTTTCTTAAGTATTTTTACCATTATAACATCACATTTCACTCATTGGGTAGAGTTAAAGTAACTGACAAGGTACCGACTTTTACTCAAATTAAAGAAAAAGTGTATTATTGTGTAAATTAGGTATTTTTCGTATGTTTTTTGCTTCATCCATTCTCAGTTTAGTGAATCGTTGAAACTCACCATAATAGTGGAAAGCCCAGACACTCCCACTAGACACCCCATGCCAGTACTGTAGCTGGAACTGAGCATAAAGGGCACCATGCCTCCCATTGACGCTGCCATCAGACCGGCGTTCAACATGTGGCGTCCCGGCAACAGCAGGGGGGAGGAGTTCAGGATGCCTAAAACCAAAAACATTTTCAGAGAAGTCAGGAATGAATGTCACTCTTTTGTAATGCTAAAGGAGAAATAATCCGACATGCCAACATGTAAATGCACTTTTCTCTTAAGTAGCGTCCAGTGTCTTTGGACTCTCTGTGAAGGCCTCTAATCAGCTGTTTGTCCCGTCCACAAAAATCAGACAGCAGCCCTCGATCAACCACAGCCCTGCCCTACCCATAACAAATTACCAGAAAGCTTCTCATGTGTTCCTCTTGATCAGTTGCACGGCAATGTCAATTAGGGACTGCTGACACATGCACACAAACCCCCAGTCTAGGCCTGGATTTACCAGAGGATTTTTGGCTTTAACTGGATCAAAGACACAGTCAGCGGCACGGGACGCAAAGCCTGCCATGTTTATATAGATATTAGTGTGTCTGTGTCAAATGAAGAAGATCAGACTTGTAAGAGACATAGTCTACAGTCTTTAAAACTTGTCACATGCACAATATCTATAAGTGCATTTATACTGTAGATGCTACAAATATTTTGTAAGTAAAAACCCATCACCTTGAAGCTTGCCGTAGGCCACCAGTGAGCCACTGAAAGTGACGCCTCCGATGTAGGTGCCCAGGTACGCCACGGTCTTGAGTACACCGGCGGCTGGGTGAGTGTCTAGGTGGGGGTACTCAATCATGAACTCTGCGACGCAGGTGAGGACAGCTGCCAGCCCAACAAGGCTGTGGAAGGCTGCCACGAGCTGCGGCAAGTCCGAGATTTCAATGCGCTTGGCAATGGTCAGACCTGCAGGCAAATACAATAAAAAAAGACAGATTTCAATCAATCTCAGTGAGTTACTACAGTATGTCTGGCTGAGTCCAGCACCAGACCCCGACCTTCTCATGCACATTGGCTATGTTTGAATGCAAAAGGTGAAAATATTACGTATTAATGGTTAAAAGGCAAACACCTGTTTTCAGTAACTTCACTCTTAACAAATGGGGCCTGATCTTCAAAGCCAAGTCCTAAGTTAAGTGTTTAAGTGTGTTTTCACAAAAACACAGGGTCACTAATTTAATACTGAGTAAAGCCTCATGCGCTGCTGCCTATGTGTCTGTCTGTTGATTACAACATCATTTATCATCCCGCTTTCTGATAAAACTGTTAACATGTACAACATTCACACATGATGAAAATCTACACATCTCTGTATCTGAACAGGATGATTGATGTTCTGTTATGAATTAGCCAAAATCTCACACCCTTCAAAAGACCAGAGGAGTCGCATGCAACGTTAATAACATGTAACTCATTCATGATGGTTTTCTAACAAATGGTTGGACTTCAAAGGGGAGCTATGCCCAAGCTTTATTAATTTTGTTTCTTTTTAAATGGAGACTGAAGCCTAGTGAGGCCTTTGTTGGTAGTGAGTCTCCTTGCCACGATACAGCACAGCATGCTTCTAGGGGCTTTACACAGTGGTCAACAACAAGATCTGTTCTGAAACTAAATAAGGCAATGAACTATAATCAGTGCCAGAGCAGGCATTTTGCAGCCCATGGGTCCCATCACTTGTTTGAGAAGAACAGTTTTTCAGCCAAGGAAAGTCTGCGATCACAACATCATGTGCATCTCAATTGTAGAAACTCTAAAAGCAGGAAGCTACCTACCCAGGGTTCCCCCAGTGGCCATGGCAAGAGACATCTGAGACAGCAGCTCTGGTGAGGGTTTGAGAGCCCCGAGAGTGGCAGCGATGCCCCCTGCCACTCCCATCATGCCCAGGGTGTTCCCCAGGCGACTAGTGCCCTGAGCAGAAAGGCCCGCCAGCGCCCCGACACAACACAAGCCAGAGCCCAAGTACATCATCTGAGGTAAAAAATAAAAAAAAAAAAAAAAACAGTTTCACTATGAACACAACCACAGTCATCTTGAGAGCCACATTCTGACAATTATTTCATTTCACTGACTTAATACAAGCTACTTAAATATGTTTTTTATGAGAACAAATGTGAGGGGAATGATGAGATGTATATCCGTCACCTGCTCAATGCTATATCCAGCAGCCACTGAGGCTCCATATCCCCCAACAAATGCAGCCCCGGGCAATGCGTACAGGTAGTTGTACTCCGGAGGGTCAGTGGGACGCTTGAACATGTCCAACATCCTCTGGGTGATCAGGAAACCACCTGCATATACACAAAAAAAAAAAAAAAATTAAATTCAACATTTTGGGCACGCCCAATTTAGCTGATTTGGCGTGCAAGAAATATTGTTTCTCTTTATTGTTATTTTTGTGTGTGAGTGTTGAACATCACACCGGCAATGTTGATGGAGGAAACAAAGGCAGCAGCGAGAGCAAGACTCTCAGGCAGGGTGGAGGGTGTGAGACCTCCACCCATCAGCACCAGACCTCCAACCGCCGTCAGACCTGAGAGAGAGAGGACAAACAGAACATCAGAAAAAAAAAATAACACACACCTACACCAGGTGTCTAAATTTGGCCATAACCATCTTGACTATTGACTACTGACCTGAGATGGCGTTGGTGACAGACATAAGCGGTGAGTGCAGAGCGGGGGTCACGCCCCACACAGTGTGGTATCCCACAATCCCAGCCAAGCCAAAGGTTGTGACCATCTGAGTGAAGGCTGCGTTGGGGGAGATGATGCCCAGAGCCAGACAGGTGGACACACCTACAGAGAGACAGAGCAGAGCAGTGTTGCTGTTGTTATGTTTGTATGCCTGTGAACAGTTCTTTCAAAACAATGCTGTCCCCTTTTTACCATTTAAGCAATAGGAAAAAAAAATAAATAAATAAATAAATTCTTAGGTTATGAAAGTGTGATGATTCATAGTTTCTCTGAAACTTAAAATTCAACTCACATTTCATACTTCACTGAAAACTTTATTCCCCACTGTGATTAATTATAATGGCGTGTCTACAATCAAAAGTCCCATTAGAATCTAGTGATCTCAGTGCTCTTAGCAATAAAGACTCATTTTAAAACTTTTCAAATATATTGATGGAACTAGGGCTGCTATGAATTATTTTATTTTTTTAAATAATAATAATAATAATCTTATCGTTCCAGGTCTATTTGGAACTGCTGCATATTGCACAACCAAAATTTTACATCAAAAGTAACAAATGATAGGAAAAACTGACCAAAAGGCCAAAAAGAATTGCCTGTTGGCTTCATTATGTTCTACATTTCTGTTGGGTTAATTGTATAACTTAATATAAAATTTAATTTTCTATTCAGTAGAGGAGGGTCTTTTGCACAGAATAGGGAAAAAACATAATATATTCCTTGTAAAATAACTTCATAGCACATGAAATTGTAAAAATAAAAGAGAATATTTCTGCATAGAACTGTGTTTTCTGACCTGCCGTGTAGACGCCAGCAGAGGTCAAGGTACGGTTGAAGGGAGAGATCACTGCTGCTTTCTCAGCCTCCAACTCTGCGACTGTCTTCTGTTTTACTGGGGCTGGGGGGACAGTTTTGGGGAGGGGAGGCGGGAACATGTCTTTGCCGTCCTGGTCACATCATAAAACACACAATGGGACCAGTGTGAGAACACAGAGGACGTCCAGAGACTTTTGCGTGAGAAACAGACATCAAGACTTTGGAGTCTTGCATTGTGGGAGATCTTGCCTGCAAAACACAAACTCACGGACCGCATAGGAGATTATACTGAACAAACAGCAATCACAAACCAGTTACCAGTGGTTTTGAAAAATAAATTCTCTTTAAAAAGGGGCCTAAATAATGCTTAGTGTAACAAGGGGTAAACCGATACGTCCTGTTGAGGTTGCATGCTTTCTCTGCCATAAACAATGTGTCAAAGCCAAAATTCCTGGAAAAGTATATTTTGAAACGTTCATAACATTCTTGCTGGGATCCAACATGAGCTATTCCCAGCTGGGATTAGGTTTTTAGTACTCATTTGGCGCAGTATCTTAGCATGACAGGATCTGATAGCCCATGCCGAGAGGGAGGGAGGGATGCCAGCAGAGATGGAGGCTGCCAGTAGACAGTTACAACAAATAAAAACCCACCTTCATAACAAGAGTCCCACGGATGACATGGTCAATTGTTCCATAGTCAAACTCGTCTTTGGGCTGATAGTAGAAGTATTCCTTGTCTGGGCTAATGGCCTTCAGCAGCTTCAGTATGTTGTTTGAATACAGAGTGCTCGCCTGGGTGGCCATGCGGCTGGGCAGGTCTGTGTAGCCAATGTGTGTTACTCCCTGGTTATTAAGAAAAAAAAAAAAAAAAAGCACATCACGAGTAAATTTTACATTGTGATGAACAAAACATTAAGACAGGCTTTTTTCAAGGGAACTACGCAGAAACCTCACCTTGTGAACGTACAGCTCTCCAGGCTTGGTGGTCTCGATGTTGCCCCCTGCCTCTGCAGCCAGATCCACCACCACAGAGCCGTCCCTCATAGACTCCACAAACTCCCTCTTGATCAAAATGGGAGCCCGCTTCCCTGCATGGAAACAGGAAACAGAGGGACAGGTGAGACGCATCAAATGTTCATAATAACATGCAATCTAAGAAACGGGAAAGTGAAATGACAGTGACTCCAAATTAAATTCTGCATTTGTACATTTCTGGCCACATGGGGGCAGAAAAAAAAAAAACATCCAAACAAGCTTAGAGTTATCATGTGTCAATTCAAATCAACAGACAAAGAAACATCAGCATTTACTTGAAGTCCTGGGTCCGACCGCCTGACATTGTGAGTTCCAATATTTATCCTTCTTTCTGCTTTATTTTAGTTCCCACCAACTCTCTGGCTCTTTAACTGCTGGATGATCAACTTTATGTGTTCAATGTTAAACTTTATCTGTCAGCTGTTGGCAGGTAGCTTACAGGTGGTTTATCCAGGAAACATCTGCCAATGTGGATTTACGACTGAAGCCGAGTCTCAACTACAAAATTAAATTTCCAGGTTGCCAAACCAAAATAATAACCTAACCGAGGCTAAAAAGCTCAGCCCACTTGCAGAGGTGGATGGGTTCTTCACAAGAGACTACAACTGGTTCAGTATTACTACGCAAAAAACTTTGATTAATGCAGCTTTAAAACGCCAAAAGATAAAAGACAAGAGAGGGCGAAGGTACCAGTGTGACTGACCTGGAATCAGGGCAGTGCTGATGACAATGTCGACCTCTTTGCACTGCTTAGCGAAAAGGGCCATCTCGGCCTCAATGAACTCCTTAGACATCTCTTTGGCATAACCGCCGACCCCGTCGCCAGACTCTTTCATGTCTACTTCTAAAGGCTCAGCACCAAACGACTTGAACTGCTCCAGGGCTGCTGGCCTGACAACAGACAGACAGGTTATTGTCAAAATCATGGTAATCACAACCATCGTCACTCAGTCTCCCCCCCATCTAATACCTGGTGTCAAATCCTCTGACTATGGCTCCCATCGACTTGGCTGTCCCTGCTGCTGCCAAACCAGCCACTCCACCTCCAATAACCAAGACCTTTGTGAAACAGAAACATCCATATGCCTTAATGTACAAGGGGGAGGCGAACAGTCCACTGTTACACATTTTATTTGCAGTACAGAAAGAAAAAGGGAGGAGTGTGGGAGGACAGAAATCACTCCTGTTGACTTGCATAACATGTAGAGTTACCTTAGCTGGGGGGACTTTTCCTGCAGCTGTGATCTGACCCGTAAAGAACCTGCCAAAGTGGTTGCTAGCCAGAACCACAGCCTTGTATCTACGAAACAATCACATTTGCTGTAACAAAACATTCCTGAACAGCTACAAACATATGAATCTGCACATAAATGTATATTTTTTTTTGTTTACCCAGCGATGTTCGCCATGGAGCTGAGTGCATCATAGCCCTGTGCGATGGTGACTCTGGGCACCTGGTCCATGGCCAGCACAGTGCTCTGCCTCTCTGACAGCTTCTTCATCAGCTCTGGGTTCTGCGCTGGATAGATGAAGCTCACCAAGGTGGAGTTGGGCTTCAGGAGGTCTGCCTCGCTAAAACTGGGGGCTCGAACCTACAGCAGATAAAAGGATGTTAAAAGGAGTAGAAATTCAGTGAGACATCTGGACTCAAACAAATTGTACACAGAATTGTCCGATTGGCAGATGTGTACAAACCTTGAGGACCAGGTCTGAGCCGAGGGCCCCCTTGACGTCGGTGATGGTGGCTCCAGCTTCTTTGTAGTGCTGATCAGAGAACTTGGATTCGTCTCCAGCTCCGCTCTCCACCTGCACCTGGAAGCCCTGTTTGACCAACGCCTGCACCCCCGCAGGAGAGAGCGCCACGCGACGCTCATTCTGTACCGTCTCCTTGGGAACGCCAACCACTACATCCTTGTAGAGCAGACCTGAACACACAAACCAGCTGATAGTTGAGTCTGCAGCACATAAAAAGCCATGGAAGGCATTAACAGGTCTTTATTGAAAAACTAAGATGTTCAGATAAATAGTCAAACATTTCATACAAAAAAGTTTATCATAAAACAGGAGAACTTTTTTTTTTTTTAATCTTTTTGTGCAACAACACAGGAAAGCATGCGTGTACAGCTGAGATTGTGTGGCTGCGAACAGTCTAAGGTTACACATTTCTCTCCATATACGGCATGGTGACCTCGCCGCCATGGAGACATTATTAGCAGGTGATTGGCTCAGAGCCAGCACACACAGTGAGGCCTGCACTCCCATGGAGACATGCTCAAAATTCAAAACTTGAAAGCGCTCGGTAACTCCCCAAACTTTCACAAACACTCGGCGACATGTGCCCGGCGAAACAGCACTGACTCCACAAGCAAATGTCTGTGAACAGAATCTGCCGGGCAACAGTTAAACTTTTGCATGTCACCTTTAACTGACCTCTCGTATGATCTCACTTATTAGCAGCTCCTACAGCTCAGCGAGCATAGCCGCTGCTTGGTTCACTACAGCTTTCCCTATTTTGGGAAAATCCCTAGAAACCTGCTGCAAACAGTTCAGGATCTGTGGAGGCTTTTTTTTTTTTCCACTCTTCTGGCCAGAAGGAGCGTGTCCTTGAGTGAACTGTTAGGCTCTAATTCCTCAACTCAGACACAGAGGAAATCCAAACCAAAGTAAGTACACGGACCCAGGCGGTCCTCTGTGAAAACTATTGTTAGGTTAAGCAGAGAGATTTTAATAGGAGGGGTACATTTCCTACCTCTGGAGGCCTGTTGGTCCCATAACACAGGGAAAGTCCGGAAATGCCTCCTTCCAGGTATCTTCTGACGGACCCCTCGATGGAACAAAACGACAGAGGAGCCGGAGATGCAGCGCAGGAGGGTCGACATGGCCACTGAGCGTCCGCCCCGAGACTCCCTCTGGCTCTTGAATATGAACACAAACAAGCAGAGGTAAGTGGTAAGTTAACACTACTTCTGCATCTGCTGTCAAATAAAAAGGCACATTATAATTCCCCCCCCCAAAAAAAAGTAGTTCCTGGGCCCCACGGTCACACACACTCAGGTGGCCTGTGCTGCGAGGCCTACAGACAGCAGCAGAGTGACATTTCAGCTCTGCAGGACACGACACACACACACACACACACACACTCAGGCCCTAGGGTTGATTACACACTCCGGGCTTGTTCGCGAGATTTGGAATTATGACGGCACAGGAGGCCGAAACCCTGCCAAGTCTGGCCTGGTTGTTGTGAGCAGGAGCAGAGAGAAGTGGGCAGAGAAATCAGTGCTCAGATAAAATGCTGAGGGGCTGCAGGACTCAGACACACACCACACCACACACACCTTCTTACACAAGCAAACTGTAAAGAAATGTGGTGTTTATGAATACTGAACTCTTAGAAAACACAATTTCACTAGAAAAATTAAAAAAAAAAAAAAACACCTTCAGCACCTCCATTGTGTTTTGATTTTAAGTCAGACAACTTGTTTCTGATAAAACTTATTTTTTCCACTCACTCACTCATTCACTGAATCACACAGTCAATCAGTGTCCTTCATCCTCCACCTTCATCCTCCACCTTTTTACCAATTCACTCATAAACTGAAGGATTCGTTGGTTATTCTCGGACTTGCCTTTCAGAGTTTGCAGAAAGAGCAGGTGAACGGCTCAACTTTCCCTCCGCAGCAGGGTCACCTGTGACACGTCCTACCCCCAAACTCCCTCGTCCTCACACACACACACACAAACACACTCACGACCTTCCGCAGTTTCGATATCACTGCTGCACTATTTATGTATAAATAGGAAACCATGTGACCTCCCTCATGACCACCCTTGAAGCAGATAAACAGCCGCTGCTTATCTCCGACAGCCTACCTGCGAGTTACAGGCTGGATTACCATGTTTATCAGAAATAATCACGAAAGATTTATTTAAAAAAAAAAAAAAGGTTTTGCAAGTCGCGATGGTCCCTCTCGCTTCCTACGCAGATTTAAAAAAAAAAAAAAGGATGTTTAGGTGGCACACATACATATAATTGAGGAATATCTATTGGACGTGTTGGTTTAAATATTTTAGGATTTCTGCATTTTCTTTTCTGGACACGTGGAGCCGCCAGAGCGACAGAGAAAGGTCTAAAACTTACTTATTTTTGGTCAACCATGACTATTTCCTGCTTCCTCTACGTCAGTTTGAACGAGCCAATGTTTATTCCAAACACATATTATTTACTTAAATATTAAATATGTAAATATATGTTTTTAAAATATTAAAAACGTGTAATTTATTTTATTTTGTATTTTATATTACTAATTTACAGAATTACAAAATGGAGACGTTTCCATCAACAGTGGCATTGTAAGGTACCAGACTGAGCAATTACTAAAGAATATAAAAACAAATGAACGAATAGATTAATAAATAAGTTCAAATACCAAAGAAGGGAAAGAAAAGCAAACAAACAAAACACGAATATAGAAGTAAACACAAAATTATTTATTATTATTATAGAAACCATAGTAATAATTAACAGTCTTTTGCCTTTTATTTATTAACAAGTATAAGAGGAAATAATAATAAAAATAAAATCAAAAAAACTTTTAGTATCCAAAAAAGATGACTGTTTTCAAAAAATATCGCTTTATGTAAAAAATATAATAATGGCATTGAGGATTAACTAACATACTTTGTCTTTCATGATAATATAAAACAATTATTCTTCCTTTATAAATAAAAAAAATATCACAATTATTGCGAAGCGGAAACCAGGTTCAACAACAACACACGTCTGGCGCAGGGAAAGGTTTTGGTTGGCCATCTTCTTTTAGCGCCACATGGGTTCTGTAAACATGAGTCTCTCTGTTCCTTCATCTCTGACAGGATTTATTTAATGCATTAGTATTCGCCCTTCTCTGGTATGCGACTGTTTTTTGTTAAAAAGTATTTTACGCTTAGTAGCATGTGAACAAGCCAAAGTAAAGGCCCGAGCGTCACTCCTCCTGTCTGAATCTGCTTTGCTGCAGCATCAGGTCTGAACTGCTGGTGCACCATGGGGTCCCTGAGGCTGCTGTCGGCGGATCCATCGGACCGGGGCTCCCAGAGATGCAGGCTGGGCCCAGGCCTGATGTCGGCGCTGGGTCTGAGCCTGGGCTCCCCGCTGCTGGTGTCTGTCCCCGGGGGGAGCTGCCTGTGCACCGCCTGGCCCCGGCCCGACCTCGCGGAGGGCTTCCTGCAGCTGGACCCGAAATGCTCCTCTCCCGGCCTGATCGCTCACCCACCCGAGCGTGTGAGCCTGGACCCCGGACACCTCGCCCCTCTCCCCTGCCCCAAGCTGAAAGGTGTTAAAGTAACTGTGGTGGTCCAGAGTGTGGAGTTTAAGAAGCAGGCCCCTCCTCGCCTTCTTCATGAGCTTGTCAAAGACCTGCTGAAAGGTGTGCATGTCCACAGGAAGTATGTGATCAACCTGGAGGACTTTGATGCAGAGATTAGATATGTTGTTGTCGAAAGCATCAATCAGGATTGTGCCACTGCTGGACTTATCACCTCTAAAACTGGTGTGGAGATAGCTGGTGTCCAGACGGTCCGGCACTACAGGAGCCGGCTGCAGGACCAGCACACGGTCCCACTGGGAGGCCTGGAGGAGGTCTGCATATAGTCACTGTAATGACATTATTGGTACTCATCTAGAGTGTGTATTCCCACTTTGTGACACCCGCTTTGTTTTATTTTTTGACTGTATTTTAGGTGAGTGCCTCCCTGAGAGAGATGCTGCAGCTGCCCCTGCTCTATCCAGGCACCCTGAGCTCTCTGGGCGTGTTGTGTCCCAGAGGTGTGCTCCTGGTGGGGCCTCCGGGCGTGGGCAAGACCCTGCTGGTCCGCAGGGTGGTGGGGGAGGTGGGGGCCAGCCTGGTGGTGGTCAGAGGGCCAGAGGTAAGAAGTAATGTTAATCGCATCCTTTCGTACTCTATGTGTTTACATTCCGTTGCTATTTTAAACATCAAATCACAGTATGTGTAATTGTATTTGGCAAAAAAATAAATAAAGAATGTTGCTCCAATGAAAATACTTCATTCTGTGACAGTATTTTCTTTACATTAAAGGCTACAATGAGTTGTGCCAGAGACCTGCTGATGTTGTTGTACATTTTGGGTAATTGATTAAAATCAATTATTTAAAGCGGCTTTAAAGAATAGAGATCCATAGTCAACCAAAGTCTTTATTTAATTGTCTTCTTTGTACTGGGACACTGGTTTTAAACTCAAACATACTTTATTACTTACCTTTTTGTTTTTTATGTTCCAAAGCACTTGGTCCAGCATTTTGTGTAAAAATACAGCTTAGTATTATTAAATTATTATTAATAGTCATTGTGAATCATTTTTTCAGGTGGTGGGATCGCGGCCGGGTGAGAGTGAGGAGAAGTTGCGTGCTGTGTTTGCGCGGGCTCGATCTGCAGCTGAAGAGGGTCCATGTGTGCTGTTCTTAGATGAGTTGGACTCTCTGTGTCCGAGGAGAACCGGCTCGTCAGCACCAGAGAACCGCCTGGTCGCTCAGCTTCTCACACTGATGGACGGGATGAATCAGTCTGATCGCTTCCTCATCGTCGGAGCCACCAACCGGCCGGACAGCTTAGACCCAGCACTACGCCGGCCTGGAAGATTTGACAGAGAGGTACGGATGATGAAATATACAACCCAATACATAATAATCTATGTAAATAAGTCTTGGAGTCTTTGAATTGTACGTCTTTCCTTCAGGTTATCATTGGAGCTCCCACCTTGCAGCAGAGAAAAGCCATCTTGTCTGTTCTGTGTGCGAGGATGCCTGTGTGTCCCAGTGTGGACATGGCAGAGCTTGCACAGAGAACTACAGGCTATGTAGGAGCAGACCTCAGTGCCCTGTGCAGGGAGGCTGCCATGCACGCTGTACGGGAGAACTCAAAGGTAAATACAGCAATCAAGTGACGAATCATATAGAAACAAAACATTGATACTTAATTACTTTTAGGGAAACAGCTGAGCTCCCTTCAGACCTACATGTATTACCTTTAATCAGGATGTAACCAGATTGGATTGCAGTTAACACAGTAGGTTTCAAAAGTGTCTCCAATGACTTGTGATCATATTTCTCTGCTTTACTGATATTTTTCTTGTATGTGGGGAAACTGCAACTGCACAACTGTTGCTGAACAGCAAAAACTCACACCAGTGCTCATCTTTACAGCTAGAATGTGTACTATAAAGTTGACTAGGCATTCACCAAGTAAAAGATGCACTTCCATTCAAACTACAGTGCATATATGGACATATGTGTACCTGATAACCCATAATGTGGTTTGTCAGATTCTAGTGCTTTATCGGTGCATTTTGTGTGCAGTCATATCAAGATGTGCCCAGGACTCCCTCGACAGCAGTACTGATTCTGAGTGGATTATCCTGGTATAATAAAGTAAACTGAATTGAACTGAAAGTGACCAAGCCAAGTGTAAAAACTGCTTTAATATAAAATGTTGAAGACATAGATTTATGTTTTTTCTTTCTTGTGTTGCCTTGTTATTGTTGTCTGCAGGTTTCAGGAGAGCAGGCAGTGGGTATGAAGCACTTCCAGGAGGCCCTGAAGACGGTGCTCCCCTCCTGCCTGCGGAGCAGCCTCGGGAGGACGGAGCTCTCTCCAATATCTTGGGAGCAGATAGGAGGCCTGGATGAGGTCAAACTCAAACTAACACAGGTAAATGAGTGGCAGTGTTATAATTATACACAGTACAGTAAAAAGTCATCTGAGCTCGTTTACTGTTGAAGACTGATACCTGCCATTAGAATGAATGGATTTTACTTTCCCTCCATCTCTCCTCTCTTGTGTCTGAACATGAAAGAGTATTGAGTGGCCGATGAGATACCCCGAGGCGTTTGTTCGTCTGGGTCTGTGCCGGCCCCGTGGCGTGCTGCTCTACGGACCTCCAGGATGTGCAAAGACGACGCTTGTCAAGGCTGCGGCCACCTCTTCGCGCTGCGCCTTCCTGTCTGTCAGTGGTGCGGACCTCTACTCTCCGTATGTCGGAGACTCAGAGAAGGCTTTAGCGCAGGTACTCTCTTTACACAGTCTGTAATAACCTGCAAATGGCTGCTGTGTGTGTGTCCTCCTGTCTGTTTCGTCCATAAACACCTGCCTCTGTCTGTCCGCCCACACGCAGCTGTTTTGCCAGGCCCGGGCCTGTGCTCCCTGTGTCCTGTTCCTTGATGAGATTGACACTCTGATTGGCTCGCGGTCAAACTGTCAGACAGCTAACAGCGTACAGACACGCCTCCTGTCCGTGCTCCTGAATGAGATGGATGGAGTCGGCCTGAAGACGCTTGAGAGGAGAGGGACGGAGAAGATCCTGCAGGCAGAGGGAGTGGAGACGGATCACACACAGGAACAGGTCAGATGTTATGGAAATGTGCTCGAGGCTGCCACTCTTCCTTCTATTACTCAACACAACATCCGGTCAGTATGACGTGATTTAGTCAACACTTTATGCTATAAGATGTTTTTGCTCTTTAGCAGTTGGACTGCCAGGAAGTATGCAACAAAGATGTGATGGTTATAGCTGCCACAAACAGACCTGACTGCTTAGACAGTGCCCTCCTGAGACCTGGCAGGCTGGACCACATCATCTATGTCCCACCACCTGACCAGCAGGTATGGTATTTGTCTCAAGGGAATGAAAAAAAAAGTTATATTATAACAGAAATCTCGTAAGGGAGTTTTTAGAAGTGATTTAAAAGCTAAACATGCTTTAACTAACCCTGTGTATGCGTTGTTCCGTGTGTTCAGGCTCGTCTTTGCATCCTGAAGGTGTGTACAGAGTCGATGCCCATAAGTGCTGATGTGTGTCTGGAGGAGCTTGCCGCAAAGACCGAGCTTTACTCTGGAGCTGACTTGGAAAATCTGTGTAAAGAGGTAATGTGAAGCACACGCCCAAAGGCCTCACCTGGCTATAAAACACAAAATGTTACTAATAATACAAATAATAATAATATAATAATCTTGGTCCTAAATGTTGACATAAACAAACGGAAAGAGTAGGAATACCTGAAAAATGTTTTTGTTTTCCAGGCTGCTCTGTTGGCACTACAAGAGGAGAAGATGGAGGCTTCTGCCATCAAACACACATACTTCCTTCGGTCCCTCAGCAAAATGAGCCCCTCTCTCACTGCCCAGCAGATCCACACATATCAAACACCTTCCAGATGACAAACCACATATGACCATGTCCTCTGCATTGATACATTTTATTATTATACAAACATTTATTTTAAATAAAATTTGTAAAACTTGACCTTTGGTGGTATTTTCGCTTGTTTTTTTTGTTTGTTTTTAATGTTTGAGATCTGCACTTCAAACCACCTGCCAGCCACTGACTTTCAGTTTTTAAATGTGGCCACAAGAGGGCGCTGCACCCCCAGAAAATGTATTGATCATCCGCAAGTTAATATGTTGATGACTACTGGTGCATTTCAGTACAGGAAGCTCTATCTGTCTACGTGCCTTTCACCTCGTACTACCTCTCATCCAGCCTACATCAGCCGGGCTCACAGGATGCTCTGCTAAGATACGTCAAGGACTTCACGGCAACAACAGGTGAGACCTGCCACACACAGCTGCCTCTGCGACTTGTTGACTTTAATTCACTGAATGGACTCTCGGCTTCATTGTAAAGTGGAAATGTGATCAATTTCTCTTTAGGTATTTGGGAAATAAGAAAAATGGTTGGATTTTTCCAAATGTTGAGGAAGAAAAAGGAGGTGAGCTGTCTACATTTTTGTTATGTTAAAAGTGATTTTGTATACTGACTTTGTAGCTTATGTAAGATATTATATTAATTTTAATGTTATGCACATTTAAAAATGCATTTTTACATGTGTTCCAGCTGATCCCTCTGATAGGGTTCATGGCTTTTGCTGCAACAGGAGCCACCTCGGCTGCCACCTACTTTCTACTTACTAAACCTGATGTTATGTGAGTGTTTTTTTTCTTTTCCATAACTTAATCTGACTTCTATCAGCGTGTGGCATGCAAGGACTGCTTAAAATAATGTGACATTTTCATTCACCATTTTCAGTTTGAATAAGACCAAAAACCCAGAACCATGGGAGAGAGTGGACCCAACAAAACCCCAAAAGGTAATCTTTAACATCCCTAACATTACATAACATCTTATAATGTTTAGATGCTTGTTGATAAACATAGTTTTTTTTTTATTGGCACTCAAATTACGAGCAGAATCTTCTAGCATGCAGCTCCAGTTTGCTGAGTCACTGAGGGAGAAACGTTATCAAATTAGTACCAGCCTGCTATTGGGATATCAGAGTAATGATATGTGTGTGTTGCCACACATGTTGGTTTAGGTCACCGTGCAGCTGCTCATGTTATCTGTAAATTGTAACGCCTGCTAAGAGGTCAGAGGAGGCTTCATTTTTATTTCCGGCGTTTCGTTGCAGCTCATCACCATCAATCAGCAGTGGAAACCAGTCCAGGAGCTGGAGTTGGTGAAGAGCCTCACCAAGTAAAAAAAAAGCGGGCATCTTCTAGAAACATCGGCAGTGTGACTACGTGCCTGCCCCCCATCAGTCTAACAGAATCCTTTCTGCACAAACTAGGACGCTTTGACACTCAGTGTGCGGAAATGCTTCTGCTCCACTGGTGGGGGTTCACCCTGCTCTGTAGTGGCCCAGCCCAAGGACATCCATCCACAACAATACTGTCATGAAGCTACAGCTAGAGATCTATGTTTATATTGAAGAAGATGTGGTGTTTAATATAAAATGGAAGTTGGTAGTCATAGTAACTCAGATACTGCAGTAATGTGAATGTACGATAGTGTCTAAATGTGAAAAGACAGAATTTAAACTCAGTAATTAATGTAGTAAATAATGTACTGTACAGTGTCAATAAATTATTATTGTGATCATGTTCAACTTTCTTCATCAGAGTCTTGCTTTTGTTCTCAAAACTTAAGAAAGTATAAACATATTTACACAGGAATGTTCGTATTCATGCTTTTAGACAGATATTCTTAGTCGGTTCTGTGTTATAGAACTAATAGTAATGTTGGATCTTAACATCAGTGTGTTTGATTTATAAATGTGGTGCCAACGAGTTGAATTAGGCTAAAAGAGGCACTGCATCCTCTATTTTAATGTACATACATCACAAAACGTAATAAAAGGATAAGGTCTGTGACATTCTTTATTTTTCTTTTATCAACAAATCCCATGAAATGTCCAAAACTAGCAGTGAATTGATCCCACTAACAAGTCTTGTCTGTGCGTATCTGATAGAGCTTTTTGTTCAGAGCTATAGACCTCCATTCACAGCAGACATTTTGACTTGTAGTAGGAAAAACACAGGTGTAACTTAAATGAGCCAGGTCATCTCTCTGTGACATGTTCCTCCATTACAATGAACATGGGCACTGTAGTTTATTTTGAGTTGATCCCACATGAACTGTACAGGTGCTGTACATACCTACTAGAGCACCAAATGTGTATTAATCCACCACTGAAAATAGTCCCCAACAAATGCACTATTTACTCCTGTTTGAGTGACTGTTTTTGATTTGCTGAGAACTACAGTGCCTGGCTGTTTGAAGAAAGTCTTTTTTAAAAGTGAAACCTGAATTTTCTTTCTTGCTGAAAGTCAGATGATGCTATGGCCAGCAACCAGTTAGCTTAGCATTAGTTTAAAAAGCTTGCATGACTCCGTCTCAAGGTAACAAAGTCCACCAATGCACAATTAAAGCTTGGTAGATGACAGCTTTTATTTAGTTTGTTTAATTTGTACACAAAAAGGAAGTTGTCCTGCACGTAACCCCCAGTAAAACCACAACTTGTTGTTTTTTACACTTCGTGTTTTTGGATTAAACAAATGAGATATAACATTAATTAGTAAGCTTTAGAGCTAGATAGTTTGACTGAGCAGAAAGAGCACAGGTCTGTAACTAATAACAGAAACGATGGCGGCTCTTCATTTAGGTGTCCCAGAAAAACATGCCAGTAGGGCAGCATGCACTATTCCAGTTCCCTGGAAAGGGCAGGCCTAAATGGGATGGAGCCGCTGATGAAGATGCCACATGATCACGATTCGCTCAAGTCGTCATTTAATTGCAACTGTGTATATGTGTCTATTTCATTTAAAAGAAGCTGTCAGTATTTGTTTGAATGCTTTTTGTAGATAAGTACATGGTGAGATGTTGCCAGCTAGGACAGCTATAAAGTAATTACTGCCATCCAAGCAACGGGCAAATGCACTCATCTACTTAGCTTATGGCTGGACAGGCATTCACCCATCCCATTGTGTTTCATAATCAGAGACCATCCTTTTAACGGCCAATCTCGTTATCACCTTGCCTGATATCAAACAGAATTGTCCACTCATTACACTCCATTTCCATCTTCAGAAGCAGTCAACTCGGTGGAGTGGGTGGATTCAAAGGTCTGGACCCAGGCAAGGCTGCAACCTGAATCTGAGAGGATTTTTCATGAATTATTAAACGCTACACAAGGGGTGTGGAGGCAGAGAGAGAAAGAAAGGCGTAAACATTGTTTCCTGGTTTGTTTGAGTTGTTGTCAGCAAGTTTCACATTTACAAACATTTCCTTCCTCTTTACTATTACTATGAAATTCACCCAGAGGTGTGCAGGGAAGATTGTGGCCGACCCTTCCCACCCTGGACACAAACTGTTCGAGACTCTCCCCTCTGGCAGGAGGCTGCGGTCCATCAGGACCAAAACCTCTCGTCTGCAGTTGGCCTGATCAACAAGGCCCGGGACCCCCACTGACACGGACCCTTATCCCCTCCCCAAACAGACACTACGCGTTACATTAACGCACAGACCCCCGGCGAAATGTGTTACATTAACGCATACTCGTGGACTTTAGTCTATACTAAACCGTACACAAACAATATTTTGCAATATTTTGCACATTCCTCGCAGTTTTAGTTTTATTCATTATTCATTATCCACATAGCACATATTTAGTACATTTCTGTTCATATTCTGTACTGTAAATCATACTGACTTAGCACTAGCACTGTAGTACTTTAAAATACGACACTTATATATACCCTTGCACTACTTGTCTTGTCTGTACTTGTCTGTAATTGTCTGTACTTGTTACGCACCAATACACCACAGCAAATTCCTTGTATGTGAGAACCTACTTGGCAATAAACCCAATTCCTATTCTGATTCTGATTCTGATTCTGATGTGTTTTTTCTCTTACATTAAATGCTACCTAGATGCTTCCTAGTCACATTTAATAGGTTTAGAGAATTCAAACAGGAAGTGTAGTTGATGAGCTCTGACTCTTTTTGATGGAGCGTATTTTCAGTGCTCTTTTCTCATGTAGTCAAATTTACTGTAAGGTTATTGGGGTGCATGTTACAGTTAGATATTAATTTCACCTATCAAGCTGTGTGCTACTGAAGGGTTATTTAGGGAAACAATGACAGAAGAGGAAGGATGTAGTGTGTGTGGTGCTGGAATTTGTGTACGTGACTGGGTCACAAACATAATGACACCACAGACCATGTGATCAGCAAGTAAAGCAGGTATTGCTCACACGCGCATGACAAGAGAGAGATGGAATTCCCCATGTGTTATCAGTGGTACGCTTTAGTGCTACAGCTACTTTTAAAAAAGTTAACTCTTTTCAAATATATACATATTGTTTGTGTTTTTATGCAGTCTACTGTAACTGATTCAGACACTGGAGGCTCATTACTGCAGTAGTTTATGGTTCTCTAAAGTGAGGCAGGGCAGTCAGGTGGATGCTATAAACTATTGCTGTAATGCAAACAGAGGAGTTGCCTGCGTTTGGTTCAATAGCCTTCTGTTAACACTGCTGTTACCTGGAAACGGAGACACTCCCAGCCTACCCTTGTTGTTAGTAATAAACCCTTGACATGCCTACATTTTGAATATTAACCTGGTTTTGTGTGAAACGCCTTAAGTAGTTGATGTTTTAATGTTTAATCTCTCATGAATACACACAGTATGCTCCATTTCATAGTTCTACTTAGTCTTTAGTATTTTTAGTTAAGTTAAATTATCAATTCACCACCTTATTTTTTTAAGAAGGCTTTCTCCACCAATAATGCAAGAAGAACTAGTTCCATCATGTAAAGAAGTTTGTTGGACAGAAAAATTTGTTTTATGCTACTGTTCAGCCCATGTGTGCATTATCATTTAAGGGGTTAAGTCTGGTTCAAACAAAGAAGTGTAACGCAAATTATTTATATATATATGTATGCACGTTATCTTATCGAAATGATCCTGTCATGAAAATAATTCCTCAGCCATTCTATTAGTACACCACCTAGTGTTGAAAAGCACAGCAGCATGTCCATCACACTACTGTACGCAGTCAGCTACTTCCTACTATCAGCTCAATTTCTGTTTGTAGTTCATACTTGTTCATGTTTCTTAGAATTCACATTAATATTAATATTGATTTGATTGGAATTTGAAATGAAAGCACTCTCAAAATGTAGTATGTGTAATATCCAGCTTTGAGTAGAAGCTTTCTCTTGGATAGTGAAAATAAGTGGATATATTGTGCAGAATAAAAGTTTCAAAAGTTGTCCAGAAAAATGAGATACTGAGAGACACAGAAGATTAAATACTTTATTACAAACAAAAACAGTGATCCAGTTCCTGATTTCCCTTGATGATTAATATCAGAGACGGGGAGGTTTACTATAAACCCCCCAGTCTCTCAACACTTGACAGTTTAAACACTCTTAACACCAAAATTGGCACATTTTAACTCACACCTCCCTCCATTTAAACACTGCGATACTGAAATACTGAAGACTTCTCAAACCTGCCTGCATTATTATACTGTCCGTTAATGATATGAAAAAAGCTGAGTATAGGGTGTAAGGCTGAAACCATGCTGAAGTCAGTCCAACTGCTGTAGCGTTTACCTTTCAAAGTCAGTCATACGTTGATTGTCAGTAGCCTGCTCGCCACAATTAATTAAAGAGACATGCTAGAATAAAATGTCAGTGTTAAAAGTGATCAGTATAGCAATATAGACTGCTTTAAGTATATCTAAGGTTGTTGTCTTTTAAAAAAATCTGCATTACAACAGACTTTGGCTGAAGAATATTAATGATTAAATGCATTTGTTGAGACGTAATGTCTACTAAAGGGACACAATGATAAAGGTTTTTTGCCTCACTTATGTCAGTGGTGAGGAGTACAGTTTATATGCCATGTGGCCACAGTTATTATCATATGATATGAGGTACCTTTTAATTTGCTGACATCCTTACTAAAATAATATCTTCAGTCCTTACACCTAGCAACAAAAAGTAAAATTTACATCTGATGACAAAACATCAGTCAAGTGATAAATCAAACAATTAAAATATAAAAAAGGTTACCTGTTGGAATAGGCTTTAATGGTGAATTAAGAGCAAGATTTTATTCATTATTTTTTCCATTCTTCTCAGCTGACACTAAGCATTCATACTCCGCTCCCAAAAAGCTTTGCAAGTCTAGGAGCATAAAGGGTCCCTGGAGGCTGTGGTGATCCTTTAATTAGAAATGTGCCTCTGCTGTTGTTCCACTGACTATCCTTTGGCACCAGTCGTTTTCCACTTCTAACCGTAAACTGTGGCTCCTGCTATGGCTCTGTGCTGTGACAGCGCTGCGACATCCTTGCTCTCTGTGAACTCTGTTCTCTGCCGTCTGGCTCCATGAAATGCACTGTGGAAGTCAACGTAAGCATGAGTCTTTAAGCGCTGGGCTGCTGGCAGTGTGCGCAGCTGCGTACCGGCCTCAGCCTGTGTGTCTGGATCTGCACTGTGCACCTGGTGAGACCGTAGGTGTGAAGCAGCAGGTGGCGTGCCTTCGCCTGGACGTCCTCCCAGTTGTTGGCACTAGAGGGCGCTGTGAACACAGAAATACATTTGGATGTATATTATCTAAAAAGAAATCAACTTACATTGTTGTTTTTTTGTATGTTTAGCAAGTACTGTAACTGGAGTACCTTTCTAAAATGCTGTTTACGTAGCCTATTGATTTTTATCAGTAATAATTCAATAATATAATATCAGAGTCTGTGCAGACTCCAGTAACATCATACTAAAAACAAGCTTAGATTTTAGTATGTAGTATGGAATTGGGATACAGACATGAGGGGAAGGTTTGTTTCACCACAAATGAGAAGCCACAAATAGATGTGTACTTTCTGTAACTCTGACTTTAAATATACAGCACCTATCAGAAAAAGAGTAAGAGAAACGACAAGAGCTGACATCTGCAGATCTAAACTGCTGCTGTATCACTTTTATTTCCTATTGGTGACGTAAGTTGCATGTATAGAACTGCTGTGACCAAACAGCTCCCTCTTGTGAAGAGTCTGGAGCCAACTAAACATGAATATGAGTAAGCTGTAAACATTGGTAAGAGGTAACAACAGGTAAGAGGTTCAGAAGCAGATATCAAGGACCAAAACACTGGACATTGCGTTAGTTCACACAGGCCACGGAGTCAAGCTCAGCTCACAATCCCAGATACATCGGCTGATGAATCAGCTGATTCCCTTCTATGAATCTATTGGCAAATCTCATATAGGACTATTTAAAGCTGTTTTTCCTATCCTTGCTGCTTCCTCCGCAACCCACTTCGCAACTCGCCTCCTTTTCATGCTGTGTCTGACTAATCAATGATGTTTCTGTTGTCAAGAACAGAGTCATACCACCAAATCGATCTTTGCAAATATATCTTACTGCATGTAGATTAAGTTTCTTTGACAAAGTGGTCCTGACTGAAGTGCTATTCACTACATTTTATTGTGTCTTCGGTAAAGGTTTACCCACCATTTGTTTAACATTTTGTGAAGCTTGTATTCACACTTGACTGTATTATCAAAAATCCACACATATTAGTTTACACAATCAAGTGGTTTTTTTTTTTTTACGTAAACATGGATGGGGCAAGGATATAAGGGGAGAGCCAAGAGAGGAACCGACACTTAAGTTTCTTGAGAGATGAAAGGCATAAACATTCTGTGGTCTGATGAAATGAAAGCTGATGTCTTGAGCCATGCTGCAATGTGCTACATTTGGCAGAAACAAGTCTCAGCACATCATCCACTGAACATCACCCCTACTGGGAAGCTTAAGGGTGGCAGCCTCACCAAAACAAAGATAAAAGACAGATACAAGAAAATTCCAGAGCAGGCGTTGCTATAGAGGGATAAAGACCTTAGACAAACATTTCTGCTTTGACAGGTCACTGACATTAAATGCACTGCCAAATCAACACTGGAAACTATCGAAATCAAAGTGTTCAAGCCAAAAGTGGCTAAGCCAGAACACTGACATGTATTCCTCTGAGGACCTATGGGAACACTTGAAGATCGATGCTCCTGGACTCACTTTATCTGACAGAGTTTGAGAAAATCTTAAACAAATGACACGCCAAAATCCGGACACACTAAGCTGACAGGAACATATCCAACAACACTGTAAGCTGTAATCACTGCCAATGGTATTTCTAACCAGTGTCTAGTTGGTTTCTGAATATTTGTTTAAAAAAAACAAAGACATTTCTGCATGAAATGCTCAGCAGATACACAATACACTTTATTAGAGCTGAAGTGACTAAATCGACAGAAAAATGACTTGCAAGTATTTTGATAATTGATTAATTGTTTCAGTCATTTTTCAGTCAGGTATAAATGCCAAATGTCCGCTAGTGCCAACTTCTAAATTTTGAAAATGTTCTGCTTTACTTTGTCTTATATGATAACAAACTGAATATCTTCATGTTTTGGACTGTTGTTCAGACAAAACAAGCAATTTGATGACGTCACCTCGGGCTTTAGTAACTTGTGATGTACATTTTTCACTTTCAATCCATCATTTTTCTGTTTCTGTTTCGGAAAATACATAAAAATGTATGTCATAAGTCAATAATCACTGACTGTGAATAAATAAATAAATAAATAAATTCCAGAGTTGACTACTGATGTCATGTAGCTACTCACTGAGCTGGATATGCACTATTGCAGCAGTCTTGTCAGCTGTCAGCGCCCAAACATTCAGCTCGTCCACTGATTGGACGTCCTCCAGCGTCAGAAGGTCCTCTCTGATTCGCCGAGTGTCCAGGTGCCTGGGAACACCTGACACAGCAGGATGAAAACAATAATGAATTATGTTGGACCTACACCACCCTAAACACTCAACAACATAATGTGACAGGACTCTGGGAGCATGACTGAAGACTTACCCTCCAGCACAATCACTATTGTGTCTCGCAAGATGCGGAATGTGGTAAAGAGAACCAGAATGGAGAAGATGTAGGTACAGATGGGGTCCGCCAACTTAAACTCCGGCTGTGAAGTTAAAGGGTTACATCGCAGAAATTAAAATCTAAGTTTTACATTTCTTAACCCTCTGGGGTCTGAGCCCATTTTGGTCGTTTTTGAATACTTTTGATTTTGCCTTTATATACCACAAAAAAAATGTTTGCCATACCCATGCTTGGTATCTTTTTTTTCAGCACAACGTCATCTATATGATCTGATAATTATTTTTTCACTTTGACATAATTTTTTTAACACATTGGGCCCAAAAATACACAGAAATGATCAAATCCGAATTGAAAAAATATACTATTTATTACAATAAAAAACACAAACATGCTCAATGACCTGTAACCTGTAATGTCATGCAAAGCAACCCCTGCCCCCCCCCATCCCGCCCCCTTTTACGATCGGATTTATTATTTTATTTTTTTTACTACCAAATTGAAACTATCATATCTCCGGTTTTACGTGGTGTATCAAAGTTAAATAAAAACTAAGAGAGAGTTTCAAATCCGCACTTTCGAATAAAGTTGACCGCTCCTGGTGACCTAGTATGTTTTCTACGGCGCCGTAAAGACGTCATGCGATCTGATCACGCTGCCGTGATCATAGACCTCTAAGGGTTAAGGAATAATTCGATGTTATGGTTGATGCTTAGTTGAGCAAATATCACTTTGTTACTGAGCATCCATATACAACTCAGTCTAACATCATTTTCAATCAACCACTCTCTAAATTCAGTTACATTTTCAATAAATAGTACCAAAGACTCTTTTATGCACAATGCAGCAGCAAATAATCGATCAAACATTTCCCAAACAATGGTTCTAGGAAGTAAACTGTGATCATTTATGGCGAACACGTCTTTAAAAAGGCAGGGTACCTTGAAGCGGACGACGTAGGCAGCTATGAGCACCCCGACACTCTGGAGGAGGTCTCCCAAAGCGTGGATGAAGGCGGCTCTTACAGCCAGGCTGCCGTGTGGCCTCTGCTGCTGACCGGACCCGGCTGAGTGTGAACTTGAAGCAGCTGCAGAGCCGTGCGAGTGACCGTGGCCGTGAGAGTGGAGGTGACCGCCTTGGTTTAACAAGAAACCCATTCTGAACACACAAGAAAACAAAGAAAGAGGGATTTATTTTAGGCATTAATGTTACATATATTTTGTCCAATTCACGTCATGGTTTAACTGACTTAGAAAACTGCAGTCAGCGAGTCGTCATTTATTCACCTGTGGTCAAACATTACACACAAAGTGATGAAGTGCATTTTAGACAGTACTTTGGACTAAACTGTTACATTTTTGCTGACACCGTACACTCACAGGCATGCATTCAGTGTTTTCATGTCACTGCACTTTAGTTCTAATTTTGTAAAAGCTTCACAGTTTTCTCTAAATAGACATTTAAATGTGGGTGTTTCACTTACACGAGGTTGACAGCCACCCCCACAGCTGCAGTGATGAGCATGACATCTCCATCTATGTCGAAGTCTTGGTGTACCGTCCTCTGAACCGCCTCATAGAGCAGTATGGCCGTCAGAATATAGATGAGTGCCACACTGAGGACTGCCGATACCACCTCTAGGCCAGGAAATTGCAGTCAGTTGTATATATACAGAATATTAATAACAATAGAAATAAAAGCTGTGAGAAAAAACTTTAAAAAAAAAAAAAAAATTCAACAAGTAGGTCTAAGACAGGAAACAGAGTACTGAGCAAAGACAGCTTACAAATATGAAAATAATGCTCAATATATTAGTGTTATATATTGTGCAGATTCAATAGTCTAATCAAACAATCATCCAATCTGTTCAAATGTACTAATTACTATCCATACTTTAAGGGATATGGACTAAAATTTGTTGAATCACTTGCTTCAATATGAAGATGTGTCTCAGTCTCTATTCTACATGTTGTTTTGTGATTAAAAATATTTTTAATTTATGGCTCTTACATGGATCCAGTTTAGACCCTGTCCTATCTCTTTAATGTGTTACTGTCAAACTCAACTTAAGCAGACAATGCTATTTTACACTGTGTGAAATTATTACACTTATTACGTGAAAGATGCCCTTATTAATCTCAATTTAGTCCTTGATGAAAATAAAACAAAAATCATGCTATTCTTCAGATCCAGAGACATAGATTACAATAATTTACAGAGATGTTGCCTCCACTCTGAGGCCTCTAGATTCACCATTTATTAATACCTTGTTTATAGTAATTAATTATTGTAATATATTACTTATAATATAGTATTTTTTATGTTCTATTAATGACTCACTCTGTTACAGTTACTTAGTTTTGCTTTGTAAATGTATAAATAAGGGTTTATAACATGAAACGTGTTTAGTTTGCTTCAGGCAATTGTGTGACAGTCAGCTTCTTACAGAGAAACTTTGAAGGATCCAACTGCTGTAGAAAAATGCTAAACAAATATGTTCGACAATGTTATGCCAAAATAAATATATAAATAAAAGTTTAAAAAATTCTACATTTGAGTTTAAGAAATTGGTGCTTATCTCCACAAGTATTTGCTGATATTTTGCAACAGTGTAGTGTTCATTAATAAATAAGTAAATAATAAATACTTTGTAGACATCTATATCTGCACCAAAAACCATAGTTACACTGTGATAAAACTCCACTGGTGAAAATGAGACACACAGTGGTGTTGTAGTGAAATGATAAATATTCGTATTGGTAACAGCCGAAATGACTTAAATTCATCAATTACTGTCAGAAATTTCAATAATCTGCATGTAAGTGTATCCTATCTGGAATCTGATCTGGCTTGAACACTGCTGAACACACATTTTCTTCTTGACGTGATTCATCAAACCACATGTACTGTATCCGTCTGTCTCACACAAGACAGGACAAGAAAGGGAAAGGGGGGTAGTGGAAAGAAGAAGTGTGAAGGCGTCTGACATCTGAGACTTACCGAGGCGATGCAGTCCGAAGGTGAATCTCTTGGTGGGTGGCTTGGTGGACAGCCAGAGGGCCAGCAGAGAAAACAAAATGCCCACCACATCGGCCAGCATGTGCACAGCGTCAGTCATAATGGCTAAGCTGTTTGATACGTAACCACCTGAAAGTAAAAGACAACGTGAACAGTGAAAATGTTATTTGCTTGAGATCTATCTGAGCTATTTTTGCATGAACGGATTTAAAGTACAAAACAAGTTTAGATTGGGCGTGGCTCCATACAGATACACATCAACAGCAAAGTTCACAGTTACATTTATAGATTGCTGTTTTTTTGATAACTCACTTGGTAAATAAAATTTGAATTTGGCAAACACTGACATAAAATAGTATATGATCTAATGTAATGTAATTTTATTTTTAAATAGTGGTGAAAAGTCACACGTTCCCAGCAAATGTTAATTAAAGACACTGTGTTCTGGTCATCACTTTTTCATTAGGCTCAGGCTCATAGAGAAAACAAAGGCCCTCTATCTCATGTGGAAAAAAACACATTTATGGGCCACAAGACAGAAAATGTCCAGCACATGTCAACCTAATGGTTTTCAAAATGGCTGGTATATAACATGGTCATCTTTATGTTTGTGTTTGTGGTTTTCCATTTAGTATAATCATTTTTAACCAGGAAATGTGTTATCCAAAGATTAGCAAATTAATAACAACAACAACAAAACTTAAGTACTTTATAAAGATACTTCAATAATATAAGAGATTATTTAGCACAAGCAAGTCAGCAGAACACACTTTTCGAGTTCCTAGACTAGAGGTTAAAATGATGGTTGGACATGTAGCCTATAATCAATAGTGGCCTCCGGCTGCTTTCAATCCAGACTGAAAGAAACTGTAGAAACTATGATCTTAACACCTGTACCGTCCCACATTAAATCCACAACAGCCCTGAAACAAATACTACAAAGCTTACTTTTTTATTTTTTGTCTAGAGGGCTCAGATAAGTGATAATTCAACGATGATAAATTCTGAGGCAAAGGCTTGGGAGGCATGTGTGAAAGTGTTGTACTGGACTGTATAACGTCACCCTGGGCTCAATCCACCCAAATTACACAAGAAAAAGAAAGACGTTGTTGCTTTTCTCTAAAGCTATTTAAGCACCGTAGTCTTTGTTTTAGGCAAGGTGGCCCACATCCGCTGTAAAACCCTGCTGCGAACCTGATCTACAGCCATACTGACAAACTACAAGGGGTGCGGGACTTCCTTTACAGGAAGCTTTACAGTTCCTTTTCTAAACGTATTATTATTGAAACAATGAATGCCTTTCCCTGTGTTTGTCTCAGTAAGAAATCAGCATTAATCAGGTTGTGTTAATCTGAGCAGCCAAGTCCAGAGAAACTTCTTAAAAGCCTTTCAATGGTTGTCCACTTTGTCCCTCACCTCAGGTTGGTAACAAACCCTCCTGTCATGACGAGTCACTGACCGACCATCAGTAAAAAAATAAAAATAAAACATACTGATGTGGTGTGTGAGGCTCACTCCGCACATGCTTACCTACAATTTCACCTGTCATGAAAAGGAAATACAGCACCGCTGCAACGACGAGCCTCTTCATCACCCTCCTGTGTTTGATCCTCTCCCTCTTCTTGGTGCAGCTGTCGCACGGGTCCATGTTCAAGCCCGGGCTGCCCAGGCTGGAGGAGGACTCGAGCAGCGAGTCGTCGTCGTCCGCCGCCACCACCAGCGTGTTGACCGCCACTCCGTTGGACGGAGCCCCGGCGGAGTAGTCCGACATCTCTCCGGACACCACGACCTTCAGCTTGTTGAATTTGGGCGCCTCGTCCTCCACCAGCTCGTCGGAGAAGTCGAAGGGCGCCGTGTCGCTCAGGTCCCAGTCGCTCGGCTCCTTCCTGAAGGCGGACCGCACCTTGCTCAGGAGGCTCCCACCTGACATCTTTAATAATTACTGGGGCCAGGTGTATCCAGGTGAGCTCTGTCTGCGGCGGGATGCTGTCTTCTCGGGGTAATCATTCACATTTCTGGAGCGCTCGTAAGCTTGCATGTTTTTTTTTTGTACTCCATTTTAACACCTGGAGGGACAAAAACAAAAGGAAAAGTGACACCAGAACACATCGTCGGTGCAGCTCGGCGATTTCAGCAACGACCCCCCCTTTCTTCCTGTCACTGAGTCGGTGACTTTACATGTCAAAGATCACGTCCTTCACATTCCTACAAGAGCTGATAAACTTTTGAGTTCATCAGTAAAAACACCCTCGGCTAAACAGTAACGAGCCGGCTAGCGAAGGTTAGCCGTCCTGTCACGTCAGTTTGCGGCCGAAAAACGACCCTCAAAGCGCCGCGTTTTGCTTGAAAACACGAGGCAGACTTACCTGAAGATGTTACAGGTGTTACCCGCGGTCAAACAGACTTAAGTCGTTCTTAAATCGAGCATCTGTCATAGTAACACCAGCGTAAACATCGCAGCCGTAGCTCTGGCTGCCTCCGCACGCGGAAGTAACGTCAGCAAGTTCGGTTGCGCTCGCAGTCACGTGATGACGCAGGAGTCACATGACTTTTTTTTTTTTTTTTTTTTTTTTACCTTCCCAGGCGCAGAAACAAATCCAAAAATCTTTGTGTGTGTGTGTGTGTTTTTATTTTTTTTTTTTTATAAAATCTGCCTTTGTTTCAGCTCGTCACGGCCCCAGTTCTCGGGACGGAGAGAGTCGGACAGGTAAGGTGGAGCTGGCGGAGGGGAAATGTTTGCTTGGCGGCTCAGCAGGCCGGACAAACACTTCCTCCACTTTCACATGCTCGATGTTGTGATGAGCTAACGTTGTGACCCCAGTGGCGCTCGTTCAGCTGATCACTTTCCTTTTCATACACCTGTGAGATCCATGCGTCCTGTTGCTCTTTTTTAGGGTTGTAAGAGCAGTCTGGGTCGACAGAGTCGTTGCATATGGAGGTAGAGGGGATGGAAGATGAAGGACCTTCGTCCCAGAGTGAACCATCACACAGTGAAGGTATGTGTGTACATCTGTCCTGGCCTGCTGTCACCAGGCTGCAGGAACCTCAGTATAGATGAAGCTGAATCCGGCTGCAGCCCCAGTTTGTACCTGTCATAGGACGCCTCGTACATCCTCATTCACCAAGGAAGGAACCATGAACTTCAAAACAACGTTTGGAGTTAAAGGATAAGCATGTTTGTTTTATATGTCTGTTTAACCTTTTGTGCAGAGTAGGTTGGCTGTGCATTCAAATCTGAGTGACAGACTTCTAAAAAAAAGGTTCAAATCAAAGCAGCAGAGGCTGAAATATCCTAACCTTTACTCCCTACTGTACGCCAAGCTCCAAAAACACTGGATCCTGTACTTCCCTCAATGCAAGCTAAAAACATCTTTGATTGTGCCGTGTTCCTGTCATATTAGAGTTTGCATAATTTTCTTTTTTATTATTGGTTTTTTCGTTACACAGATGTCAGTGTTACTATAGAAAGAGTTGGCATAATTACCAGCTCCTGACTAGTAAATAATGTTCATGTCAACATCCAAGTCATGATTATGACTAAGAATTTTTTTCTGAAAGCTCTAATATATGTTCGACTAGGTGCTTAGAAATACAGAAGAGCCATAAAACCAAACAATCCGTGACCCCTCGCATTAACCAAAGTATATTTTTCAAGGTAATTAAAACCAAATTTAATGGATAGTGTCATACTATCATTGCACATCTTTTCAACCCTAACACGACCAACTCAGCAATCATACGACGGGCTTGAGGTGTCTAATTACATGAAGTAAACATGGAAATCTTTCTCATCTCTACCATCTCTGCTATATGACATGAAAGCAGCATTAGACCCTCCTTGACTTTTAACATGTTTCAAACTTCACACCCCCAGTTTGTAACAAGCTTAATTTATTGAAGGGACTTTTGTGACCTGATACTAAATGCTTTGTAACATTGTTTTTTTTTAATATTTGACAGATGTCCAGATGGCACAGCAGGAATCACTGTGTCTGGAAGGCTCAGCCCCTGTAGAGAATGTGTTTGTGGATAAGAAAGCAGTGGACAAACTCACAGAGGGATTACTCTCACACTACCTACCAGATCTACAGAACTCCAAACGAGCCCTCCAAGAGCTCACGTGAGTGTTCCCTTCCTTAGTGTTTCACAACACACGATCGTTACACCTGATGGTCATGAGCAATTTAACCCTTGATAGTTACTGCTGCAGTGCTTTCTAATACTCTGTTCACCAGTATCACGTCACCACAAAACTTTAATTAGCACTCTCTCATCCTGTCTTTCGTGGGGAAAACTGTAAAAGTGGCAGGTGACTGAGCTAGATCAGGATCAGGTAAATATGTGCCATGACGGGAAGTTTAAGTCGGTTTTATTCCAACTAAAGATGCAATCATTGATTTCACAGATACGTTTTCCCCTGGATCTGAGTAGTTTAACAAGTATGAAGGTTTTATCTTCCTATCTCTTTTTCTTCCATGCCTCCGTGGAAAACAGCATGAGATCAAGGAATTATGTAAAGAAGAAATCATTAAAAACTCAGGTGGAGACGGCCACTGTCCTGAGAGAATCTGTGTCCTGTGTATGAAACATATCGACATACTCAGACACTAGTATGCCTTAAACAAATGAGCGGCACAGGTCACCACGTATCAAGCTGAACTGGTTGGATGGGTTTGCTTTAATGCTGGTGATTTGTTAAAAAATTTCACTATCAACATGCTGGTGATCACGGTTATGTATTAAGTCATGTAAAACAACCTGAACTGTCTTTCACAAACTTCTGTGGGACACTCCTAAACATTATGTCAATGTCTGAAAGATTAGCATATACACATTCTTTTTACCTTTTTATTCTGTCAGAAGTTTTGGTGTTGAATATTCAGTAGATGTCCTTAAAACTGGAGAAATGTTTTGGTGAAAACGTGCACTTTACTTGACATTTATTTCTTCCTCTTCATCTTTGTCTCAACCAGACAAAATCAGCTGGTATTGTTAGACACACTGGACCAAGAAGTCACCAAGTTCAGAGAGTGTAATGCCTTGCTGGACCTCAACTCACTGGTATGGTTGGACTTAATTCTACTCTCATTTTGTACTCATGTTGCCGTTGTTTGTTCTCTTTACACCAGCCAGCAGGAAGGATTTCTAATCCAGTGTGTTGTCTTTAGTTTACAGAGGCGAAGGTTTACCACAACAAACTGGTGAACATAAGGAAAGAGATGATTATGCTCCACGAAAAGACGACTAAACTGAAGGTATCTCTCATCTCAGTCAGAGTTAGCACTAGTATAGTTGACGCCATGCTCAAAGATAGGAAAAGCAGCTATTGGCGGATGGATTCAGATTAAACTATGCATACACTGATTAAAGGTTGACTGTTGTTTTCTCTCAGAAAAGAGCTTTGAAGCTGCAGCAACAGAAGCAGAAGGAGGCGCTGGAGAAGGAGCAGCAACGTGAGAAGGAGCTCGAGAGAGAAAGGCAGCTTATCGCCAAACCTGCTAAAAGGATGTAGGACATCCAAGTACGTCTGCTGTATTAACGGAACATAAAGGTGGTTTCGCATGTTTTAGCCTATTTATTACATATCAACTATACGTGACATTACCGCAGACCATTTTCCAAAGCGCAAGTATTTTATTTTTTAAGATAATTATTCGGGGCATTTTTGCCTTTATTTGAAAGAAGTAGAGAATCAAACAGGCGAGGTGAGGGCAGAGAGAGAGGAGATGAAATGCAGCTGAGATTTCCGACCAGGTTTGGTTTTAAAATGTGTTTCCCTGCCATTCAGGCTCATTTTGATACCGCACATTTGGTATTGTATTAAAAATCTACTTGAAACATGATTGGAACATATATTCCATCACGCTGAATATTAATTATCGTCTCACTTTTATTATTGTTACTTGGTAATGTAGTTGACAGTGCTTACTGATTGCTCTGAGTTATTGCACAATACCAAAGTTTAGACAATAAAAGTAGACATGATTTTTACAATGCTATTTTGGCCTGTCTCAAGCAGGTTTTATGTCAGACCATTTTAATTGGAATTGTGGTGTTAGAAATCAAGTGGAGCCCAGGTCTACTGCCTGTTTGCTAGTGTGAAACTGTCTTCATTGAAAGAAATGGAAAAAGTGTATCCACAATTTAAGAAAAGTCCATTCAAAAATCTTAAAGACTGTAATAAGCTTTGAGAATGGTTCTTAGTAAATGGGCTAAAACCTGCAAAAACTCTATGATCCTTTATGTCGGACATTGCCCAGATCACCACAAACCAAAGACATGGACTAAATCATCCAATGCTGGTACTTCCCACTATCAACCTCTAATGACACAGAAGTGACGATGACAACCTCTGGCACACAAACTCGAGCTCTTCCCTGAGAATGGAACAAATTACTCAAAGACACTTTTGCAGCCGTCAGACAATGACCAGGAAGAGAATCAATGCGTTTTCTGTATTTTGTTGAAGATAAAGTGTTAATATATGTTGTTGCTGGGCTTCATGCCCTGTTAATGTGGAATGTTATAGAACAGGTATGTTATATATAAGTCTGCACTAAACTTAACGGACTGTATTTCTGGGGTCCGTATCATATGATAATGGATGATAATATTTACCAAACTTTGACCCCACCATACAGAGCATCTGTAAATTAGTTTAACAGACCTTTCAAGAGGCTTCTATGCACTACTTATGCCTGGAACTCCACTGTTTGTACAATTAATAATAAAAGCAACACAAACTGGTTGATCTGCCCAGACTTGCATTACATTTTTCTGGTTGTAGTACTATGCTGTGCTCTACAGTAGGTGTGAGGATTAGTACTCACTGAAGTCCTATTTGTCACAGTTGCACAGATTTAAATAATGTAAAATGGGTTCTCAATTGTGACATTTTAATGTCTATAACATGGTGGACACTTCCTTTTTTCAGGCCCACATCCACAATGACTGACTATGTGAACTGTATTAAACATCCCAGTCCACCAGGGGTCACCAGAGACCAGATCTCATTCTGTGATTGGCAAACGTGCTCCGAGAAAGGCCGAGTTTCTGCAGGGTTTTTATTTTTTGCTTCATCAGTTCTGCACCAGCTGACGTTACTGCTGATTAACACACCTACAAGAGAGTAATATCTTCAACCTAATTACATCTTTGTGTTATCTTTTGTTTTTAGTGAAAACCTGCAGAGGCTTTGCGTTTCATGCGTCGCACACAATTGAACATTCAGGATGTAAACTGGTATTTTACAATCCCTGTTGACTGATAGTTTTTCATTGCATCCATCTAATCAGGGACAGATCACCTGATCATCTTGGACGAGGTGAATGTAGTCAACAAGCTGTTTGTTTGGAGCACCAGGACTGATCTTAGTTTACTGACTCTTGTCCTCGTGGATTCCCAGTTCAGCCACAGCTTTTACCCCATAAACCTATAAATTGTCACTGAATTGGTAAACACTAGACCGATGTTGTCAACAAACATTGTCTCTTTTCATACACATTTTATACACCATTGTCACATACCAGCCACACAAACAGGAGTCTGTTGATACGAAAACTAGGTTACATTCCTCTCCATCCCAACACAACCATGTGTCTGTCCCACCCACTCCAATTCACATAAAAGATCTAATTTTATTCTTACTACTACAGCAGGAAACTAAGTCAAAACCAACATGGCTTAGTCCTACCCCGCCCAGTCCCTTGTGGAGCGGAAACTGCACCACAGTGTGGCCATGGAGGGGTCCAGACTCAGGGAGAGGGGCAACTTGATCCCACACTGATGAAAGTGGGGCAATGCAGTGGAAACCTCAATCTGAATATAGTTTTCAGAACCTTGACTTTGGGTTTTGTTTGACATTTCTTTTGTGTATGTTTAAATACAGTGGCTTCATATATAAATGCCTTTTGCAAAAGTTCTGCTCTGGTCCTTCATAAATATATAAAAGTTTGGTAAACACAAAAAGAAAAATCTAAATATGTAATATGTGTTAATATTATTCAGTCAGTTATGAATTATCTGTCTTTTTTGCTTTTAGGTGATTTCAATTTGTGAATGAAGGGTAGGAGTAAATAAAGTTCTGCTTAGGGCCCCAGAAAGGCTTCAATTGGCCCTTGGATCTCCAACCATGGAGAAAAAATATAAACAAGTTAATAAATAAATTGAATACAGAATCAGGCCAATAACCAGTGATTTATAAAACATTTTCAAATCTGACCAAAACAATCTTCACTTACTAGCTTTTTCCTGGATTTTCAGTCACATTTCAAGGTTCTCAGTTTTATTTATTCATCTTTATTTTATAAATTTACTTTAAAATTACTTTTATTCCAACATTCCACCTGGCATAGTAATGTTTTACCCACTGAATCTCTAACAGGATTTGCTCTTTATTAGTTAATACTTATGTTGAATAGGGCTCTTGTTCTTCCAGGAGGAGGGGGCGTGTGAGGCTTCAGAGGTAGACAGCCCAGAGAAGCAGTGGTTTCCGAGGCTGGGCCCTACTCCTCCAAGCGTTTGGTTTTAACTTGTCTCTGCTTTTAGAAACTTGGCCTGTCGGGGAAAACACAACCCCCCCCTCGCCAAAGCCACAAGCGAGTCACAGACATGGAGCAGCAGCAGATGATGATGATGTTGTATAGCGGACGGCCTTCCTGTCTAAGTAAACAACGATTCAGACGGGTGAGGTGTGGGAGGCTGTGGTCAGCTTCAGACTGGCAGCACCAGGCCTCTCCCAGACCCACCATAACAGGATATGGTCCTCGAGCCCACACTGAGGATTGTTGCATCATATTATTATTTCCCTCAGGTTTTACCATTCGGTTGGTGTGGTAGTATTCATGCACGCTGAGCAGCATGTGAAGGGCTGGATTGAAGGTTCTGGAAAACATATCTCTCTGTGGTGTTTTGACCAAAGTGACAGTGAATGAGGTTACTTTCCCTTCTCAACCAGCTCTTATATAACTCTACATACGCAAGTCTGGATAAGTGGGCATGGAGAACATTAGTAATTAGGTTTCTGTGACTCAACAGATGGTACAGAGTAGATATTTAAGCATAACAGTTTACTATGTAACCACCACATCTTTGCAAAACAATTTTAAATTTATTTAGATCTTAATCTTAATATGTTAACCCAGGAACAGTTTTGAGATATTTTTACTGCATATTTTACTTCAGTGTTTTTATTTTATGGTACCTCTTACTCAACAACATATATCTAACGGCTTGGTAATTACTGGATTAATCTGCAGGGGGCCACAGGAGCAAAAACGAGCAGCTGGGCTCCTTTCAACTTATTTGAACTTTATATACAGTTCGGTATTTTTACTCCAGTATAGATAGATAGATTACTTTATTCATCCCCGAAGGGAAATTAGGTAATTAGGTATTCCCAATCTAGCGTCAGGCCCCCTCCAATGGGTCACAAGATACATCTGAGGGGTCGTGAGATGATTGATGGGAGAGAAAGGAGAGTCCTGCTATACAGATTTGTTTTCATTTTTGCTTTTTGTGAAATATTCAGTAAATTTAAGGTGAAACTGCTACAATGATGACATCTGAAATGTGGGGCCGCAACTAGATATCATTTTTTTTATATCTAAGGGGTCATAAGCCAAAATGGAGCAGAAACATTGGTTTAACCTTAAATTATATATTGTATTTTATAGGTTTATCATTTTTTTAAATGTCAAATCTTAATCTGGAAAATCACTATTAAATACAGCTGTCAAATGAACGTAGTCGAGTAAAAAGTACATTTCAACCTGAAGTAGTAGTAGTAGTTGTACAAAGGGCCAGAACATGAAAACATGGACACACTCAAGTAAAATACCTCAAAATTGTACCTATTTGTACCCCATATTTAAAAATGTTGGTATTGCTACTTTAGCTGAAGTAAATTATCTAAATACTCCTTTCACTATGTGTTGCAGCAACAGCAGTGAAATGTGTACAATTCAAGTGTCTAATGCCATGTGTGGGTTTCAGTGTGGGTTTCAGTGAGTGTCTTGTTGTGTCTGCACTCTGGGCCAGTTCCACTCAGCGTAAACACAGACAGAGCGGCTGAACCACAGTAGGTGAAAAGCTGTTTTCACATCTTCCCCGCAGGTGTGGTATTAATCCCGCTCAGCTCACTGCCATGTCAGCTCTAGAGGATCACATTTTCAAAACAAGTCCTTACAACAACCCCAATCGTCACAAAAGTTTTTATGGCACGAATGGCTGGTTTCATGGGCTCCTCTTAGACTGTAGTAAAAGCAGTAAATATAGAAACAACTCGTGGGCTGAAAGGGAGGCTTTGAAGAGCAGCGCCATTGTGGTGGAGGAAAAGGATGATTTGATTAAATCAATGTGCCCTGTGCTTGTTGTTTTCTTTAGTAGGGCAACAGAAGAAAACAGGAGGAAATACGTTGTAGGACGCACTGTAGAGCCGTGAGCGGGACAAAGAAATTGTTTTCAGACAAGCAACCACAGTCACCTCTACTGCCAGGATGGTTAGTGGTTGCACGGCCGTGTCCCGTCTGACCTGTGTGAGGTGGAGATGCGATAATCCAAACCTTAACTGTATGGAGTTAGAGGTCTGAAGGGAGGATTTATAGTGTTGTTTATATGCTCTATTTGGGTCAACCACAGCAGACTGTTGCTTCCTCGGCTTTTTGGATGCACTGTGGAGAGGTGTGTAGGGAGACGGAGCGAGAGACGGGCTCGGCACAGACTCCCCGTGCACCCTTGCAGACAGAAAGACGGGCAGACACACACTTGCTCACATACATAAACAAGATCCAGTAAGAGCCAGTACTGCAACCCTCATAACCCAGTGTGTGGTGGTTGGTGTGGTTTCGAAAACTGCAGGGTTTGCTGTAGTCCAGATGCAGTGCGGGTGTCCCCTATCACCATGGTGCCATTCGTCCATGAAATATTGTATCTGAGAACAATGAGTTCATAGTTACCTGGTTTCTGCAGGGTAGGACCCCTTCTACCAAAATAAATAAATAAGTGCAAACTGTTTTTGCTAATTGCTTTAATCTTGAACATGTCAGACTGCTGTGTAGGCCTATAGTAAGAAAAGCCACAGAAAGGTTAAGCGTTACACAAGTACAGGTCAGTAAAACATATGCAGCCGTGCCTCAGTTCAGATCTGAAACAGTCTTAACTTTTTTTTTCAAGGGAGGCCTCACCAGCAGCGGTCTAGGTTACATAACTGCTTATCTCTCACATTCTCACATTCAAGTCATTGAAGACTGGACCACTCACACACATGAAGTGACACCTGTTTTAAATTGAGTTAGCTACCCTTTGAGGAAATTAACACCATCTTGAAATGATTTTTGGCATAGAAGTTAAGCATATTATGAGTTACTGTTAAAATGTTGAACCACACGAGGACGTTGGCACAGAGAATATCTGGTTTTGAGCAAGAATCTCACATAGAGAACACTGAAAAACATATATCTCTGTTTGTGACTTCAATTCAAAATTAATTTCTGCCTTGAAAAGTTTGGTCCAAGCCAAAGAATTGCATTGTAAACAGATGAATGAAGTACTCTGGGGTTTGTCCTGCTTGATACTAAAGTAGGCTGCAGGAAATTCCCAAGATTGTAACAAGATCTCCCACTCACCATCTCTCTCTCTCTCTCTCTCTCTCTCTCTCTCTCTCTCTCTCTCTCTCTCCCCCTTGATACATTTGAATGTACTGGTGGTCTGAACTATTCAACAAAATCCATACAACAACCTATGAAATAACGTTACTTTACTACTAGCTACTTTAAGCTTGAATGGTACCAAGCAAAGAGTACTCTGGAATGACATCAACCGTATGTCGTTTAGCTTGTGTTTGTGTTTTAGAGCCAGGGATGTTGTATGAACAATCCCAACAATTACAGGCCACACCGGAAGAGATGGAAGTTCAGGCAGATGAGAACATTTATGTGTGTGAGAATACTTGCAGCAGGTATGCTGCAATGAACCAGAGAGGAAATAGGCGGAGTAAATACCGAGAAGTCATTTGAGGCCATCAAAAAACCATAAATATGACAACAAAACCTAAATTATAGGAGAGTATTTGGTGCGAATGCATTTAAAAAACATGTTTTATAAGAGATGTTGAGCGTATGCCTGTGCGTGTCCGTGCTGTTGCTGTACTGACATCAGGCAGTCTCTCTGGAACAAGAGAAACCTGTGAGAGCTGCTTTGTGCTCTGTGGATAATACAACACATGCTGTCTTAGTCAGACCTCCATTTGTGCTGCACGCAGTTTAATATCAACATCCGAGTGTTGTTTTAGTCCAGTGACACATCCAGCAGTGGGAAAAGTGACTGTTAAATGGAAAAAGATTTAAAGCAAAAAATCATCATGTAGTTTGTTTTCAGAGGCAGGTCAGTTGAATCACTAGTTGAAACAGCACAGTTGGATTTTGTTTTTACTAAAATGAATACATAACATATTGAAACTGATCTTTTAAGCTGTAAATATAATAGATTGTACACACAGGAACAGAAGTATGTCAAAGATAAAAACTTCTCATATGTAGTCTAGGAGTTTTTTTCCCCCAAACTTCCATACAGCTCTGACTTACTTCCATACATGTCTATAGTAACATTACGTAACAAGTGCTTTCACAGTAGAGTGAAGAAAGGACAACGTGAACCCGATTTCCTTCCCTCAGTGGGGCCTGGTGCACACACCCATGACTCAGATAGTTCTAGACTTCTGTGGATGATGAATTTAGATTTCATCAGCTGTACTTTTCCGACACAGGAAACTGTACAGACATATGTGCACAATATTAATGCATGCGTCTAATATTAGTAAAAATTCACGTTATTTCAGTTAAAACTTTCTCTACTTATGAGGGCAAAGGCGATGTTAAACTTACACATACATGACACAGCCTGCATCATAAATGTATTACATTAAGCACGTAGTGTGTATACCATAGACTGTATAAAAGAAGGTGACACATGAAACCACCAGGAGTATACAGATACATGCAGGTTATATGTGCCTGCAGTAATAACACATTAAGTACTGTTTGCAACCAGAAAGGTTACCGCAACTTTGTGGCGAAACTGACAATAGTTGAGCTTATTTATAGCAACTAGGGTAAAGCATTGCTTTTAACAACATAAACCACTGCTCTGAAGACATTAAAAAAAAATAAAAAAAGACTAGTGTGTGAGTGAAATTGGGTTTTCCACTCCAAGTGATGGTCTGCTTGCATTCTGTGATGCTATTTTTCTGTCTGGAAATTCTGAACATTTTGTCCTTGTTTACAGCAACCAAGTACCCAAACTAATGTATACCAGGATTCAATGTTTGTGGAATACTAGATTTAAAAATATATATTGAATATGCTTGAGCCCTTGCTCCAACACCAATATATGTATTTTCATACATGACACCTTCCACTTATTGAACTAATCTACATTACAAAGCTATTTGTCTAAAACCAAATTAAAAAGGATCTTTGAAGTTGAAGTAATTATAGTTTATTCTGAATGAAACACTTCCATGGAAATAGCCCATGTGTGTCTGAATTTAGATAAGGGCTGTTTTCTAAACCTGAGGTCACATGGTCCAACCTCGTGAGTCCACTTATCACTCACACCAACTGTTGCCTCGGAGCAAGATAGTGAAAGCTGTCTGCACACTGTGCTTAGCATACAGCTACTCAGGGCTTCACGTGTTGAAAAGGGAGACCACTGAAAATGTACAATTTACAAAATGTTGACGTCACACACACACACACGCAGAGACACTTCACAATTGTTGGCAGGAGGTCATTTATTGACATATGCAACTAAGTGCAACCATCCTCTGAACATATCCATGAACTCTTTGGAGTGTAGGCTGTAACAAAGCAATAAATATGGTAGTTATAAAAATCATGCCAGCATTTGATGCCGTCGCTTAAAACATGTACAAAAAAATCGTAGCAGTCAGCTAAATGAGCTGGCAGGTAGAAACTTAAGGCAAGGTGGTGTTCTGCTTGCAGGCTGAGTATATGCTTCTTTTAGCCGATCGTATGACCTGCAATGAAGGAAAAAAAATTATCAGAAAACTCATATTTGGATGGAAGATTTTACAGAAGGACAGGACAGTCAGATGATTTGTGTACCTTTGTTTGTTAAAGAGATTTCTGGATGTTATTCAGGATGTCGCCATAGACAAAGTTGAACAGTTGTTCCTTCGACTTGGTTCCATCTAGTTGCACTGTAATAGCAAACATGCATTTAAATCAACAGGAGAAACTTTCATCTTTAAATATGAAAAATAAGTCACGGTACAAAAATAATTCTATAAATGCACTCAGACTTACAGACGTCAACATCTGACCCCTCCATGATGTTCTTGTGTTTCAAATACATGGGCCAGACGTGGCCATCGAACAGGCCGGGGGGGTCTGGCACCGCGTAGTTCCTTGAGCTGCAGACGCAGACACACACACACACACACACACTAGTGATAAGAAAACAGACTAGACGACCTACAGCAGTTGATGACAGTGTCTGAACACTGGAGCACTTACCACCTCCTCTTTTTGCATTCTTCATATGGGATGGAAATAAAGTAACGTTGGTTCAGCACGTCGATCAAAGGTCTGCGGGGGAAGAGACAAATTAATTTCTGGTCCCGTTTCTTTTACAGTGAGAAACCCGAACATAAATGTAATGAGCACGTGGTCTTACCCGTAGGTGTAAAGCAGAAATCCTTCCACAATAAGGATGTGAGTCTCCTCCTCCTCATCCTCGTGGTCGGACTTCGGGACGATGTCGGTATCCAGGGTGTTATTGACGCCATGAGACTTCTCAAACTTCACCGGATTCTCCAACCAAGCATAGATCGTACTCATCATGGCGTCCATGTCCAGAGCAGTAATGACTGAAGAGCAAAGTGGAGGAAGGAGGAGGGAAAAAAAAAAAAAAAAGCGTATAGGAAATTGCAAAGAGCAAGTAACAGTCAGTGTTCATGTTTGTCTATACTGCATGCAGATTACAATGAAACATGACAATACAGCCAGAGCAAACACACACCCACAGACAAACAAACACACACGCACACAAACCCTTTCATAAAAACCCAGGCTTACCATCGTACTGCTTAAAGCCATCTTCACCAACTTCAATCTGATCTTGGGGCTGAAACATACATTGATAAGATGTACCCAGGTACATTCCACTAGTGCTATACTCTATATGGAAGGCTCTGATGGTGTTTACACACTTACAAACTGTACCAAGTAACACAGGCAGCAAAGTGTTAACACCCCACCAACATGTTTTACTCAGACAAATCCCCTTTTTGTTAACTATATCAAAAATTCAAAAAAAGAAAGAGAGAGAGAGATATGTGTACTGGGCTCACCTTGAAGAAGTCATCTTGATGTACCACACAACAGTTGGGCAGGTTCTTGATCAATCTGTTGGTGAGGGTGGTTTTCCCTCCATTGGTCACACTGCGCGGGACAAAGCAATAAAAAGACAATGAATGGAGGCTTGATGCAACCCGGATAACGAGGTATGAACTTGAAAAGGTTAATGAATAAACCATCACACAGATATTGCATGTGGAGCCTCCGTTTGATCGTGCATGCTCCACGTACTGTTAATACATGTAATTACTCGTGACATCTCATTAAAAGGTTAGTTACTATCACTCATTAAAAATAAACAGTTTTAAAGCGTAAACAGCCGTCTTCCGAGCAGTGTTTTTTTTTTTTTTTCCTCGGGTTAACACATAATTTACACATTTTAATGCATTAACATCTACCACATGTACAACAAAAAAAAAAAAAAAAAAAAAAAAAAAAAAAAAAGGGTGGGTCACTGTCTGACTTATCTTTTATAACAAGCTTGTATCGGTCACCTTTAGCTCTGTTTATTGATTACCCGACACGATCAATTCACAGAAACTCTAAAAATGACAAACTGGCTACTTGACGGTTTTTTTTTTTTTACAGCAACACAAAAAAATAAATAAATACTAAAAAGGGGAAGCAACCACGCAGTGAACTTGAGCTCCCCACGTGTGCCGGCCTCCCGGGGCCTAGCAGCTCCGTTAGCCGCGTTAGCTTAGCATCACTTCCGGCCATTCAACGGTCGGAACTCACCCGCCGATGCCGATGATGTACTTCATGTTGTCGGGTCGGTCGAGGTTGACTTCAAAACGTCAGTAAAACCGGTTTCGGGGTCACGCTGATCGGACGCGGGAAGAAAGCTTGGGGAAAAAAAGAGAAGGTTGCAGCAGGAAACGTCAACTACTTAAGTCCTCCATGGCACTTGAGTTGAGTGGGTACGGTAAGAGCAGAGACGGGCTGTCGCTCGGACGCGGTCTTCCACCGAGAGAGGCGCGTCGGTGCTCCGGAGCGGCTACACATACTGCGGAGAGCCGCCGTGATTGGCTATTTAAACACCTTGGGCTGCGCGCAACGCCCGCGGCAGCCAATCAGGAGCGAGTGTGACCGCAGGGGCCCCCGTCCAGAGCCCGCCTCCTGCCCCGCCCACCGCCTTCTTACCTCTTAACCCGTGATCTAATTTAAGTTTTAATGCTATATAAATATTTACTACGCTTAATTATGAGGGCAAATATTCCATAATACATATTCATATATATAAACTTAATAAATATGATGCATTGTTGTAGTATAAGCTACCCAACAGTATAGTATATTGTTATATACTGTATATAACTACAGTATATAACTACCTCACTGTGTGTGTGTAGTTATATACTACTGTTTATATACTACTGTTTATAACTACTTCTAATATAATACTGTTTAGTAATAATATACAATAACACTCACAGTGGCCATTTTCTGCTTAATGAGTTATTTATAATTTTCCCTGATACTAGTTATAGTTATATAATTTTAATTTATTAAGATCTTAAATGCACAATTTTTACTCATAATGAATTATTTTTACATTGTGGTATTGCTTGGTTCATTCTTCCAATATTTATCATCATAATCAATATAAATATTTGCAAAGTTATACATCCAATTAATCATTAAGTTATACCATTTTGTGGCACTGATCAATAACTTAAGTATTGTAATTTTACAGGGCTATACTTTTGTATAGTCTCCACTGCTTTTCAGAAGTAAATTTTTTTTAATAGCTTTGTTGTTAGTTTGCATATTAGATTTTAAATATAAAACATTCCCAAGTTTATAAGAATTGATGTATTCCTATAGTAGTTAGACTGCAGCTCGCCCTGGACATACTACTTTAAAATGCTTATATTAACACATATATCATTTAAGGCTTTGAAAGGGAGCATACTTCAAAGCTACTGTCACTTTTCATATTTAAATACATTCTGTTGCAAAAGATCTTTACCTTTATTCTGGGTCCTTTATTTAGTATTTTTAGTATTGAAATGAGATATACACCCACTATATTAAATTGCATGGGTACCACTTTTACTTGAGTTTTGCTTATAATTGAAGCTTTAAGTAATGGACTGATGCCATAGACTAGATTAGAAAAGACTTAAATAGACTTCAGTTTTATCTTCACAGGATATAATATTATTTGTAGTCCATCTAGACATAAAATAAAATCACCCTAAAGATGGAAAAACACTGTGAAAATAAGTAAATACACATAAGAGAGTAAAACAGTAGTAATAACAGCAGTTATTGCAGTTCATTGTCAGTAGCATTTAACTTATCTAATTTATCTAACTTATGTAATCTGTTGGAAGACATGGCCTCTTTTTACAACTGGGACTTTAACAGACACATGTTAAGTATAGGGTAACTTTGTGGGCATTGTGCAGATGACCTGTCAGATTTTTCCCCTTATTAATTTTCTGTGTCAACCTACTTTCATTCCACAGTGTTATCAGCTACTCACTTAACCACACATACACATCAATATACACATAATGTATGTATATATATATATATATATATATATATATATATATATATATATGAGATAAAGCCCCAGAAAACAGTTCTTATAAGTAGGCTTATCTTAATCAGAGACACAAAAGAAACAAAGGACAACATCTCTTAACACGCTCACATTGCTGTGGTGTTTATTTCGCCAGCCTGCAGCGGACCTCTTTCGGTTTTGTTTAGAAACTTCCCAACCAACTCCATGACACAGTTTCCTGAGGTTACACCAAAATATTACTTATGTTGGGGTTTACACCCTCGAGAACCTCAACTATGAAGAGGAAGTCGCCAAGTGTGGAATTCAGTTCAGCTTGTAAGATTTCTATTCATAGTTTGACTCAGCTTCATTCTGCCAATTTGGAGCCTGAGATTGAGATTTTCTTGAATTTTACAACTTTCCACAACAACAAACTGCACAAATTCTTTCATATTCATGGTTTGAATCTGGTATAATGTTTCAAGCGATACATAAACTTACTCTGATGGTTGATATCAGCTGGTTTACAAACCAGATTAACATTTTCCAAAAGCTCTCTTTGCCTTCTCATTTGACTATCATGTGATATAATGGCAATACCACCACCTTTGAAATGTGACTGAGAGATTCTTGGTACTGAAAGCATAACACGTAGGCTTAATTATGTTTTCATTCATGAAATTCGTTCACGTAATTATTAAATTGGGTGAAGAAGACCTTTTCGGTGAATCCCCACTGTTGTTCACTCCTGTTATGTGATCTTTTATTTTACATGCATGTAATGTCAACTTTACGCTTGCAACTCCTCAGAGAGTCACGTAAAATAATACCCTTTGATTTGATTGAAATCTGTGGTGTCAGATGTTATTTTATTACTCCATATCCTAACTCAATACTTGCACAGTTATTTGGCAACCTAGCATGGATCAGATTGGATGTCCTTTTGAGTTTGAACAAAGCAGATTTAGTTTGCAGATTTGTAGCTGAATTATAATATGGTATTATTATTACTGATGCATTACTATTGGTGTTGTATTTGAATCTGTCATTCTATAACAATTTATTGTATTTTATAATTTGATTAAATGTTTTATATGTAAAATGTTAATCTTAAAAGTAACTAGTAGCTATAGCTATCAAATAGAGTAAAACGTACATTAATTCTGTCTGAAATATAGTTGAGTGCAAGTATGAAATTACATAAAATTGTATAAAGTAGTATAAAGTAGTGTAAAATAGAAATACATACATAACACTTTCTACCACTGGCCCTAACATGCCAGAATAAAATGATTAATTAAAGTCAGAGTCATAATGTTTTTTAAAGAAATAATGATAATAATGATTTTGGGCCATTTACTGCTCTTTTGTTGTATGTAATACAGCTGCAGTAACTTGTCATTTTAATAAATGTCTTTATTAAAGTATCCAATCACACAAAATTGTGTCACACCCTTTCAGTCACTGGTGTGGAGGTCAGAGCATGAATCCACTTGCTTTTGACATATTTCAGTTGTTATAACCCCAATGGACATTTTCATGTATATGTGAACTTGCATAATAAGTCAATGTTGCATTAACCTTTCACATGACACTTCCTTACTGCTACTGCAGCTCTTTAGTCTGTCTAAAAAGCCATTTTGTGTAGTTTCCATATCTAAATAGAACATATGAACTGAGATTCACAGTATTGAAATTCAGTGAACGTTCAGCCCTGACTGGTGAAGATTTTATCACTATGTTTGCTGACATGAACCTAACAAGACCTGAGATGCTGAAGCAGCTGCAGAGCAAATATTACACTGTCTCACATGTGAATGTCTCATCAACCTGAGAGATACTGCGGGGTCTTTGAACATACTTCACTGACTGTACACCGTGTTCCTCAAAGCTTTATTCCCCCTCACTGTTCGGCCGTCACATTTCACCTCAGACTCTCAGCAGTCACATTTGTGTCATACTGCATTCTTCACATTTAAACTGATTGTATTTCCACAGATGCCACATTTTCTGCATGACTGCAGTTTGTTCACAGTGAATTCAGGAAATCTACTGTCCAATCAGGCCATGTGATACAGTTGGTGGATCATGTCAAATCAAGGCACGGTGTGCCTATTAGGATATAAAACCTGATGTTTCTTTAATGGTTGTGTATTTGTAATATAACTGAGAGAGTTATTACAGTTTTGAAGTTACATTTTGTGCTACTCTCATTGTTGAATCAAAGCACCCAAATATCCGTCTGCCATCTGCTGGATGTGATTTAACCTCCATTTGACAAGTTTTGGTTCTGTACATCATCTCAGTCAGGTCAACACACACACACACACACACACACACACACACACACACACACACACACACACACACATACACACTCACACTGCTGTGTTGTAAGCCTCTTTCTGTCTTTAGGTTTAAATCGCATCAAAACATAATGAAGTTCTCATACATTGTTATCAGAAAATCACATTTATTCCCTTTAATCACTTTGTCAACACATTTCACTCTGTAGAAAAAGATGTATGCTTGATTACGATGTTATGTAGTTGTTGTGAACAGTAATAATACTAACTGCAGTTTTCTTTCCCCATTTCACAATTGAACAGCTCAGAATTAGAATAGCTGATGGATGTTCTGCTCACAGTATATTTTCTTTTATATTCTAAATATTTCTTTGTTTTTTGTTTTTTCTTTTGTATCAAAGCTAGGGTGTTCCTTATATTCCCCTATGCTTCATCCATGTTTATTTTTATTCTTCTGTACTGGTGATTTTTAACCAGATGTAAAGAACAGACGAGTTTAAGAAGTTTTTTAAAATTGTATTTATCTTTCCCATTGATTTACAGATCTCTTCTTCCAGAGTGTCCTGGTCAATACAGCAGCGCAAGCAATTCCACAAGTTTTATACAATACAATACAATAAAGCTACACAAAGGAAAAGTAAAAGAGTTTTTGCATAAAAAAACAGTTTCACAAACAATTTGGTAGATAGAACACACACAGTACATACAAGCTACACAAGGAAAAAAAAGAAAAGGAAGAGAACCATACAAGCCATACCATCGATATCCACAACACAGTCCATCAAGTCAAGGTTATACAAAACAGCAACATGTTTCCTTAAGAGCAGTTTGTAAAAGACCTTTAAGGGTATTCAAAGAAGGGAGTGCTTCTAAGGTAACGGTGTTTTGCAGCTCATGCATGCCCAAGATACATAAAAGGAGAGAGCGGTTTTACCAAGCTCTGAGGGCACCCTGGGGACATTTTATTTTAAGAATCTGATCGGTATATCTAGTGCCATAGCTGCTTGTATGATGGAATAAAAGGCTGGAGATATAAGTAGGTCATTTTCCTAACAATGACAATTAATCTTGACAATTAGTAGCAACATATGAATTTTTCTCCTCTGGTATAGAGAGGACCATCCAAATGTTTCATATAAAATGCCATGGTGAGTTTGTGAGCCTGCATTTGTCACAAAACATAATGCAGCGTGATATGCATAACTCCGTTTTTTAAGTATGGATGAAGTTCACATCACACAGGACAGATAGAAAGGAGCTTTACTGGTGGCCAAAGTACAGGAATCAAATGATATAACTCTCTGAAGCTTTCCCCCCTTTGAGTTACGGCAGTGGAGAGACTGAAGATGCATTAACAGATTGATAATTTGTTTGTCACACACATTAACAAAGGTCAGCATGTGAATAAAATGACAGTAAAGAAATTACTTGGAAACAATTCAAATGTAGGCATCCCAGGAAGTGACTGGATTACAGTGAAACACAATAATGTGCTCCCTGTTTTCCTAGAACCTTTTTGTGTAGCAAACAACATACAAGCATACAGTCCATAAACAAAAAAGGACATATGACTACATAAAGAAGAAATATTGAGGGTTCCACATACATTTGCAAGTGTAACTGCTTTTCCATTTTCTGAAGTAGAAATGGGTTTTCTTTTTAAACAAAATGTTAAAACTGGGTTTAATTTTTGTAAATTTACTTTTATTAAGATAATTATAAGGTTAAAAAGAGTATAGTGCTTGGAAATGTTCATGGCAAAATGTTTAAAATAAAAATCAAACTCAGGTATGAGTTTATGATCAATGATTAAAATAATAATATCAGACCAATAATAATGGACATGAAAGCCAACACAAGTGAAAACAGTGGCAGCTTTTTCAGTCACTGGTGGGAAAAAGGGTGCATTGTGTGCAGTGACATTTTCTGGAGATCTACTCAGTAGAAGTGTTGGCTGAACTCTTGGCTCTGAAATGGGTTAAAGAAAAAACGAAAAACTGCCTCTGTTTTGTTCTCAGGAGCCAGAGATCCTTGTATTCCAGTGATAAAGGAATTCTATTCAAGGTGCTGCAGGTGCTTTTGACTCATTCAACAAGATGTGTATTTTGTTTACCCCTTCCTCGGAGGGGAAACAAGGAGGTGGACAGACCAGTTGAACAAGCTCTGAAGAAAGTAGCTACAAGACAGAGGTTGTGTGAGTAATACCCTGAGGTAAGGGGGAGTTTTCTAACAACAAAGTCAATTCAGCATTTGGAAACATTATTAAACTGGGGGTCATCTTACACAGTACAATTGATATAATAGCAGGAAAGACACTGTCAGGCTGACAAGTCTGTGGTTATCTTGTATTGTAATAAATATGATCAGGAAAGATAAGATGAACAATATAGGGAAGGCTGCAACATTTGTCTTTTATATGAAGATAAAAATGAACTTGTTATGTAACACATTTGTATTTTATTTTATTAGATAGGAGATAATGCATCAGCGTATACAGTAGAAGTATTGGAATATTACTGGCTTTACAGTGGATGGATGTAGACAAGATATCGTGTTGGAAATGGTTCACTTATTGTACAGACTAATGTTGCCAGTATTTATATTCCTGTGGGTTCCTTCCTATGTAGGTGTGGAGGACGATGGCAAAACAGTCATCAAAATCACAGGCAGTCGATATACAGTACAAGTTCCATTAAGTGGAGGTCAAAACTCTAATAACTAACATTTTATTTGCAAACAGGGAGGCGTCTGTTTAAAATACAAAACACAAGGCCAAATCAAACACTTAATAGGTGAACACCCAACTTCACGTTGGCTAGAATAAACTTTTAGTATTGGAATATCTTGGGTCAATGATGAGGAGTGACGGGAACTAGAATCAGTACTAAAAGAAGGAAGAAAAATACAAATAGGAAATATTCTGGGGAAAGAATTATGAAAAATAATATAAAAAGTCACTTAATGACCTTGAAAGAAACAGGTTTAGTTTATTTCCTTCCTGCCCAGTAGGCGGCGGTAATGCGCCTGTGAACTGGCCTCAACCGCCAAGGAATCAGACGAAGAAGAAGAAGAAGAAGCAGAAGAAGAAGAAGAAGAAGAAGAAGAAGAAGAAGAAAACAAACACAAACATCCATGGTGGAAGTTTTTAACTTTTCTGTGGGAACGATGGAGGAAGTAAGCAAACACACGAACGAACGGCGATGATTATTAACTCTTTATAATCACAGACAATCATTTATATGTGACCATTGTGTTATTCTCACTTTTCGGCCATGTAAAGTTAGTAAAGCATCGTTAAATCTTTAAAAACCTCAGAGCAGTTTTCTTCTTATTGTTTCGCTAAACAACATTTTCTCTCCCGCAGCTAAAGCAAACAGTGTGTTTCTGTTTCCTCTTAACTTTACTGCAAAACACCGAACAGTCATTTAGATCAGGAGTCTTGTAAAAGTTAGCACAGACTAATAACCATTAAAAAGTTATTCATCAGAATCAAAAAGGCCAAAAGTCAAAATCTCTCATTGAAATCAGAATCAACCTGAAGATGCAAATAGAAAACAAACACCTGAACTGCTGGGTTGATTTTTCTCTTTGCATTGACTGTTTAATAACAGTTTAAATTGTATATTTATTTATTTCTGTGTCTCGGAAACGTTCACATCATTTTCCTGTTTCCAGCAGAAGTTACTCTCAGTTTAAATGAGCTGCATTTCATTCTCATATCAGCAGCAGACAACAAGGTTTTTAGGTAACGTTAATAATAAGTAGTAAATGGATGTTTTATCACTAATTACTTTGTATCTATTACAGGTTCATGTTTCTATCCAGAAGGGATTTTCCATTCCTCCTCTGCAAAAATGCAAAAATTGCTGCTCCCCGAGCAGAATTCATTGTCCATTTTGTTCACCAGCTTTTTTCAAACCCACTAAACCCTCCAGAGCTCGGCTTCATTTGGACAATCATCTAAGGAGAGCCATTTACGTAGGAGGTAAGCTTTCTACATGTTCTATTTTTTAAGTAATTGACAGTGTCAGCGAAATGATTCAATACTAATTCATTGTTAATTTAATGTGTTCAGACTACACGATCCACAGGTGCGGACTTGAGTGCAGAAACCAGCCACATTACCACTGTTTGTACTGCACAGCCACGCTGATAAGGAAAAGAGATTTCACCAGACATCTCCCACTCTGCCGCCAGGCCCAAAGAAGCAAAGTCAAAAAATTATCCTCATGACAGATAGACGTGACACGAAAAGTCCAAACCGAGGCGGTGATTCCTTCGCGGATCCCTGGAGAGAGTGACGTCCCTTCGTATGACATAGTAAGGCTGTGATTGTGTAGGATGCACTTTTAAGTGAGCTGTTTTTCATGGCAGATCTGCATTATGTTCTAGCAGTGTACCTATTGTTGCATCTGTTGACTCTATAACCAGCTTACTCTTGTGCAAAAGAAAGTCACATTTTGTGATTTTGATCTTGTGATGATGGCTTGGAATTTATTATGTCAGCAGCATCTTTGGAGGCTGTAACTCTCCAGGTAGTTTTTTTTAATCAGAAGTTGTGTGTGATAGGGTGTAATCGATCGAACAACATCCTGTATCTGTAGTCGTCAGGTGCAACTGTTTAGAAGGAGGCGTTTTTTGTTTCTTAAGGATATCTGGAGAAAAACTCTTTTAGAAGAGTCATTTTTATTGAAAATGTTTTCAACACTTTGAATCCTATTGACGGCCAAAACAGGTCAGTTTTCAGATTTCGTCAGCTTTAGACGTCATCTGTCACAAATTGTGCAATATACCACCTTAAAGCTGAGTCACTGTGATTGGTTATGTAATAAGGCCTGCCAATGAACCCAACATGTGTGTTCTCTTAGGAGAGTGAAGATGATGATGATGATAACAGTGTCGAGATAACCATCATCCCGTATTCAGACGACAGCCAAGAAGCGAGCAGCAGCCAGTCAGTGACTCCCATCAGCCCCAACTCGAGTGAAGACGACACTGTGGAGAGGACAACGCAGCCAGACTTCTCTAAATGTGACAAAACTGTACAGACGAACATTGAAAAACCACAAGACTGCGATGAACACTACTTCATGAGCCTCGTGAAAATGTTTAAAAGGTTGTCCCCTCAGAAAAAGGCAGGTGTCAGAATGAAAATCGAGAGACTCCTCTTCGAAGCTGAGTTTCAGTAGGAACGGGCTTACACACACGCACACACAAACTGACAAACTGTTACTGTTTATTACATGTTTTGTTGGCTTTAATCAGAAGTCTTTTTGCGGACGTGGAGGTGAAAAACTGGATTGTTTACAAGCTCTTGTGAAGCATTGTTACTGCTCGCTCATGCCCCACTGCCCTCTGGGTCCCATTTCACCAAATTTAACACATGCAAGCAGCGACTTACAATGCGACATAAATTCTTGTCACATTAAGTTTTAAAAATATTTCATTAATAAAAACAAAACTGTCATACTTCTGACCCATACATGCAACCAAAAACCCAGTAGGACTGGCAAATGTATCTGACGTTTTCCAGCAACAATCATTTGTGGAACTTGATGCTGCCACCATGTGAATCACCTTTGAAAAACAGGCCCCTGGTCTGTTTAAATTGTATAAATCTCAGAAGTTTTGGTGTAACTTACTGACTGAGCAACAAGATGAGTCAGACTGAACTCAAAAAACAACAATCTATGCTGGATTAATATATTCTTCACTCCTTCGTGCTGCTATTGGCTTTTTTGCTGTACTCAGTATACCTCAAACCACAGAGTGAATTTCCTTTTATGGAGGACTAATCTGTATGATTTAGAGTAATTATAAACAAAATAGTTATAAATGAAAATGTTAAATATAACAGCAAAAATAAATTCACACCGAATGTTAAAACCTAAATGTTTGACACAGTTATACAGAGGTGTACTATGTGGTAAATAAAGAATAACCACAGATAAAAGATAACCACAGCCCCGACATGACATACTTATACTTGGGTCAGTGTTTCTCAAAAGCACAAAACAAATCAAGCTGTTGTTTGTCAAGCCTGAAATATATTATGTTGTTTTTTATTCAAATAAAGTTCCATCCTCGACTGGCCTTCAGCCAGTTAACTACGGTTAAGATAACTGTGCTGGTGTGTGTTTTTGTCAGCCCAGTTAAACTTTTGCTAAACCTACTCCCTCACCCAGAGGCTCTCAGGTACCGAAATTTGGCACCGATTGATTTAATGTGAATCGGTGCACATTAATCAACGGAATTCGGCCGGTACCCTTAAAAGTACCGAGATCGAGACAGAGAAAGGAATCTTCCGTACAATGATTTTAATGGTTGGGAAAGGCATTTGTTACATAAAAATAAGTTGTAAGATGGAAGAATTGACCTGCCTTAATGAGGTACGTGGTTATACAGTAAACTGTCGGAAACACAGTGATCCACTTTAAACCACTTTCAGTCACATGTCATGGCCTTCATCAGCTGATAGAATTCCAGCCTTAAATGTTGTTTTACAAATACTAATTTCAATAGCTTGGTGACAACCTCACAGCAAAGTAAAGTAAATGCTTTGCCACGGGGGCTGGGTGTCACAGTGTTAATGAAGCAACTTGCTCATAAGGATACATATTTTCAGGAAATCTGTCAACTTTACATTTACACTTTACATACAGAAGAGGAAGATCTACATTCTTCCATAAACTGACTTGTAGCAGTAGACTCCGTGCTTGTGCTGGGCAGGTGGGAAGCCAAAGCTGCGCACCCCCGGCTCAGAGGGACCACAGTTTGCGCGAGGCCTGGTGATGGGATACCGGACGCTCCCGTCGGCCAGCCAGCCAGCGTCGCAGCGGTCCAGCCCCGCGAGCTTCCAGGCGGCGTAGAGCTGTCCGACTTTGGCGATCTCCGCTCCGTCCTCCCGACACGCCTGCTGAGCCTCGGTCAGGTTCATCGTGGGAGAGGGCTGAAGGTAGTAGACTTCCCCTTTGAAGGAAACACATTCACTGGGATATTTAAAGAACTCTCCTCAGGTTAGAACAGGTTCTTAAACCTTTTCATGTTTCAGACCTCCAACATTAGACAACAGGTTTGACCCAGAGGTGCTTTCACAGCAGTGTGGTACTTGAGCATGAGATTCTATTTGCTGTTGAAGAACAAAAGGAAGATTTCAGCCTTTTTCGGGACACTTGAACAAAGCCATCGTTAATTTTATTGGTAACATCTGTCCTTTTCCTGCTGCGACAAGTCAAACTGTCCGCTGTGAAGAACCAGATGTCATTGTTGTTCTCACACCACCTCACACTTCCTGAAACGCCACCTCACCTTGCAGTGAAGAGGAGAAGCAGAAGACGTCGTAACGATGAAGGTGCAGGTGCCGTCTGCCGTAGCTCCGGACACCCGGGGCCAGGCCGCGCCCCCCGCAGGGCACTCTGGGCCGGGTGATGGGGTACTGGACTGTCCCGTCAGCCAGCCAGCCTGCGTTGCACCAGTTCAGGCCCTCCTTCCAGGACTGGAAAAGCTGTGTGAAGGTGGCCAGTGTGGAGTCCTGCTCCTCACAGGCCTGCTGGGCTCCCAGGTAGCTCAGGTGGTAATGACCCCGAGGGTGCTGGTAGGGAAACACCACACCTAGGTGGAGCAATTAATTAGACAACAGTTAGTGTTTCATCTTTAATGCATTAAGATTAAATCATCATGAAATCTATCACTAAAATGGATCTCTGAATAGAGTTAAAAGTAGGCTTTGTGTAATGTTTGGCACCACACATGATATCAGTGTAGGTGGACACACTGTACCTCGTAACTCCAGATAAACCGGAGTGCTCTTGTCCTCCAGTCCGTCCACCACCTCGCAGCGGTAGCGGCCTGTATCATTCAGCTGGAGTTTAGTCATCACAAGCGCAGCATCTCCCGGGAAATCCTGTCTGAGCTGCACACGACCCCTGACCAACAGACAACAAGCAACACACTTACTGTGAGTTCACACACGCAGACAAGTCATACGGCCGCTAACAACAGAAAAGGATAATCATGAATTTACTATTTGTCCTCTCAACAACCTGAACTCCCCGAGCGTTCGACTGCGGGAGCCAATAGCCACCAGCACGTCTGTCTCATGTCCCCCAGCAGCAGGCAGCCAGGACCACTTGACTCGGACCTCCCTGGGCGAACTCAACTCAGGCTCGTGCCAGAACCGGCATGGCAGGGTGGCGTTGCCGCCTCTGGCTGCAAACACTGACGGCTGAGCAGAGTCCACATGCAGCTTCACACCCCTGAAATGAACTGTAGCAAATATAGACAAAAATATTGCACATGTTTATATTAAACATATGAGCTGAATCTAGATACAGATACACCAGGTTTAGATCTAACATAAATAACACATTGCTTTGATCATGTGCATACTTTCTTTGTTGCTTTTTCCATTGAGGAAGTCGTGGTAGAAGAAGTTGTTTGGGATTTTGGGGGCAGTCAGAGCCCGGCCTGGGAGAGCCAGCTGAGCCCCCAACAACAGCAGAGTTTGGATCATCATCGTGGCTGTAATGACAAGTCCTGGTCCTGAATGGTCTGTGTGCAAACCTCAAGCCTGTGGAGAGACACCGGATTCTTCTGATTTCAATCAGCATGCAACCTGCTGTGTTTGCAGCATCAGGTGTTGTGAGTGCACAGTGCCAGCAGGGGGCAGCTCGACACCGTGTTAGTAAACTCTGTCTACAGTCCATGAAAACATAATGTTGCCTCTAGGACAACTTTTGTGCGCTTTCAAAGTCTTCAAAGTAATGGTTCTGCATTGTGGCACCACAGAACTGGTTCAAATGATTGATTTCAAAGATATAGATGTTGATGATGAGTTTTTTTTTTTACATCGCAGGTAGGTTTCATCTATTGCAGTTAAGGGCATCATTGTTCACCTTTTATACTTATTACTTACTTACAAATATCGACCTGTGGCAATTGTTGACTCAATTTAGAAACATGACACACCTGGATGGCAGGTGAGAACAAAAAAAAAAGTCGAAATGCAAAACGTCTAATAGATTTAAAAATCGTTAAGCAAATTTCAGAGGCTCCTTTGACTAATATAATGTGATTTCTGTAATACAGACTACGGACCATATTTTACGCACAGTCATTTTATTAATATTTATTTTCTCCACTTACCGCCAAACACCTAGATATCCCCGCTCCAAAGGAAAGCTGTGATGCTGAGAGGCAAAAGAAAAAGATGCACAGAAGTCAGAAGTCTGTTGGGAACAAATCCGTGTCTCCAAGAGGACGCAAAAAGTTCCGATGCACACAGTGGATCAAAAGCAACGATCACAGGTCGAGTCTCCTCCAGTCTTTGTCGATGATATAAAAAAAAAAAAAGCTGCAACTGTGGGTTAACAGTGAGAAGTGTGTTGTGAGTTCTGGAGGTGCTGCAGGGATCTGCTGCTCTGCTGCCTCAGCTCAGGCTGCAGACCCACCTGAGTGTGTCTGACACCACTGAGACAAGGGGTGACCATTCATAGTTCAGGTAGACCTCAAGGAAGAATGAAAAAAAAAGACACTTTGTTGTTTAATCTTTGACAGTCTAGTGCGGATTAGTAAAATTTCATTTCCTTTCCATTTTGATTTTCACAGTTCCCAGTGCTGTCTACAAAACTACCGAAAATTTAAAGCTTTAAAGGGCAAATTATTTTACTGATTTATTATCCATTTGAATCTCAAGCTTACCATCATGTTATTTCTTCTACCAAACCTTTTTTCTCATACACTATAGACTGCTAAATCTGCTTTAATAATATGAACTGAAGTATAATTATGATTTTTATCAAAAGTGATTTAAGGTGCACTGGAGGAATTACTGACTTAAAGCACAGACAAGTTGTTCTGGTCCTGTTCTCACTATCATACAGGCCCAACCATGACAAATAGGCTTATGCTGTGCAGCTGTTTGTAAGGGAATATCTTGAGAAAAAAACATTTTGCATCCCTCCTAAACTCTCTGAAAGCAGATGTTGGTTGCAGAGGGTCCCCACACAGTCTCCAGCCAGCAGCTGTGTTTTCCCGGAGGCATGATCTTTAATAGGAAACCCTGCTGCGTTGTGGAAAACATACACATCCACATACAGTAGTCATAGACATAAACATGGGAGGACAGATGTGTTAGAGATGCTCGGCCCTCCACCTCATTTATTTCATAGAGATGAAAGCCGTTGCCAGGGGCCAAACATACCAGGACTCTGAGCTTAGCAGGGAGATGAGTGGCTAACAGGGTGTAATTACACCTGTAAACAGCAGGCCAAAGCCCGGTAGTCCAGCATGGAGAGGACTCACAACATCTTTGCGTGGTTGGGACAGTTTGTACTTTGTACAAGAAAGCAGAATGCAGCTGGTTCTTCTTTGAAATGTTTAGTTCTGTTTTATCTGAGAGCTTCAAGTCAAATACAAAGTCCTTCTGCACACTCCTCTCATGTAAGCTTTGGGCAGCGATGTGTTACAAAAGCAGGTCCACTTTTTGGATTATATCAGCATCCGAACAGTGCAGAGATGCCCCCTAAAATGGCCAGTGGCAGGACATTTTAATAAGCACGTTCCTCTCCTTCATGCTGCTCCCTTTGTGTCGCCTGTACTGTATGTGGCCTCACTGACCAGTCTGTTCATGCAGAAATCAGCCACCGACACCCACTCTGACATGGACATTGTCTGACCAAGTAGGACTGCGGTGGGAAATAACTTATAAAGTTATATAACTGGTGACATTCATTTATAACAGCTCAGACTGAAGCACGACAAAGACGTGTTTTGTGTCTCTTGAGTGAAAATAAACACATACATAGATTTCTTTTATAACATTTAATAAATGATCTCACTTCAAGACCAACAATGCATTAAAAAAAAGAATGTAAAACAATGTTTATTTTCTACACATTTTTCTATGTATTTCACATTTGTTGTAAAAATTATTAAATTACAATTAAATTATATTTAAGAATGAAGCGGAAAAACCTGCTAAAATGTGTAAAAAAAAAAAAAAAAACAGACGTCCAATGAAAAAGCCCTTCAGTTTGTCTTTCCATCATTTGATTGACGGATCAGTGTGCTGCAGTTCAAATTTGAAAGTTTTAATTTTTTACTCTTGGACAAATGACCTCTTCCAGTATAGCTGGAAATGCCAAAATATACTCTATATTGCACGGGCCCTGCGTCATTATGCTGGTTTGTGTTATAGTAACTAAACAGCAGTTGGTTGATGTGCTTAGCAAGTATGCTGGTGAGGATGTTTGTCATCTGCCTTCTGCAGGCTGTTAAAACTACAAGCAATAGCAAAATAGCAGGGTTGTAAACTGGTGTGGGACTGCAAAGGAAGAACAGAAAAAGTTTAAAACTGGCAATTTAGCTTGGAATACAATTGGAAGAAGTGAAGAACACTATTATCAAGTCTCCAGACTTAAGAGAACTCTTAGAAGGAGCAAATAATATGGACTAAAAGCAAATCTAAGCAAACTGTATTTATATCCAAAGCTATAGCTCAAATTCAAATAATGGATACTTCATAGAAGATTCAATGTCAAACAATTCTATTAACATAAACATAAAAAAGTCAGAAAGTGCTACAAGTGTTACAGTCCCAGCAGCCAACGGGATCTTTATCCAGAGAAACAAATGGCGATTCTGTTCAGGATCTGTTCCTCTGCTGTGGTTTGACGAGATGGAGCGACTGGATGAGGATGGAGCACTGTTAGATGGTGATTAGTGAGTTTTCTAGTCATCGCAGCCCAGCAGCTCCATGCGTAGGGTGATGCGCTCGTGCCACTCCCAGGGGACGACTCGGACATATCGGGCGTAGAACGAGGGCTCAAACAGATTCTTCTTATGGGTGTTGTTGTCAGTGTTGCCTTGGAAAAGCTGCAAATAAATGTTACGGTTAAAGTAAAGTAATAACTTATTGAGCAAAAGTTCAAGTATATAAAGTATGTTGTGTTCAATTCTGTTACATTTTCTTAAGAGCAGAGAAGAAACAGGTGATACGGAGGTAGCAGGGCATAACATAACTTTATTTTCCACTGGGCCTGACCAAGCTGAACCTGTACGATGTCATGATACTGTAACACATTAATGAATTCATCCACCTGTCATCAAGGGTTGTTACTCAAACTGAGCTGTGCTGCCTTCTGACAACCTTACGACCCAGATCCTGCAGCAGCCCAGGCAGCATCATTAGGCCATGAGCCCACTGGCTCTGTGCTCAGTAAAAACATCAAAGCTTGTTTTACAGTTTTATTGGATCATCTCAGAGAAAGAGGCTACAGTGAGGAGAACAGGCCTTCCACTCCTCCAGCGAGGGCCAAATATATATCTTATTATAAAAGTGAGAGAGAGAGAGAAGGGGGAAGCTGAATTATGTACGACTTTTTTGACTTTTTTTTACAAACTGTGGGTTTGTGTATTAACACTCTTAGCGCCGGTCCCGAGCAGCCGAAAGAGGAAGGAATGAAGGTTTGTGTACTACTTTTTAAAGACTACGGTTTATGCAAAAACCCTTCAGAAAAGAGGTGTTAAATCAGCCTTTTTGCATTGAAATGAAACTCAATTGCTAAGACATACATTTACATATTACATATTACATACATATTACTGACCTTATCATTGCCGGTGTTCTCATCCTTCACTATACTCCATGACTCTCCATCGTTACTGTAAGCAATTTTGAACACTGACACAAACTGCACCACCCCGAAGTCCTTGGCGCCCTGAGTGATGATGCCTGTGAGGCGCTTTGTCTTCTCTAGATCGACCTGGTGAAGAAACAAAGAAAACAGTTATACTCTGCAACACATGTGGGCTTCAAAGGACATTTTACTGCTAAGATTTCCCTCACCTGGATCCACTCTGAGCGGTTGTTGTGGGAAGGAGACCAGGCGTTGGTCTTTCCCTGCTTATCCAGTCGGGCAAACTGAGGGTGCCACGTGAAGGTATCAATGCCCCACGTACGGAAAGAGCTGGATGCTGAAAGCTGCCCATCTGAGATCAGGCGAGACTTCATTCCCAGAGCCTCTGTGCAACCTGCCGTGTTTGAATAAACTGTGAATCGAAAGCAGAACGGAAAGACGGGAGGGAGGGAAAACCAAAGCGACAGAAAGAGAAAGAGGGGAAAAAAATGAATACACCCAAAGAAAACACCAGTTGACTTCACCTTTCATCATGCAAATCAATTTCATCAAGAAAAGAAGAATGGGACTGATTAAAATAATTTTAACACCCACCAGTGACCAAGTGGAAGGAACAGAAAGAGGCCCACAGAGTAGAAGAATGCATGCAATAAGGTGCACAGAGCTATGTATGCAGTGTGTATACTTTTACTATGTTTCTCTGTAAATTTTTTCGCTGTTACGTTCACAGAAGACAAAGGACAAAAGGGCGGAGGAGGAAAAAAAACACAAATGTGTGTGTTTCTGTCTGTTTGTTCTCGGAAGTACGCTTTACTGCCGCATAGTGAGGTCTAACCACAGAATACTGTTTATCCTATACATTTTCCATCTGGATGGAGGCCATGTTAGGTAGTTGAAATAAACTCTTTTACAGACATTATGCTTGTCAGAGTAACCACAGCAAAAAGAAACCAACACAGTAAAACAAGAAACAGAAGGAAAGTTAAACAAAAGAGACATTGCTTATTTTCTCCACTTCAGGGGACAATACACATATTTATACATATTGTTTTAACCTTTGTTGCAAAATGGAGAAAAAAAGTTCACAAATGCTATAACTTGAGCTAACTGTAGGATACTGTAGGTGTCCTTTAACACCGTCAAAAACCTTTGTTTTTCTGTCCACCATCATTATCTGCCGTGTTTCTGAACTTGCTTGATAAAATTTCACCAGATCTTTTCTGTGTGTTTACCATTGAGTTCACAGCCCACCAGCTCCATGCGCAGCGTGCAGGCCCTGCGGCAGATCACAGGGATGATGCGGATGTACTGGGCCACGATCGGAGGGTCAAAAAGGTTGGTCTTTGTGCTGTCGTTATCTGTGTTGCCCACGAAAACCTGCGGCGCACAGAGACAGGAAATTAGGTGAGTAAGCTGAAGAAAGAGACGCTTTCTGTGGACTCTACAGTTTGAGATTATGTAAAAGCACTAAACACATCTTAAGTCCTCTGACCTTGTCCCTCCGCTGGCCATCCACTCTGTAAGTGGTATAGGCGTTTCCATCAAAGCTGCTCGCCACCTTGAAGGCCTTGATGTACTCAGCCGTGCCCATGCGGCTGGCCCCCTGAGTGATGATGCCCGTCAGACGCATCTTCTTCTGCATATCAATCTGTTTTTTAACAGGGGGTCAAATGTTAGTCAACTTCACAGCTCTCACTGGTCAGCCTCACGATTTTGAAGCGTTCACTTCACTCACCTCGATCCAGGGGTTCCTGTCATGTGTGGCTGACGTCCAGGCATTGACGATGCCTTGGTTGTTGAGTCGAGCCAACTCCGGTCCCCAGCGCTGAAGACCCAGAATGCCGTAGTGCACAGAGGAGGCTGAAATCTGGGACTCGACAATCGCTCCTCCCTCCATCCCCAGCAGAGAAATGCATCCTGGGACACAGCCATTTAAAATATTATCAAGGGTGGAAGCAAGTTAATTACATTTACTCCTGGTTTTTAGTCACTGAATGTATCTTTTTCCTCTCCTCAGTTTAAATCACATGAGTTACAGTGCAACACTTTGTTTAGTGTCCACAGGAAATCAAAGTTTAATTGTGGAGCTAAAAAACGTTATTCTAGGCACTTTATTTTGTATTTTCCAAGGTTTACAAAAAAATTTAAAATCCTTAAACTTTACATGCTGGAGTAAGCCACAGGTAAAGTACTTGTTCAGGATGTTGCACCACTCCTTACAACAGTAATTATTACGTTCAATGCACATATAGTAGTATTTTGTCATTTGGCCAATTTCATCAAGGTTTTTAAGGAAAAGCAAATGACATGAGGCGTTATATATCTGAGGAAAGTGTGTGAAATGAAGTGAAGTGGTAGTCGGGGAACATACGTAGCTGGCACTGCTTTCCAACATACGGTGAGGAGCACTGGCAGGTGTAGTCTCCATCAAGATCCCGACATGTCCCTCCATTCTTACAGGGCTGGTCAGCGCAGTCATTCACATCTGGAAAAGACAACAACTCACTGTTTATTTTCAACTTATTTCCAAACCAACTGTAGTCACGAATTAGCGAAATATTCTGTGAAACACAGCAATCACAAAAAAAGATGGCTGTTAGAGATGTGGTGCACACCTGCCCACAAACGGCTCAGAGAGAGAACCGAGAGGGGATGAGGCAGGTGGACGGCCACAATAGCTTCACTGTGTCTCCAACATGCAGCTGGTGACAAGTAGTTTCTCTTAAATCTAACATGATGACAGAAATGCCCCTGAGGGCAACAGTGAGCAGCCGGGACACTGTTGGCAACCAGTTTAAAAGGGCACAGCAGGTTAGAGGCGAAAGGTCGCGGCTGATGACTCGATGAATGTGAACAAACACAGGAGATGGGCTCTTTAGAATACATTCTGTATTTCAGCTGACTGAAGTGAATTTAGTCAATATAAGTCTTATATGAGGTTTTTCAGCCTTTTCTCCTTCTAATAATAACGATCCTGTTCCACAAATAAGAGCCTTGCTTTCCTCCACAGTAACCATGGCAACAAAGCAAGTCTGTGGTCACTTCCTGGATCCCTGTTTGAGCACTGCCCATGTAACGCTCTGTAGTCTCCACAAGGTGGCATGCTTGCACAGTGTGTCGAGATGGTTTGTGTCGAGCAGCGGGATAAATGCATAAATTCAACTGGACAGCAGCACATTTTACTCTTTTCATTCATCTTAAAATGATAATTCAAACACTATTCAGACGTTAGACCAAACAACATGCCTCAATGTCAATACTTTTTTCTATATACAGCTGGTTTCTTGAGTCTTTGGGGGACACCAGGTAACAAGCTGATAAGACAGAAAACCAGCAGTGCTGTCTTACTGGAGGAGCTGTATTAAAATCTCTTGGTAATGACAGTCTTTGCATATATACATTATGTTTCTGGTCAAAACAGTATTTTCTCAGGGAATGGGTGGGTTTGACTGGCCTTTTAATGTATGTTTATGATGTTTCCCGAACCCTAACATATGCACTGAGATTAAAACCAAATTAAAAAATAAAATTAAACATAAAAATAGAACTGGAAGTTAGCAGAAAGGTGAGAATGGCACAGGGCCAGACTGCAGAGTATGGATCCATAGCATTGGTGTCAATACAAAATAATATTCCACTGAAAGATGATAAATTAAATTGAAGAAATCGTCAGGTCAATGTTAACTTTAATGAATAGAGGAATGAAACTTGATCCGCCTCAGTTGTCCTTACTGGAATGTATGTTTATGTCAACACAAAATGAGAAAATTTTAGTACAGAGAGCAAACATGGGTATAGTCTCCAAAAAAAAAATGTATGAAGTAGTATCTTTACATTCTCTCGGCTTTATATAGTACTTGGTTCTTGTATAAACACTCCATAAGAGAGGGGTAGACAACGTGTCTGTAACCACTTGCTTATATAATGGGAGCCGGAACATCTCCAATGTCTTCAGCTTATCTTTATCGCTGGACACCCAGAGCCTCCTCACACAATAAGTCAAGTGTGAAATATGCTGAAGTTCCTTAGTTTACTGCACAAAATCATACATTTTTTAAAAGTCCAATTCATGTTTCTAATACAGAAATACATTTTTGTGCAGCCTTATTTTAACCAGTCTCACTAACCCTAAGACACTCTACCAGACTTCAGAACTAAAGCAGAGGAGAGGTTGACGTAATGCCACATGGGTCTGTTTAATTCTTTTTCCCGTTACCACTAAGAGGATTGGTCACAACTTAGAAAACAACGCCTGCATGTCTGTGACAACACTGGCACAGCACAGCTAATAACACTGAGAAGCAGGTGATCCTACTAAGAGAAGGGCCGTGAAATAGCCTTAGTGATTTGCTCTGGATTATTTTTCACATGTTACAACACTGTTGACATGACAATAAGGGTGAATTAAAGCTCTAGATTCCTAATTTTTCCATGGTTTCTAGAGTTAATTACAGATGAAATGCAACTATTGTTAATTTTTTACAAAGTAACACTATCATATCATTAGCTTTAACTATGAATTTATGTCTGTGCATTTACTGTACATAATATATGAGACAGGTTCCACCTCATTCCAGCATCTCGACATCAGTCCAGCCTATAATGTCTGACTGAATCAAAATTAGAAAATGTTTGGGAGTAGACGACCAGACCGCACAAACACTACAATTGGTGGTCAGGCTTTGGGCTTTGGGGTGAGCTGTTCATTCACAAAATGAAAATTTGAAAATGCCTCTTCAATAATAACATGAGTTAAAGATTTAAAGTTATATTTCAAACTATAATTATACAATAAATCTGCTCATATGGTCTCATACACACAAAGCTTCCAAGTTATTGTTGTCAGTCAGTTCAGAAATACTTCTTTTAGCATTTTGATAATAACATTCACTTGTAGAAAATAATCCATTTCCCATTTCCTCCCTTTTCTTCCAATAATAAATGCAAACAACTGCAATAATTCCAAGCCAACTCAGTCATTACATTAAGAGGATAAGATGGTATTCACGATGTTCAAATTCTTCATCTGATTTAGGACAAACAGACAGTGTTGAACCTGTGTGGAAGGCATTTGCATGCTAAGAGACTTGGAGTGGTCTTTTACTAATTAGCCAAACAGAATGAACCCCAGAACCTGCTGAATGAGATCCTTTCATGAAACTGCTGAGCTGACCACACGTCTCTTTCACCGCTGATGCTGTGACAGGATGGAAAAACCTCATGTGTTCACACTTATAGAGAAATCTGCTGAAAGTGGAGCTGCTATTTGTATTACCCTGCCTACTGACTTGTTTGGACGAAATGTGGCTCGACCGTCTCCCATTTGCTTAAATTTTTCTTGCATTAGAATCTGTTCATTATTTTTTGTATCTAGATGCTCTGCTTTATATCTAGGCCATAAAAAAATCAGGTTAAATATAAGCTTTCCAAAGAGAAGCAGCTCAGACTCTTGAATCACATCCAGAAGTTACTTACTGATCTGGCAGTGCGCTCCCTCAAAGCCGGGCTGGCACTTGCAGATGTACTCGCTGAAAACGTCTCCTCGTCTGGTCGGAGCGAAGATCTCGCACGACCCATCGTTCTTACAGGGGTCAGGACTGCAGGGTCCTGACAGAGGGAAGACGGATTGAGGTTAGATTAAAGTGTATGATTAACACCGCTCTTCCTACAAATATCCTCGTCCTCGCTGTACCTGTCTCTGTCAGGTTGCAGGTGTCTCCACCGAAGCCATCCGGACATATACAGATGAATGGATCCTCTCCCACCCCTGTCACGCATGTTCCTCCATTATGGCAAAGATTCACCTCACAGTAGTCACCTAAAGTGAATGAGATTGAGAAAAACAGAAAAAAACACTTAAACAACGATTAAAAATCCATCTTATAACAAATTAAAAACAACTACTGCCAATGCAATTCCCATTTGACCCATTTTATTGAACAGTGGTGGTGTATTTAACTTGTTACCATGGATACCAGAGATAGAGGTTTCCCCACTGCCAGTAGCTACAATAAACTAGACTGCAGTGCAGCTCCAACACATGTTTTGAATCCCTTGCTGTTTCTTGAATGGGGAAACTCTTGGCTTACAGATCTTGTTTGCTATCGCTGTGGCTCTCTCAAACCTACAAGTTTAATCCACAGCTGAACAGAACAAGCTCCCACTCATTCTCTGCAGTTTGTCAAATGTCCTTCTGGCAAATGAATCACTTCAGTATGTTAAGTAGAAGAAAATAAGGTAGTCCAGGATGAAAACAACGAGTGGCAACAGTTCATCACAAAATCCTTCCTGAAAAATGCTTAAAGGTGACCTTCAGCAATTTATTATTGCACTTTCATAAAGTTGGGGGACTTAAAAGAGATTTAAAAAAAGAATCACCAAGACTGAAGCAGCAGAGCCCAAGATGTGCTAACTTTTAGATTCAAGTATAATGTAGGTCAGGACTCATTCCCCATAATTCAATTCAAAATATATTAACAGATGCTCCCTCCCTGGTAAATAAAAGGTCTTTCAAACTCCACAACTTTTAGCTTTCTGCTAAAAATGTGTTGTCTCCAGGCCAAACCACAATAACCCCGATTACATTATCAGGATATATAGTACTAAGTAAAAGGATGTGTAAAATGGATTGAGTGCCCCTTTAATATCAAAGTGGTAAAATACCAGCCTACAAGTTTCCAAGGGTTCATTTTTCAGGGATAATGGTGAAATAACAAGCTGAGTTTGAGATATATTTGTCTCTTCTTAGCGCTCAATACTAATCCAATACACTCAGTTTTTAATAGGTATCTGAGTCAGTATTTAGAGGGGAAAAGAGGGATCTAGTGTGTTTCCTCTTTGTTGCTCGAGTGTCTGGCCTGAGCGTTTGTAACGACAGTGGTGCTGCAGCTTTGGCACTGAGGCCCAAAGTGCTGAGTCACAGATCCTGGCTGGATTAGGAAAATAATGGCAGAGATCTCCAGTGGGAGCGGCAGGGCACATATTTATGAGTCACGCTAGAGCTGTCAAAATGACATCTCGATAACTCATAACCTTTGTGTTTGTATTTATTTTTTAACAGCCCGATGACTCATTAGACGCCACGTCAGAGTCATAATTTAAGATCTAAGCAGCTCAAGGAGGAACTATAGGACTTTTTGTTTCCTTTGGTAAAAAACTGTAGGAAAACTGTGAATACTGCAGACTTTCTCTTTTTGAAAGTGCACCACCACAACTATGAGGCATAGAAATGTGATATCGAGTATGTGAACATGATAATTTAGCAGATTTTGTCACCGTACTCAAACTGTTTCATACTTAAACACATCTGACTCTTAGAACTGGGCCAACTGGTTTTGCTACTGGAGTGAGAACAAATCTGAGTACAACCATTTTGATCGGGTTTTTAACCAGAAGCAACAATTTATACAGCAAAAAAATGTGACTTATGGTGAAGTTTTATGTGGTTTAATGAAACTGGCTACACTGGAGTTTCATGTGGAAACAAAGTTGGAATGAAAGTGGTACTAATTTAAAGTATTATAAATATTTTGTTTGTCTTTTTCAGCTCTATACTTAAGTAATGGTGTCTTTAGGTGCATGCAAACAAGCTGTGAGAACAGTTAAATGTTTAATAGATACTGAAAATAATATTTGGTAACCGGCCGATTGTAACCGACACTTTAAAAGGTGTAAACAAACAACACAATTTTATGCAGCCGACGGTGACAACAGAACGTGTCTGTGTGCAGGATTAAGAGCTTGCAGGATTAGCCAGATTGCAGAGATGCGTGCTGCTCCTTCAGAAATGAGCAGTTACACAACATGACAGTGCAGCCGCTCACAGGTGGCTCAGGACACGCAGCCCACCTGATGGACAGGTGGGAAATGAGCAAACGATAAGGCCCCTGAATGTACACAAACATCATGGCAGCCACATATAAAGATAGTCAAAAACACTTTGGGGGCCTCAAAATTTGAGTCAGAGCATTTTGGTTAATTTGGCAGCACATTTGTAAGTTGAATTAAAGGTTAATGAGTGGACAGCTGGTTCATGATGGCTCCAGACAAGAGCTCATATGGTGTTATTTTCCTCTCGATCTGCGCCACCTCTTAGTGTGGCCAGAAAGGTGTCCACTGGGACAACGACACATTAAAATGTAAGCACAAATAAACCCCCAAGGGGATGCACAAACTATTCTGTACTTCGGGTGGTGCATGCAACAAGAAAAAATATATATACACAAGAACTGTTCACTACTGCAAATAACATTTCTTTTACAAACCTGCCTCTTACAATATAACCACTGATAAAAATAGAACTTTGTAATAACAGAGTCTCACATGTAATAACAGAGTAGCCTCACATTTAAACACTCACTCTACCATGACAATAATGCACTGGCCTCCTGGGATGAAGGACTTACAAATTACATATTGACCTCTTTCAGGGAAAACTGCATATTTCCATGAGGGAGCCCTGAATGTTGAAGTCATTTAATAGATAATTTGGTGATCGGAATTTATAAAGACTGCCAAATGAGAATATTATCATTATTGTGTTAAAACTGTTGTAAAATTAAAGACATTTGGCGTATAGAAACTCCAGTGTCTGATTACAGAGGAGTGATGTGTATTTTAATTTGAATGACCCCCTTTTGTCATTCATTAAAGTCAGCACTTTCCCCATCACGGAGAGACCTTGACAGACAGTTGGAGAAACACAAACTGGATTTTTATGAGTCAGTAAAAGGAAAGTGGAAAACAAGACTAGGTGGCATAGTTCAGTGCCAAAGTCCCTTTGTGGATTAAATGGGAAAAGTGAATGAAGTTTGGTGTAAGAAGTAGAAATCTATGGAGATCCTAAACAAAAATAAACATACAAGAGGAGTTAATCAGTTCTGTTTGAATGCGATTAATCAGATTTGTGTCGGTGGTTAAAACAAAACGGACTTACCTCTGACTGAAAACAGGCAAAGCAGGAGTGTAAAGGTGGCTACAGTCGCTGATATAACATTTCCAGGACGTCTCATCTTTGTTTGCGTTGACTTTGTTTGTTCTGCAGGATTGTTTGTTCACAGCAACGAGCTCAGCCAACCAGTGCTGCCTTTAGGTGCCGTCGGAAATGTCGGAATTCTGAGTGGAGCGGAAAGCAACGACCAAGTGACAAATAAGGCGGCCGGGATTTCTCGATAATACCCGAGTTAACGACGTGACGTTGTATGGGCGGAGAGCTCGGAGCCCTGTCGGTAAACACTCAGGGACAATAATAGAAAGACCGTCTCCTAGCATTTTAAATAATGGTGGCCTATTGTTTGTGCAATTATATATTATACATCTTTGATCAATTAAGAGGTTTCCTACCGTTTTTGGTCTCTTAAAGCTTCAAATTTAATTTATCCAACAGACTGTATATTTTTCTTTTTGCACTCAACTAATCAATTTCATATTTATTTTCATACTAAGATATTAACCTAATTAAACACCAGCTACAGACTTCGTGCACTTCATTTTATCTCTTCAGCATGAATAAGATCAGGTATCTGGTGATCTAAAATTACAGTCTGACAGTCTAATTAGTTGTCATTACAGATTTTAATGCACGATAAACATGCTGTGTTATTAATTAACCTGTTTTATGATGAGCATTTCCAGTCATCACCACCCCAGATTGACAGTAAGGTAGGCCAGGTTTGAATAACCCCCCTGGATTATTATTAATGGACTATTTTGGGAAACCACTTCAGGTGAAAATGAAAGTATCAGAATTAGATTTACTTTCAGAAAGTAATTGTCACGTTTCACTCCCAGGCTCTACTGGTTAAGATGGAGGATCGTCCCACTCCTCAACATCAAATCCGGAAGAGAAGCGTGAACATTGGAGTGATTTGAATACTTTGATTTGGTACTTTGAATTAATCCCCGTGGGAAAACTCTGCAGCTGACCCTTGCCAACGATCTAGGAACAGATCAGGAAGAGTGCAGCACCCAACCAACTCCAGCTCTGAGGCCCCTATTTAGTTTGGTCAAGGGCACTGTCAGGAGTGTTAACAACACCAAACATTAGGTTACTATTCAGCAATTTTGGATAAATAGCTAAATAAAATAAAATATAATAAACTGAAAGATCATAACTGCCCAACAAGTGATTATTATATATAATAATATAACGTGAATATAATGAAACTGTAGAGGTATGATTCATCACGTTTACAACAAGAGGAATTTTAGTCCAATTTTGCATGTTTTGGCAGATGAGTTTATGAATTGACAAAGTTGAATCATATAACCTACTTTAAATGGCCAGAATAATATCACAATTAGTCAAAAAATGGTGTAATCATATTAAAACTCATGGCCTATTACTATCCGAAGTGTAGATATAAAAAATAATAGTTTATTTTAGAAATTGTAATCTTGTTATTCTGTTTCACAGGGATACCTAGTGATAATTTAACTTTATTTTACTGTTGAATAAATTGTGCATCATTGGGTTTAGAGCTTCATAAAATAATCTGTTAAACTTTGTCGCCATCAGCTGGACATTACACTGTAATTGCAAAAGGGATTGTATTATGTCGAGTTTGTCCCAACATGACTCTACTACTGGCCACGGTTAACTTTAGACTCATTTGTCACTTAAAAGCTGGAATTTCATCATATACCGGTATCTAAGTAAACAGCTGTATATTGTACTTGTAGTAAATATAAGACCTTGCAAATGTACACTTGCCATGCCTTTTAGTGTATGTGTATGTTAGTGTATGTGTGTGCCCTAAGAAAGAGGAAGTGTAAATTAAACATCAGTTGTATTTTCTGAATAAGAAATCATAAATAAAAAGACTCTGGTAGCCAATAAATTAAAAAAACATTATGCTGCGACATGCCACTAAATGAGAAATGGTGTGTTTGAAATATTATGTAACCGGCTTCAGCTCACGTTCCTGTCACGTTCAGGAGGGATCTCAATGGCTGTATGTCGTACATACAAAAAATACTGCTCTGTCCACAGAGGAAATACTACGAAAATATTAATAATGGATTTTGGATGTTATTGGTTGCGATATTTATGACCTAATGCGTGCGAATTTTTGGGTAATTTAATGCAGAATTTTTCTCTGGAACACTATCACAAAAACATAGTTTGGAACAGAAACATACATTTTAATAAAAAATACTAAAAAAAAGAGACATTTTAATGATGAGAATGTAAAGTTAAAATCACAGTGTGTCCTTGCACACAGAAGGGGCGTGGAAACTACGCTCAGCGGCGACGTCACCGGCCGTGTCAGCCAATGAGAAGGCCGGTATGCAAATGTGGAGAACCTTCCAGGAAGTGGATCGTAGCTGTCGGAGCAGCTGCTGCTTCAGCTAGTGTCGCTAGCATCGTGTGATTAGAGGGCGTGATACACAGCAGACAGCCATGGTTTAGAGGCGCACAGGACAGACAGACAAACAAACGAGATGCCACGAATATAAACATGGCCTGCCGCTTGTAAGGAGCAAGGAGTTTATTTTGTTTTTTTTTTTTCTCTAGCGGAGGTGAGTAAAGCTAAATACGCTTCTGCTGTGTGTGTGTGTGTGTGGGGGGGGGGGGGGGGTTTGGTGTCGGTGCTGAAATGATGCTACCTCATTAGATCGATAATTAGCGGCAGAAACGTGCACCGTGAGGGCACACTGCCTCTTAAGATGGGAAGGTTAAGAATAAAACAGGTCCAACTGGGCTGCTTTTCGCCCCGTGCGTCGCCTCGACGTTGAGCTTCGTGTCTGCGCACACTGCTCGGGGACGGTCAGCGAGCTCGTCCGAAAAGGCGACACGGTTTTTTTGTTTTTTTTCATTTTCCGGGCGAACGAAGATGCGACGCGGTTTGCTGTCCTCCTCTCGGACGAACACAACACAGATGCCCAGGTCAAGGTCCTTTTGTTTCCCGTCCAGAAATGTGCCTATTTATAACCGCCTTTGTCTAACGGAAACTAACGCCTGTCTGTGAGCCGTTATGGCCGTTAACTCCTCTCCGGCTTGTTGTGAGTCGTGACAAAGAAGGAAGCGCTAATATTAGAAACTGTGGATGTTATACTGTGACTCTGTGGGTTTTATTAAACGCACTTTCTCGGCTTAAGCTGGCACAACCGTCAGATATGCTCAGTGGTCGGGTTTTAGCTGTGTGTGGGTGTGGGGAGGGTTGTTTTAATGAAGATGCAGTTTATGCAGCTGGACATAATTCTGGCACCATCTTTGTTTGGGGCTGAGTGGTGTTTACATTTTGTATAAACCTGTTATTTCTAAAAGACTGAGGCCACTTCTATATTGTAGGTGATTAAACCTAAAATGTTTTGAGAGCAGTAGTGGTAACTTCTCATCTCTGTGATAACACACCACTCCTAAATAAATAGATCTTAAAGCTTTACATGTATATATTTATTAGAGGATGTACATTATTATTATTAACAGGATTGGTAGTCAAACAGCATACACTTAATTTCTTTATTGGATGATGTGGGCAGAGAAATATACCTCCTGCTAATATGTTTATCTCTTTGAGGTGAAAGACACTGGTGTTTAGCGGTGATACATTCAGGTGGACTGAATGTGTTGGTGATTCATGATTTGTCTCTTATTACCTCTGACCACCAGCCAAAAATACATCAAATTATTAAAATTAGAATGACCAGAACAGAGAAAAGCAAGTACGCTTTATACATGTGAAGCTTGGAAGCGTTTTTTTACTTGTACGGTTATCAAAATCCATCAATTGACTAATCATTTCCGGACTAAATGAAATCACCAGGGCGACCTCATGCTTACTGGCGCATCTTATCTAGTGATAAGACACTGGAATAAGAAGACGCTGAACAGCAGGCATTTAGACAAAACTTTCATCTCAGTTCAAGGAAGAATAGTCACTGTATTTTCTGTGTTCGTCTTTAGGTTTGACCACATCACTGTGACTTCACGTTTTCAGACTTTTGGAGGAAGGTTTCATTGGAGGCTAAGTTTAACATAAAATGTAAGTAAAAGCTGAGTTTTTTTTTTTTCCAGTAATGTGTCATCATCTGTACCAATGCTAGTAACATACAGGTACAGCACATTTTGTTTTTATGGTAGTTTTAAGTGACTATTTTTCATAACGATAGACGAGTGAATTTTTGGGAATTCCTGTACCAAAACTTCCCTATTTCGTGATCAGGAGATACTGTGGCCTGTTTGCAGGTTTTTTTCCCTATAATTTCACAGCTCAGATGTCTTTGTTTATTTTGTTTTGAACGTATGTAACATTTCAGTAAATGTGTTAAGGTATAACTATATTGTAATGTATTACAGGTTATGCTATTCAGTCCAGAACGTCTGCTCAATGTAATGATTTATCTAAAGTAATGACACCACCTCTGCCTTCTATGTAGGCTAGTGAGGCATCCTGTTGGCACTTTGTAAGCTGTAATGTAATTAAGGTGAGTGTTTTAAATAACTGACTGTGTTTTATCTGACTGAGTTGATTTCACTCTATATTCCCACAGATCTGTTGCTACAGCGCCTTGGGCACCAAGAGGAGTATTTAGGTCAGTCAGACATCATCAGATTTTTCTCTTTTCCATTTCTGTATTGTAGCCCATCTCTGACTTAATCACAATTAACCAAGAACTCAAGAAAATGATTGTATTATTTTGTACAAGTCATAGGTACTTTTTATGACTCAATATTTAAATAATGAAAGAGAGTACTTATTTGTTTTCAAAATGTATTCATTTTTCTCTATTCATTGGTTGTGTATTTGTAAATATTCATTACTGGATTGAGAAAGTTAAGTTAATTTGTGTTTCACAAGGCAAAGCACTGAAAGAAGTGTGGTCCACTGTTTTGTTTTTTAGAATAACCATGAACACCCACGAGTCAGACGTGCACACCATCTCTCCAGAGCTGCCAGCTATGTTCGACGGCATGAAGCTGGCGGCGGTGGCCACGGTGCTCTACATCATCGTCCGCTGCTTGAACCTCAAGAGCCCCACAGCGCCCCCGGACCTCACCTACCAGGACACACCCCTCAACCGCTTCCTTCTCAAGTCCTGTCCTCAGCTGACCAAAGAGTGAGTTGCGTTCTCAGCTTTGTGTCTGTCACCCAGTGCATTACCATGGAAATGGCGCTGCTTTTCGGCCATCTGGGGCTGCAGTGATGGCAGCAGTTTGTCTGACAGCGATCCCATCTGTCATCAGTGTTCCTGAGTGTGCCACATGTCTGTACCAGATATTTCTGGCATTACCTTCAGCTGTAGTATGAATTAAACACCAGGCTGTATTTTTTCGAAGTTATCCCAAAGGTTCACTTGGCTTTTCTCACTTGGACTCCAAATATAGACTCATTAACCGCAGGGCAAGTACATTTGCATAAATGCAAGTCTCCTGCTCAGGGAAACTTTGATGTCTACTATAATTTGAATCTTCCATCTGTGTTTATAATAACTGATGCAAAGCAGTGGTTGTTCCATGTGTAGACTAATCCAGGTTAGCATCTGGGCTCTAATGTCCTGTAGGTTTTGAGAAAACCTCTATCGGCCTTTAAACAAAGTAAACGGAATTTCTGAATGAGCCTCACTGTCCATGTCCTGGTGTTGTGATACTCCAGAGGAACTTTCAGTGCTGTAGGGTGGCTCTCTTCAGGCCGTCATCACGAATGTCTGCTTATATAACCGATTGTTAATTGGACCTTTGCCTTTCAGCTGCAGTGTCAGTGATGTTTACATTTATTTCTGGCTTGTTATCATTGCCTCCTGAACAGCCATATTTTGCTCACAGAAACGTATTCCCCGGCGTGTAGTTGAACCGAGATAATTGAAGTCCTGGAACCTCGTGGGCATTGTTAATGTTGGTGTCGGCATCATCTGTGTTAGGTCTCTGTGCTGTTGAGAAGTCGCGCTTGTAAGTCATAATGACACCCTGCTGTGTTGCATAACAGAGATCAATTACACAGCGCAGATCATAGGAGGGGTGTTGAGGTTAACGGAGTCAACGGCATTTTTGTTTGGCTGTGTTTGGAAACATGCACACAGGGGTTTGGCAGACGCCAGCAACAATGCAGAACAAATGACTTTTTCTTGAAGTATATTTATTATTTTATTTATTTAGTTTTTATATATCTACAGGAACATATTTTGAATTTGACAAGTTTAATTTGACAAAAACACATTTATCATAGATATGCCTCAGCTGATTTTTAAGGATAGTAGATTCTACAGCTTGTTTTAACTTTTGTCCTTGATGTTAAATCAGTAATGATGTTAGAAGTACATTTATCAAGGCAGCAGCCAATAGTCAACAGTCTAGTATCAGACAAAACATAGGGAGAAACATAGTGAAATAGAGTCTTACAATAACAAGATAAAAAGTACAGATAAAAGTCTGCCCAGTTTTTTAAACAAAGTGTCCGGACAAGCCATTTTGTCTCTATTCATTTTTACCAATTGTAGTGTGGTGTTTTCTCAGCTTGCTAGAATCAAAAGCCTGTGACTTTACTTCTGGACTTTGATCTTTGCTTCATCAAAGCCAGACTGACGCATCTGTTTTCTTTTTTGTTATCTAATAGCTATAGCACACACACACACACTGTATGAGAAGGTGACATTTACCACTGCAAAAGTGAACATACCCTGTGATTATAATTTAATCTAAAGGTTCACTCCCTGTCACCCACATTTAACAATAAGTCAGAACCAGATGTCCATCCTAAAGTCAATAAGTAAAGTTTTAAACATGCAAGTTTTAATTTAAGGGTAGTTTACATCAGTAATATTTGTAAACTGCAATAAAAAAAGAGGCTTATGGTTTCAGTTATTATCATTTGAAGAACCCAAAATGCTCATCTCTCATTATGTAGTGAAACTCCTCGGCTATATATATATATATATGTGTGTGTTGGGTCAATTAATTGTGATATTCCAAACTGTATCGATTTAGAGGAAAAAATACCAACGGGAAAAAAAGCAGTTTGTTTTTTAGGTTGTCTGTTGCCTCCTATTTACGGACGCACTTAACTAACCTGGCACTGTGCTTATCCTCCTATCCACATTACATCAATGAGGTTATCCTCTTTATGTAGTCATAGATTAAGCCTGCAGAGTACCTTCTAGAAAAGGGTGGTTAAGCTTCAACTAACCATATAGTGCATGCTGGAGGTGATTAAATTATTATTACCTAATGGAAGTAGTCGGCTTTTGTTGACATTTCTCTTATGTAAGAGTGTATTTTTCTAGGTGCAGTAATTGTTGAAGCAACAGTAAGAGATGAGGCAACACACGGCAGAAGGGCTCCTGTAACTGTTATAATTGACCCTTTGCTCTCTGTAGCTACTTACTGTCTTTGTGTTTTTGTCTATGTACTGTGAACACAACTAGTGTCTCTACTGTAGTTTACAGTGACGCTGATCTTGTTTACCTCCTCTTATTCTGTACAAGATATCCCACTTTTCAATTGATTGTCAGCAAATCTAACAAGTAAAATTCCAGATTAGATGTTGAATTGAAGGAAAGTTTGAAAGAGACAATCAGATACATTGTGAACAAGTTGTACTGTTCCAGTTAAAAGCTTGTGTTGAGTCTGCTTTGTCTTTAACTGAACCTATGAACTAAACTGTTCCGAAATCCCCCCATTGAAGAGTTTCAAAATCTATTCTATACTGAATGACTGTGTCAAATTAACTAAATATCAATTATTAACTTTTTTTATGGCAGCAACATACAGACAAATAGTTGTTTTGGCTGATATGACAATATAGGCAGCTGAAAAAACAGCAGCAGAGGGTTTTCCTCTCAAGTTGTTCGCATTCTTTTTGTCTCAGTGTGTGACTGGAAACCAAGTACACATGCTATGTAGGGGTGTGCGGTATGGCCCTAAAATAATATTACGATATATCAGGGTATTTTTAGCGAAAACGATTTTTCTTGACAAAATACTGAAAATTATTTTATTATTAATTTCAAGAACATACACTTGCAAAAAAATAAGTGTTACAGTTTTATGTCAGCAAAAATGTAACAGTTTGCCTTCAAATATTGGCAAAAACTAAACAAATATGATCTTTTAATTATATATATATATATATATATATATATATATATATATATATATATATATATATATATATATAATATAACAAGTCGGAAAATTATATGGCACACGCCTAATGTCCTTAAATGAGCAACACAAATATGACTTGTCACAAACCACCAGTGTAACTGTATCTGCTCAGCATAACATTGTGTTAATGTTATTTCTGGCAACTAACCATGTGCTCTTATCGAGTGCATTAGTAGAATAAGCTCAAATTTCTCAATCAAATTTTACAACAAATTCCAATTTTGTGTTTTTCAGGTACATTCCTCCCTTACTGTGGGGTAAGAGCGGTCACCTCCAGACGGCACTGTATGGTAAACTTGGACGAGTGAGCTCACCTCACCCCAGTGGAATCAGGAAGTACCTACCAATGCAGGACGGGGCCACTGCGACCTTTGACCTCTTTGAGCCACTGGGGGACCATCGAACAGGAGGTAATGCATCTACTTTTCTTTACCAACAATTTGTTTTTGTTGGTTGCTGCTTTTTGGAAGATACTTATTTATTATTTATATAAATGGCTAATTGGCTCAAACATAGAAATCTCATATATTTTCTAGTTCTTATATTGTAAATCTGTTTATTTATAATTGTAATTCGGCCACTGTTACTTTTGTCTATTCTGCTCATGCAACACCTATTTAGTGTTTGTTCGTCCTAAAAGAGGGATCCCTCCTCTGCTGATTTTCCTAAGGTTTCTCCCATTTTCCTTATCCAGTTTGACGGGTCAGGGATAGAGGATGTTGTATGTATGCTGTACAGATTACAAAAGCCTCTGGGCCTTGAGCTGTGCAAACAAACTTGGTTCGAGATATATGGAAAACAGACTGATGACGTAAATTCACAGTAGTGGTATTTTGTCCAGCTTTGAATGTGTTAGTCAGGTTTTCCACTTTAGCTATGACAATGCAAATGACTCTGTCTTACATCATTGACCTTTAAACAAGGCATGTTTTAAAGCAGGTGTGTGAGGACAGTTTTGAACATGGATTCCTTTCTTTGAAGGCCTCAGCTGAACCCTGACCCTACCACCTCACCTTTGATCTTGTGATCCTCTCAGAAAGCTTAAGACTCACATGACATTAGATTCCCAAAAAAGTAGCATTACTATTTCCATTCTGTTTTACTTAAGCTATATTTGACAGACAAACTCCCTGATCCTTTATTTTGGATGAGCTGCAGTGCTTTGCCTTGCCACTTTCCAATATAGTGCTGTTCAGGAGAGTGACATACTCTCCATCTTATCTGTGCTTACATATTTCTCACTGTCCAATATCTCTCCAATCCATCTGCCTATTTCACCAGATGACATCACCATGGTGATATGCCCTGGTATTGGTAACCATAGTGAGAAGCATTACATTCGAACCTTTGTGGATTATGCCCAGAAGGATGGTTACCGCTGTGCTGTGCTGAACCACCTGGGAGCTCTTCCTAACATCGAGCTTACCTCTCCACGCATGTTTACCTACGGTGAGTCCAAGGACCTGACTTCAGTTTTACTTTCCTGAGAGATGAACATGTCGCTTCAGAATCACTTTTTCATATTGCTACTTTTCCAATTTCATACTGCTCTTCTCCAATTGTCTGGTGGTTGAGGCTTAAGAAGCTCTGGCCAGAAGCCATGATCATAGCAGAGAGCACAGCTAAAATATTAGTTGGAAGTGTTTTTTTTTTTTTTTTTAATATTATATCCTCTGGTTGCACCGTAACTTCATTTTGATGTAATCTGGTTTAGATAAAGGTATTTTAATATCATAATTTGCCTTCCTTTTAGACAAAGCTCAGTGCATCATCATTTCACTGTAAAATCCGAAAGGCTATATGAGCTACTAAAGCTCCCAGAATTACAGATAATATGACCTGAGTTTATTCAAAAGGTCTGATAAAGACACACATTTTATACCCTGAGCTAAAGGCACCTTCAGCTAGAACTGCTGAACAGATAAAAACTCTCCGTTCTACAGAGGTGTTATGTATTGATTAGTAACTGTACTGTTTCCCTTACAGGGTGCACATGGGAGTTTGCATCTATGGTCGGCTACATTAAACGGATGTATCCTCAGACCCAGCTTATCGTGGTGGGCTTCAGTCTGGGTGGAAACATTGTGTGCAAGTTCCTGGGTGAAAACAGGACGAACCAGGAGCGAGTGCTGTGTTGTGTCAGCGTCTGTCAGGGGTACAGCGCTCTCAGGTGGGTTTTTGTCCTCTAATTAAAATACATTGTGTCATCAAAGCCCCTTTATACCGCTGGCACTTGATGTGCGCATATTTCTAAATATAAATGAAGCTCAGCATAAAGCCACAATATGATTAGTGCTTGTATGATATAATTGCGTTTAGTCACAGGTCTACTCTTGTCAGCTGTTCTGTTTACTAGTTAAGACTGTGTGTTGTATATTATTCATCTTTTTCTAAATCCCTTTCATTTGATTAAAGGGGCATGAAGGGCAGAAGCGTTTGTCTGTTAAATGCGATGAACTGAACTTGCTATCTGACAACATGACCAGAACACACAAGATAAAAAAATGTTTTTTAAACCACTGGCACATGTTGGTGTTAGAGCCGACTCTGCACCCTGTGCTCATGTTGGACTGAGCCCCACCTTCTGTGTTTTTAATGCAGGCAGGGTCTCTTGGCAGACATGACAGGCTGGGTCTGTTAAGGTTTGGATGTAGGCAGTGGGGACTGTAGAGACTGGCCTTTTGTGAAGTTGGATTTGCAGTTTTTTCTCTTGAATGAATTCTCCTTTCAAATCGGTGTCCAAACCTAATCTGGCCCTTCTGCCAGCGGTCTTTGAGAGCTGTGGCTATCCGTCTTTTCCTTCCACAAATAACGTGTGATTAATAAGTCATACTTTGATTATTTTTAATGTTGTATTTTACCTCAAAAGGTATTAAAATGCCAAAAAGAAAATGAAAAACATTTGATCCAATGGTCAGTTATTTGTTAAATATCTTTCGTTGTTGTGTTGGTTTAGCCTGTCTCTGCGAGTGAGCTGCATATTAATGCCGACACCATTGCTACTCTCTCCACCAGCGTGACTCTTTGTCTAGTGGATTACACAGGACATTTAGTGTGTTGTTTGGAATGTAGACAGGCTCCACAAAGCTAACTTCCTGTGTGTTTGTCTTTGTCTCTCAGGGCCCAGGAAACATTCCTACAGTGGGACCAGTTCAGACGCTTCTATAACTTTCTCATGGCTGACAACATGAAGAAAATCATCCTCTCACACAGGTATCACTGTTGGTCCTACACATGCTGTACATATTGTTTCCCTAAAGTTGTTTTTTTAAAGTTATCCACATGTTGTTTGTTTTTATGTAGCTGTTCTCTAGTGTTTGCCAAAAACAGGACTGTATTTGTGTTTGCCAAATACAGTCCTGTATTTGGCAAACACTTCACTTCAATATAACAGACAACGTGGTGTGTATATATATATATATGTATATAGGTTATATATATCCCTAATATGGTCTAGGTTTAGCAGGCCTATGAATTACACTTTAAAGTCAGGGACTGTATGAAAATTATTAGGGGGTCAGAAAACTTAGAGCTGGGAGGATCTTTTAATTTATAGTTTTTTGGTTGTTATTTTTAACCTCATTGTTAAAAAAAGGATCAAATACCACAATAATGGAAAGTATTATTCTATTAACATATTGAGGTTAAATGTTAAGATTAAGTTTACACAGGGTACACAATCTTAAATTAGCCTTGCTTTGCCTCTTTTAAGTATTAAAGGTGAATTAGTATACAAATATGTTAATGTTTATTGTTATTATTTGAAGATATTGATTGGAGGATTTTTATAATTTAGGAGGAGGGTATAAATTAAATATCAATAACACTATGGGGGGTCTTGATTTAAAAAAAAAAAGTTAAACATAAGGTTCAGCCCCCCTCCCCAGCCCAGTCATTTTTGTACAGTTCCTAACTGCATTGCACTATGGACTGAGTAATTTACTGCGCACTGAGCAGTCATTGATTCCAACATGTTTTATGAATAACGTTTTCCTGAGTGTTTGTATCTACGTATTGTTTGCATGTTACAGGCACAGTCTGTTTGGAGGAAGCGCAGTTAAAATGATTGATGCAGATCTTGGTCGGCTGTACACAGCGACATCACTCATGCAGATCGATGATAACATCATGAGGTATGTGGAAAAACAAATAAGTGAAAGTCAGAGCTCTCAATATTGTTTTGATGTAGTAGATTGCAGATGTGTTTTTGAATCTCCTTATCTGTATTTTTACCTGGCACTTAGAGTAAAGTTCATTCATTGTCAGTGGTGAAAATAGGAAATATCTTGATGTATTTGTTAAATGAGATTATTTAATAACTCTTGCTTTTTTGGGGTTTCAACAGAAAATTCCACGGCCACAGCTCTCTCAAAGAGTACTATGAGAAGGAGAGTTGTGTACATTATATTCACAATGTAAGAACTGCTTTTGCATACACCACATCTCATATAATGTTTCTCTTTTTGGTCTGTTTGTGTATTTGTTTGATGCATGGATTGTTATTGTTTATTTTGTAGGTAAAGGTGCCACTGTTGCTTGTGAACTCTGCAGATGATCCCCTGGTTCATGACTCACTGCTCACCATCCCTCGCACACTAGCAGGTAACTAACAGCATGTGTGCTGACAACAGCAGAAATAAACCCTAGTGTTAAAAAAGAAATCCTTACAATCTATTTTAACCATGTTCGACTTTTTGAGATTCTTATGATTTCTTTTTATTGGCTATTTACTTGGTAACATGGACACTGAATTTCGGATATTTCATCTGACTCATCTACTCACATTTCAGTAAGAGGGACGAACCGTGAGTGAGGCGGTGGGTTTGTTGTTGCCATGCTGTGGCTGCAGCAGTTTTAAAACAAATCCAAAAGTTTAAAACCAGCTAAAATCACATAAAGGAAAGGTAGCTCTGTTTTTACTTGTGGCAACAAAATGCTGATCAGTGCAGTTCAGAGTAAACTCTGTCCAATTTTGGCAAGGATAGCTCGCAGTGTGCTTCTGCTAATTAAAGGGTGTAGACAAAAATTACAACACTGACGATATGAAAAATTAAAAATACTCAATTCTACTTAATATTTAATACTGCGCCAAAGATAATGGTCCATACTTGGCTCCGCGCAGTGCATTTCTGTACCTGAGTTTGTCGAGGAGTAAATATATCTGCAGACAGATCGTGGCACATATTTTCAGTTATCCTCAACAGGCTTGTCCAGTCTGACTAATGGTTGCAGTCAACACCCCTCATTTGGTTCTCAAAAAAAACCTGTCTCCAATCCTAAAAGGCCTTCTTATGAGTTGGCTCTGCACCTTGAATAACACAGGGAGTGGGACAGAGGTCTAGTCTATGAGTAATGTCTGTTGGTGTGTTACAGCAGCTGTAACACTCCCTCACTGATATAGTTGTGTGTGTAGTGTCTCTTTATCCATCAGGTTAAAGTGAGTTTAACTCCCCCCAACATTAAAGATTTTATCCTGGAAAGGACTGTGCAAGGTGTTTGAAACTAATTTAACAGAGAGAAAGCAGTCTACTCTTTGAGTGCTTCCACATTACATACTGTGTATTAAGCTACCCTTCTCCTCAGCCTGAGCTATTTTTAAGCTTACTGACCACTTTAACTATTTTGGAAAAGGAAAATCCCTCATGTCAGGGTGTGTGTGTGTGTGACTGGAAGTACATGCGACTGTGTCTCTAGAGAGCAATACTTACTGAAAAGAGGATCAGCTGCACTTTAGGCCTAAAATGTCATACAGTGACTCCCACACGACTACCAGGAAAGGACAGCTAAACATAACGTGTAATTAACTTTGATTAAAAACATTTGATAAGAGTTTACAGTGTACTATTAAGTCAGTTACGTGGAAGTACAAGTATTATATTTGGTCTTTACTCACCTCGGATTTGTAGGTTATAGGTTATCGTTTAATAAGAAGCAACAGGGTTGAAGGTCTTTTTTTAGTACGAGCCTTTCTCTAGGCCATTCTGTTCCCACCTGTCACTCAGCGCCGGGTCAGACGGCGGCTCTCTGTGGTTCCATGCAGCTCATCAGCTGTCACGAATAGTGCACAGTGGTGAAAACCCTGTGGGATCTTAATCACTAGTCAACCGTATCACACTCCCCTACTAACCCACATAAGAGCAGGAGAATAAAGAAATCCAGGTCAATCCTTGTCAGAAGACCACTCTCCTTGGTTGTCCACAGCTGCAGCACTCTGCGTGGGTTTATTCACCAATCAGAAAGAGATTAATAGTTTTTTTGCTGTGTAGAGATGATCTGTTTTGATTTCAGGATTTATTTATTGTGGATTAAATAAAATCAGCATGAATTCGCTACCTCCTGTCATATTTATAGTAGATAAATCTGATGTAGCGTCAGTCAACACCCATAGGTTTTTTGAACCCTGGCATGTAGGTGTAGCACTCAATCAGTTTTTCATGATTACACTATATAGCCAAAAATATGTGGACACGTGAACATTACAGCTGTATATGATTGTTGAATGTCTCATTCCAAAACCACAATCATTAATGTGCTGCTGTACGAGCCTCTACTCCTCTTGGAAGGTTTTCCACAACATTTTGGAACCTGGCCGCAGGGATTAGCTCCCATTCAGCCAAAAGACCATTAATGAGCTCCACCACTGATGTTAATCAATAAGTCAGTGTTCCACTTCATCCTAAAAGAGTTTGATGGGGTTGAGGTCAGGGCTCTGCAGGCTTGTTTTGTACAATGTACCAAAGGACATAGACAAGTGTGTCCACATACTTCTGGCCATATTGTGTGTTTATATCCTTAATTCTTTAAAATCTCTTCAAAGTTACACATTGTAAGCAATAAATTAACCATTCAGAGCCAAATTTTTAGAAAACATTTACTGATTTTGTCATTAAAGAGAGTTACTAGTAAAGCGAAGTCTCAGTTTTTCAGGCGGTCATTATAGAAATGACATCTTTAGCAACTTTCAGCTGTGGTAGTTGCCACTTAAACACACAGAAGTTGAGTCATGCGGTTATCTGTTTGACCATGCAAACACACCCTCACTATCTATGACAGGCATAAAATAATCCCCGGCAAGCCCATACTGGGACATGTGTCCAGTGTTGGATACTGATGATTACACACTGTGCAGAGTACAGAAGCCTAATCACTGTGTGCTTTGTCATCCTTTAGCAAAGAAGCCGAATGTGATCTTTTCCTTGACGCTACACGGAGGCCACCTCGGCTTCTTCGAGGGTGCGGTGCTCTTCCCCCAGCCCCTCACCTGGATGGACAAAGTGATTGTGGGTTACGCCAATGCCATGTGCCAGTGGGAGAAACAGAAACCGCCGTGCCAAAGTGCACACCTGAGTGAGAGCTCCTGCACAGAGGAAAAAGCTTAAAACCTTGACCTCTTTATCTTTCTCACTCCTCCTCTTCCCTGTCACCCCTTGACCCTCTCCAACACCACTGTCCCAGCACTGAGGAGACACTTGAACGAAACCTTAAACTGCTCTCTCTTCTCTGCCTTCTCCTCTGGTGCTAGCCACCACTCCCGACCCACACTTCCCGTTTACTCATGTCTCCACGCCTTCACCACAGTCCCCCTTTGTAATCACCATCACCTTACAGTATGTGAAGGAACAAAAACAACTAACTGCCTTTGTGCTCATTTCCGTTTGCGAAGACTTTGAATTCAGAGCAGGGACATTTTGTTTCTCTTCATGTACACAACAATGATCCTATGGCTAATGGAGGCGTTGACCAAATATGAGAAGAGATGAAGTCAAGCTGGCATTAAAAAGAAAGTGAGAGCACCACTTAAGTGTAGTCCAGAGAAAAACAAGAGCACACAAGAAGCCTCCTATTACAGTAAACAAGGACTGTGCTGCAGTCGGTGCCCATTTACTGCACCTGTAAGAAGCTCACTGCTTATCACCGCCAAGGCCATGTAGCCTAGTCTGCTGTCCTAACCAACACAGCGTCTTTGTAGTATGTATGTATGTATGTAACTCACAGATGTAGTGTGTATGCCTGTGTGCGCCTGTGTCGACCGAGAGTTAAAGACCCGTGACGGAGCATGTGATCTTTGTGTTTAGTAGGTGAGATCCAAATTCTCTGTCCGTGGTCTGTAGGCCCTTTATAATGTCTGTTCTTTTGGGTGAACTGTTGCCCTGTTGTTTGTAGAAAATGTACAGTAGAAAAAATTAAGTATTATGGTGGGATTTTACACAATTCTTTCCAGCTTATAACATCCTCCTGGCACTTATGTTTGGCACTTGAGTGCTTACAGACATGACCAGGGATCAACCCCAGAAGGGATCCTTGCACATTCCCACAGTCGCATTCTATCACTTTGATTCAGTGCACTTTATACCCTGTATGACACAATCTCTTTTTTTTTTTTTCCTTTTTCTTCATTAGTCGAAGCGCAGGTATAGGTGATGGTTTAGCTCTCCTTGTGACCTGAGAGGAAGAACTGGAGGGAGCGAGGATGATAACGAAAAGTTAGATGACTCAAGTGTTCCCCGTGTTGTCTTTTATCCGTGTCTTTGAGCCCTCTTACTCTGTCGTCTGCCTTTGATCAGCTGCAGGTCCAGCCAAGACTTATCCTGATATCCTTCTCTTACTGCACAGACACAGACGTTAGCACTCAACCCTGTAAACGCCTCAGATGATCCTGTGGTGTCGGATTTTGAAAATGCAGCCGACTGATTGGCCAATGTGGGGCTGTTTTTTAAAGGGAAAATTCAGCAGTGTGATGCAGAGTTTCTCTTATAATCTGAGCTGTGAGGTGTGATGAGTAGGGGGCAGAAGATACCGACCCTAAACCAAATGTTTATTTTAGTGGATTGTTTGTGAAATACTGATGTTTGTTATATTGTAGAATTAGGTGGAGACACTGCATGCAAGAAAGAAGACAGATTTTAATGCAGTGGAATATTTTCGTTTCAGACCGCGTTGAAAAGCTTTTTCAATTTTCTTGACTGGGCTGAGCGTTAAAGCTGTTGAAACACAGCAGGGTGGACTTACTGTAAAAACTGCATTGAATTGCTGAAATCCATCTGAAACGTGTCTTGGTAAAATAGTGGAATAATGGGACCTGTGGACTTTTCAAAACTTGAATCTGATTGAGAACTTGTTGCGAAGCTTGTTTTAAGGGCTTTGGAAGCTTCTTCCAGTCCAGCCAAGTAATGTATAGTGTAAAACCTGCTACTGAACACTGTGATGAGACAGATGGGTGGTTTGAAATGATAAAAGGGATACGCAGGGATTGACAACAGCACTTCTTGTAAGGCCAAGGTTTGTGTGTTATAAGACCTGGGTTTGATAGTATTTGCAAGTAATAGCATTTATTTCAGGACAATTCATATAATTGCACATACTGTCAATGATAGTGTGAAGAATATTAAAGACTATATCATAAGAAACAAAAACTTCTGTTGATACTGAACCATTTTTCAGTTTCTGTTTACACTCAGACATCTCCACTGACTCTGGCTGGCCGTAGAATAATCATCCTGAGCATTAAAGTTAATTCTTGACCTTTGAATAGTTTGGGTTACGATTTGAGTAGTTTAATACTACCGTATAAATAATTGTGATCACTACCGATATCAAATCGGTTGTTCTTTGGCTCGAGGACAATTTCACGGCAGGTGGAGATTATTCTGTGCAAAGACTATGAAATCCAGGTATTAATCTCACCAATGCTGGCTTGGCTAATGTTAAAAATAGGGGATTCACCAATCCAACTTTATCCCTTTCAACTCAGGGTATCTGCCAATAACAGTTACCGATCCGATACCAGTGCCCTCTTCGTCTCACATGTTAATCTGTGCACATCACTGTGTGGAACTCATTGCAATCATTTTTATATACTGTAAAGTAAAATTAAACTGTGGCAGCAAGTCAGCAGCCCGCCATGACTGAATTAATGTAACCGTAAGTGGAAAAAAACCTACATTTTATAATGAAATTGAAACTGTATTTAATGTGATTCAGTGACATCCCGATCCACTTACTGAAGCGTTTGGGTCGGTCGGTCTGAGCCACCACCCTCTTTCTTTGCCTGTGAAGACGGTCATCCTGCGTTGTTCAAACCACAAATCACTGTTGCCATCTGTTGTCAGGGAGACCTAACTGCAACTGCCAGTCATTCACTGCAAACATCCTCTCATCACCCACGGAGAGATTATATGGTCCACAGCTCTCATTTCAACAAAAACTAAAATGGTGTGGTTTGGATTTATTCTGGCTCGTAGAAAAATCAGATTAATATTGACGACACCAGCACAAACCCAGTTTCTGCAGTAAGAGCCATTTGTGTTCTTTTTAAGATTCTTGCCTCTCCCCAACTTTGCACAAAAATGCAGGTTTGGATGTATTATTTGGATGTATTTGTTTTCTAGTCAATTTTTTTGTATTTTGTATTGTTATTATTGTGACTTCTTGTGTTATTTGCTTGTGCAAATGAATCAGAGTGTGAGTGTTGATGAGTAAACATACAGTAGGTGTGTACTGTGTCATACCACCACCTCTGATTGACAAAAACCAAAACTTCTTCACTTTATCAAGGAAAAGGCAAAATAAATATATAAAGACAGTGTATATTGAAATATTTGAGGGAACAGCTTTGAAAAATAAAGGCAATAACCAATCAAGAGGGATTCTCTTGTCATTTTAATGCTAATTTGACAGGAAATAGAGTCTAAGTATATTAGACCAAAACAAGTCGCATACATTAAGATCATTTTCTCATGTAGTGTTCGATCTGAAATGTTGTTTTACTGTGTTAATATGCTCCGCTGTATTTATCCTAACCCCAGTGCTTCAAGCATCTTCTTTCAAGATTGTGGGCTCGTGTTAAATTGCTTGGAAACTGAAGAATCCAAATATGAATGTCTCCAGTGACTTAAATATCAATCAAATACACCTTGGATTGGGATGAACTTTGCTCAGTGTTAGTGTTCTTCTTAAAGGATTTTTTTCATTTGAAGCCCAAGCAACTGGACGGGAGCCCACAGTATGTTAACCCGCAGTAATCATTATACGGATTTAATTTTGTGTTAACAAACATTTTGATGCTGAAAGACATTAAAGGGATGAGGCGACGATTAGAAGGGGCACACATAGTCACACAACATGATGTACTCTGATATTGAACACTGGGTGTTTTTTTTTTTTTTTTGAAAAAAAAAAAAACAGTGGTGCGTGTGATCTAATTATGTGAGGAAATATGGTTATTGTGTTCCAAAATAAATTATTTTCTCAAAAGAAAAACTGCTTCCTTTTCTCTTTACTTGCCAGTTAGATTTAGCAGAAATTTTGTAGAAGAGGCTGTCACCTGATTATTATTATTAATGTTTTTTACCTAACATGGATTTAAAGGATAGAAGTTGCTGAACATGGACCTTTTTATAATACAGTTGAGCCCGCTTGTGGCGACCACATTGTAAACTCTCTTCCCCTACTATACTTAGTTTGTACAAGTGCATCCACATGTTGACAATAGAGTTTAAATACCTCGATGTTGACTCTACCCTGCTTGTATTTTTAATAAACTGGTTATCTGTTTCTTTAATTATATGTAAGTGACATTTAAAGAGGGTCAAAATGGAGACAATGCTACTTAATTTGAGGTTACAGCCATGGGTTTTGCTTGTTTTCTAGCTTTATGTGGTATATTTGTGGATTATTAAAAAATATAACAAATAAAATATGATATATTATAATTGTACACAGCACTGTGTTGCAACACAGTTGGACGTTAAGTAATTAAGATGAGCCCCACCTTTACCAGCTGCCACTTTAAATTGATACAGACACTAATCTATTAATGATAATAAGACAATTAAATAATACACATTATTCTGACATGGGCCATTGTGCATTATGAGTACTTTTACTTTTGGTAGTTTAAGTATATTTTGATGCTTATACTTTTGTACTTTTAATTGTTACAAAGGATTTCTGCACCGTGGTGGTAACTTTATGATACAGAATTAGCTGAAAATAAACACAAATTGTAAAAATGACATATCAAACTATGACACACACACAAAATAATCTATTTAATTGAAATTTTCCCAATCCAATGCAAATTGCAGAATGGATCTTTGTGGTACATTAGGCATCTGAGTGTCACAACTCAAACAAGGCTGTTGAGACAAAGAACTGTTTCCATGGCACTGCATCAGGAGGCTCCTGCTCCTTCAACAATAATACAATGCAGGCTTATCCATATTCAGTTTTCCATCTTCATATCTTTCTAAAATTCACCACCAAGACTGTAATACATTTCTGTACTCATTCTTCTGACAGGATTGTAGGCACAAGGCCGTTCTGCATGCTGTGAAATTCATTTTTAAGGCAAAGAACTCCAAACCAAAGTCAGTCGGACTCGTTGTGGATGTGAGGTACAGCATCACATTATCAACTCTCTCATGTTCCCTCTGCTTGTAAAGTAACAAGGAAGGTCAGCAAATAACAAACATTAACCATCAATTATTCTCTGTTGTATCTAAACATCCTTTTTCTTTCCCATTTATATCGCCACATATTACTCATTGCGAACCATTCCCCTGCTCCTAACTCTAGATACTTCTTTTTGCTCATAGAAACTGCCTGAATAATAATAGAAATGTCAACCTAGCTTCAAAACAGATCACGTATCTGATCTGATCACAAAGAAGCATCTAGGGTGAAGGACACTATAACTCTTGGGTTTGAAATGGGAGGACTGTTCTTTCAGAGGGCAGTGTCTTCAGAGCCAAAAAGCTTGGCGGCGATGGCCTGGCAGTCAGTAACAGAGGCTTTCCCATCAAAATCTGCAGGCAGGATCTCCGCGTCGAATTCTTTGATGTAGTTGTCCAGCTCGTCACCGTGAACAAAGACCTGGGGAGAGTCGTGAACAGTATTCAGAGGGGATGAATTGGATAAAACTTACAGAAAAAACAAACTGTTGTCGGATTTAGACTTAATGGGTTTATAGCAACCGTCGTCCATCCATACCCTCTCCAGCAGCTTGCTCTTCATGAAGGGTTTGACCACGTTGTACGTTGTGGTGAAGTACCAGGGCTGATGAGTAACGTGGACCGCCTTGAAACGGGCAGGGAATGAGTCCTGCGCGAAAAAACACACACACAAGAAAAGGACAATATTTGAAAAGCAGCTCTGAGGTTGCACGTCAAGAACTTCACATCTTTCCCTGTGAGTCGGTTCTCACCTGCAGCATGTCCACCATCTTCTTGAGCTCCGCCGGCTTGATTCCTGAGGCATGCTGCATGGTGAAGCCCTTGAAATTCTCAATCAGGACAAAGCCATTAATCTGGGTTTCTTCATTCTCCAGCAACTTCTCCAGGATCACACAGTACGCTCTTAGGATCTGTGACACACACACAGACACTTATTTTCGACAAATACTTTTGAATTATTTTAACATTTCTAGTGCATATATGTCGCACAGGTGCAGCTGTGCTCTGTGGGGCACCTCATCAAATGTGATCTCCTCCAGGTCCCAGTTCTCGATGTTGAAGAGCAGGACCGCACGGCCGTACTTGTCCCTGCTGGGCAGAACCACGGGGTAACCCGCCTCGATGGTGCTGCGGACTGCCTCGGGGGTCAGGTTCTCGAACAGCTCAGGATACTCCTTCCTGAAGCGCACGTAACCTAGAGGACCCACCAAAACACACACACACACACACACACACACACATCACATCACAACCGAAAGATCAACTGCATTCTCTTATCTGGCACACAAACTCTTTGTGTACGGTTTGAGTGCTCAGTGCAGGTTGTTGATGTGCCAAACACAATGACACCACTGTCACTGCTCTCAGCCTCCTCATACCGAGGCACCAATTAACCCAGAGTGAGAGAGAGTGCATGTGTGTGTGAGAGAGGGAGAGACGAGAGTCCTTTTGCGCGTGCATTTTCTTGCAAGCAGCAATTAACCCCACGGAACAAGTTCACGTTCACATCACATTCCCCTTTCATACTAACAAGTTCTGCCTCTATATTCATAAATGTGTGTGTACGTGTGTGTGTTTTCGTAATTGCACTAACTCTTGTGCTTCTGTCGTTGTGGGGACCAAATATTCTCACAGCAACAGCATGATGAAAAAATATCCAAACTAAAATGGCCATGGCCAAGTACATTGTACTGTTGTAATTCTGTAATTTACATCTAGTATTAAGCTTTAGAGTATTTAGTGGAGTATGTGATGGTGGCTTTAAATGTTGGTTACTTGGTTTAAATTTGTCTGATTATAGGATATAGTTAGGATAATTGTTAATTAATTTGGTGGTTTGTGGTGAGAGAAATAGCATTTATAAAATAAAATTACAAATTGAATTTTTGGCACAAACAAACACAAACAATAAGCAAGTCAAAAGCATGGTTTCTTCTCACAAGAGAAAAAAAGTGTCAAACCACTTTTTAATCTCATCTCTTATCCCACACCAACACAATCAGCACATGTGCTGTGAACTTCCCAGGAGAACACGGTGGGTTCACTAGTAAAGAAAACTTGCTGTCCCATTTGGATACAAAGGAGGGCTTTGTCAGGGAAAACTCTGAAGCATCTAAAAGCCCCCAATTAATGAGCACATGCCTCCCTGTCTCAGTGATGGGCAGGATTCATGCAAACTGGGAGCACAAAAGAGGACTCACCCTCAATTACTGAGTCTATTGGAAAATGTCTGCAGAAACTGAATCAAAGAATATGAAAAAAGTAATAATAATAATTTGGCTCTCAGATCTCAGTCTCTCTCTCTCTACATTAGAAATGAAATAGAAGTCATTGATATAAAGTTGTGTAGATTCATAGATGGTCTCTTCTGCTACTAACCCTTCATGAGCTCGTGGGATCTGATGACATCAAACTTGCGAGCTCTGAGGAAGCGCAGCATCAGAGAGTCCGGTTTGTCCCCGAAGCGCTCCAGCACCAGTTTGGCCAGGTCGTCTCCCTCCGCCGCTCGCTCCTTCATCATGGCCCGCAGGTCCTTCAGTGCTGACGCCCGCCTCTCATCCGTCTCGTTCAGCTCATCCTTCGCCTGGAGGAACAAGAAAAACATGAGAAGCACAACAATGTCACAACATCTTGGACTTGACTTGAATGTTCTGATTTGTTTTACCTTTTGCACAGTGTGGCCAGGCAGTTTGAGGCACGGCCCAAACACCGGCCCATGATCCTTCACTGTCAAATGCTCCAGCTTAGACCTCATGGCCTGCTCCTCCTCTGACACCATACGGAAAGATCCAGTCTGCATAAGGAGGAATGTGTAAAAGTTTAAAAATGTATATATCTTCATATTGGCTTATGCAGATTATTATCAATCAACAGTTTTTCCTCTAGTTTCTTGTTATACTGCCATACACTAACAAACCAATTTTAGTGAAATCCTCCTTTATTCTTGTCTTTAACATCATTGTTTTTATCCTCAGTAGCTTGCAGTGGTTGGAACAAAAAAGAGTGCCACTATTAAACATGCTTTACTGCTTGAATACTTCAATGGCAGCTCATTACAATGACTTCAAGTTGAGAACCCACCACCCATCTGAGCCGGAGCGAACCCCAAACGATGCACACCAGTGCACGGCTGGTTAATCTGCTTCACATGATTACAGAAAGGACTTCTTAAAGCCACTTCTTAAAAACAGCTTAAGGGTCCATCCCAGAGCCAGCATCTACTGGCACAATAACAGCATTAAGCAGCATCATGCGCTGACAGTCAAACCTCCAAGAGCTGATGCTTTTAACCCAGGCCCAGCCAAAGAAGTGAGGCCAGACCCTGATGAACTGGGGATGAAACGGAGACAAAGGTGACACTCAAGTGAAAAGCAGTTAAACTTACAGCAGCCATGGTTGCAGCGTCTCACAGCAGCTTCACTAACACTGCGAAGAAAGAAGAATTGGCACAAACATAACATGAGCATGTCAAACTGTTGTGTTAGATAGTACAGCGGGAGCCTTTTCTTTCAGACATTTTGTTTGTTCATGTCAGAGTTCGTTAAGGAGAGGTCATTGGATCAGAAATGCTTTAATCCTGTTATTGGTATTTTACAAAATCTACATAAATACAACAGGTGGCTCAGAGATGCTGAGGAGTGGTTTCTTTACTCTTACTCTTACTTACTTCTTTTAGCAGACGTCCTCTTACATAGACTTGCAAGAGTCTGACGAAACACAACAAAACAGCATATAGCTACTGACCCTGAGTTTTACCCCTAGTTTCTTCCTCATGTTCTTCCCCTCATGTAAAACACACCCCCCCCAAAAAAATTATCTCGAGAAAATGCAGAAACATCAGTAGATACCAATATATAATATAATAAAAAAATTAAATTTGGTACACAATGTTAATTTAGTATGGTATAAAGCCAAATATTTATGTTGATATAGTTGATTTAAAGTCCTTTAACCAAGAATTATGACACAAGAATCTTGACACAAAGCTCCACTCCAGCAAAAAATGTATGTGTTTGTCCACCACGTGGTTTGTGACTTTTAAGACAACTACACATGAAAGCTCCTCTTGGTGTAAGTGAAGTCAGATCCAGAACATCAAAAGCCTCCAAAGCATGGACACTGAATTTACAGTACATAATAATTCTGTCATTCAACATCCAATGGAAATATTACTTTTTATCTTAATTTTCCTGATCTTCCTGAGGGTTATTTTAACTAAAGAGCCGAGCACACTTACCTGAAGCAGACGGGATGAGAGGCGTAGACAGAGTGGCGTGGGAGACAACGGGAAGAGAGAGGACCAGGAGGGGAGGAGCCACTGAAAACGTCACTCAAAGCAGGATTAAAATGGCACAGTGGATTACAATGAGTGGCTAATCTGCATAATGCAAACTGTGAAGTGAAGGGGGAGCTGGGACGGACGAGGAGAGGTGTGCTGGTTTGGACTATCACTCCGGTACTACGGTGGTCCTGAGGGGGGAAACACAACAACACTGGATGAAATGTCTTAATAAAATAGAAAAACACAACATTTCATATGTCACATTGATATTACAGAAAACACATTTCACAATATTAACAAGTTTCCAAAATTAATTAAAAAACACAACAACAAAAAAGAAAATGCAAGGAAATTTCTGAAAAAACAACAAAATTAGAGAAAATACAAAAACACTTTCGAAAACATATTAACAAAACTGAAACTATTTTGTTCATGTGTTTAATGTTGTAGTGTTTTGCGTCTCTGGGCCCTCGTACTCTTGACTGTTGGTCATTTTCATCACCCATAATTTTATTTTGAAACATAAGAAAACGTAACTGCATCTCAAAGAGAAACTAAAGAATGAGATGATATGTAATTAAGGATTTTCTGTGATTTTTATGTTTTTCCATTCATGAGCAGTAATCTAGGTATTTAACCCCTTAAACATCACATTATAATGTATGAAACTGGAGAATTGCAGATTTTTTCCCTCTGCTGTCTCTCATGTCCATCTTGTCTCCAGTGGGACGCCTGGTGTCCCCACTGTCTCCTGTTCAGGCTGGATGTTAACCCACCACATGTGACACGAAAGGTGGGATTTGAGCTCGGTGCCTGTGGAAATGTCATATGAGAGAAACGACCACCTGTGAAGGACTCACACTTTCATCTTCACGTTACACATTCCTCCCTGCACATTCTTTGAAATCCTCATCAGAGGGAGCCACTTGTTGTGGGACCCAGATTATGGATTACTTATCCATGATTGCACAACATCAGACAACCTGCCTTTCTTTTACTGCCAGTCATTAATTACACTAATTGAGAATCAAATCACATTGGCTTTTATTTGATGATAGGTTGTCATGAGGACCTATCTATGTGTATCTTCATAGCCTCCATCTTTATTACTTACAGCAATAAATCATTTTGATGTAATTTTTGCTTCACTTGCACAGAAATACTGGATGCACATTTATGTTCCCCAGAGGATGAATCCTTCTGACTTCTGACTGATCTCCTGATATTTCGTCTAGCACCATCAAAACGTGTCCAACTCTGTGGTTTATGGCCAAAAACTCACCAGGTGTAAACAACAATGGTTAATGGGGGTTATGGGCTGAATTATATCTTGGCCTGGAGCAGGCAGCTTTTGCTCCCAGTCTCTATGCTATGCTAAGATAACAGTTTCCTTGGTCTGTCTTCATATTTAACGAATAGATAAGAGAGTGTTATCAATCTTCTCATCCAACTCTCGGCAAAAAGTGAATAAAAAAGTTTCCAAAATGGCCAAATTCCTTTAACCTTTTTCAGGCCTCTTTTTAAGAATATAGTTTATAAGAGATATGTAACTGAATTGTGCATTAATTAAATAATTGCTTATGTAATTGAAAGGTTTTAAATGATTAGGCATGGTTTGCATATTTCTTCTCTTCCCTCTTGACATTGTGCACCCCGAGAATAAAGCATGCCATGGCATGAAAAAGCAGACTTTGTGTAGGACATAATCTGCATCATGTCTGAGAGAGCAAAAGAAGAGAATAGAGTTGAGTGCCATTGCTGAGCTGATAGAAGAGGTTAATGAGCTGTGGGTGAACAGAGGAAGCGTCCATCCCACAATAACGCTCGATGCTCTGCTGGGTCTCCCTCCTGCGCACACTGAGGCCTCTGTCATCCAGAGCTGGCAGACTTACTGTACTCTGCTGTTGTTCAGCACCTCTCATTAGTGGGTGCTCATGAATAACCGCCTCTTCCCTCGCAGAGACGAACAGGGGTTAACAATGCCTCCATGTATCACATCAGACGTGGCTACACAAGTGTGTTTGTCTCTGGTATACAGTTAAGTTCTTTGATGTAAAGGAATTCCTGCCAATTATGTCACTCTGAAAGCCAACAAACAGGCAGTCGTGGAAGAAGTGTTCAGATCCTTTACTCAAGAAAAAGTCCTGATACCACTCTGTGAAAATACCAGTGGTGGGAAGTAACTAATTACATTTACTCAAGTACTGTAGGCTACTTAAGTACAATTTTGAGGTGCTTTTACTTTACTTGAGTATTTCAATTTTATACTACTTTATATGTCTACTCCACTACATTTCAGAGTGAAATATTGTACTTTTTACTTCTTTACATTTATCTGACAGCTTTAGTTACAAATTACTTTTCAGAATAAGATTTTACAAAGAAAACCATGATCAATTTATACAATATATTGTGCTACAAATTAAACTATCCAACAGAATAAAAAGTAATTCAAATATGCTCCACCTGCACCAGCTGTTACACTAAAATGCTGCTTACGTGTTAAAGTATCACAAATAATATTCCAAAAATATGATTTATATGATAATACAACTCTCTGAATGAGCCATTCTGCCCAACAAGTACTTTTACTAAAGTAAAAATATCAAAATTAAAAATATGCATTGGTCTCTGTCAGTGTTTTACTTATACTTATATTATTATATATGATTTTTTTAAATTAATATTACTGGTGCATTACTGCTGTAGATGTTTAAGGTTCTGCTGATTTTATCTACTTTAAGAACTGTTACATACAGTTGAATTTCTTCCATATTATGAATCAGACTGTTTGAATGTATAAAACATTCATGTGATCTATAATTTGCAGGTTTTTTAGAGCAGTATACCTGTATATGATTCATCCATCAGATAATATAGAGCATTTAGGATTGAAACAGAAAAAAATCTACTAATCCAAACTGCTTTCTAATTTAACAATTTGGCCGTCATTAAACTTATTATTTGTGCTTATTTAAGCTTTTCCTACAGGGACATATCCAAATGTATTCTCTGAAAAAGCGATATGGCCAGAGGGCTTTTACAAGTTAAAATATTAGTAATCCTAAACATGCAACACTGAAGTGTATCCCTAAAACTAATATTCTAGTCCTCTTATCCTCCCTCTGTGAAATACTTATCAATCGAGGATCAACACTCCCACCTAGTGGCACCAGTAATCTGCTGCCATATCATGCGATGTAAAGGAAACTTTGAGTACCAGTGAACATCATAGTAATATAATATATGATTTAAATATAAGATTTCTTTGGAATAGAGTCGCTTGAAGAGACACAAAAATCTGTAAAATAAGGACTATACTAACAATAGGCTCCAACATAGGCATTAATATGTTTTAACAAAGGAGGATCACATGTGAGGGAAATTCCTGTTAGATCATGTGTTTTCCATGTGATAATGCTTTTCCTGGTATGAGTAGTATAGATGTGTCTTATGATATTACATTGTTTATGTTGTTGGGAAACTAATCACAAGAAAACTTGTGATTAGTTTCCCATACAAATTGGTTTAGCCTGGAGGGGAGTGAAACTTCTTTCTGTGTGTGTGTGTCGTGAGAAACTAAGAATGTATTTGGACGACAGGATGTATGTGTGGAGGAGTTTCAGGAGTAGGTGCAGCTGTAAAGACGTTAGTGTCTTAAGCCGAGTAAATGTCACGACCAGGTAAAGAAAGGTCGAACAACACCTGGAGTAAAATCATGTGCATCCTGTTGGCTACTGAGACTGTTTATGTCAAAGTACTATAAGAACTGCAGGAGACTGCCTCTCTTCAGTACTGAATATCTTTTAGACACTACAATATATTTATTATAGGAATATTTATATAAATATACATTTGAAATATACATTTTGTTAAATATGTAAATATTATCCCTGAAAGAGTAATTTGAGTAAATTGAATTTATATTTCAAGTGTTTCTACATTGAGTATAAAAAAATCAAAAAGTATTTTATTTAATAATATTCTATAAACACATCTAACATTGATTACATGCTCTGCAACTTTTGCTCAAAACAGACAAGTAGGCAGAGAATTCCTCTCTTATGTTTACTTCGATCAAGTTTACACATCAGACAACAAAGTCGCCTCTCTCATGAGATGAATACTCAGAAGACACAAAATAATACATGTAGGTCTTCTGGCAAAAAGACAATTGATGTTTTTGTACAAACAAATTACTTTTTATTTGTTACAATGCACAGATTGGTTTTCTGACGACAAGCACATTAAGACCACTGAATCTGAAAGCAGTTGCTGCCTTTTGTGGAACAGTTTCTCCATGTTGGTTTCATTAGTCTTGATCAGATGACCTTTAATGGAAAAAACCTGCACAAAACATGAGATGTGCCACATTTGACTGGCATTAACTAAACTTGTTTTGCTGACAAATGCAAGTTTTTCATAAAACACGTCTTCTAACTTCCTGCTATTTGTTTTGATGAGGAAACAATCTGACTATCACATGACAGACTGAAACAGGAATTGTGACTCGACAGACACAGTTCACAAATATAACTGCATTCATGGACTTGACATACTGTTTGCAGCTGACTTTGAGTGTAAACAGGCAAAAAAGCACAGACATACTAAACCTTTTTAACTGTGTGCTATACTGTCTTTGAAATGAATTGTTTTTCACTTACATGTGTGGAACATGACAACTACAGTTGTAGTTTGAGATAGACTGAAGTAAAGTACTGTACTGTAGTGTCCTGCTTGGTTTGATTTCTTGATGCAAATAAAAATGTGTACAGCATTTTTTTTTGTTGTGTTGTATTTACAGGAGATAAACAGTCTGATCAAGTAAGAGTGGACAACATGGAAAACAGACTAAACTAGGGCAAAGGTCAGCATAAAGTAAATAATAGTGATCAACCTTTTCAAATAGTGGGTTGTTAAAAGCTAATAAAATTTTGCTCATTTGTGGAGATTACTGATTCTTTGTTAGAAAAGGGCAAACAGAATAAAAAGAAATCCCACATATTTTCTCATCATTGCCACTCTTGTTTTTTGTTTTGTTTGACATACAGCTTCTTAAGGCATCAGGGATCAGTTTACGTATACACTAGACACAATGTTAATGCTGGAAACTATATGTAAAGCATTGCACTAAAATGGCAGTATTTACCAAATAAACATGGGTCAGTGGAAACACAGTTAAAAACAACAATTACATTGAACCAACCAACCAGCTGAACTGGTAGTAAAGATTGCACAATTTGAAATACTTCAACAGAAGTGAAGGCACAAACAGTCCTTTTTGGATGGAAGAAGCTTCCCATTTGAATTTGTTTCAAATAAAATGTAAACATTAAAGATCTGGAGGTATTGATATCCTGACATGATTGAATTCATTAGAAGGTATCATATACATTTAACACGGCCCTTTGTTTTGAGGGGTTTCCTCAATAGTGTCAAAGGTCAGAGACTGTGGTTTTGTTTGCAGGTCCAAAGCATGTTTGAAAAAAAGGCCAGTGATAAATGAATTTTCCCCCCCGTGCTTCTCTCAGTCGTTCAACAAACTTATGACTGCAGTAAGTGTTTCCTCTTAACATATATACAATAAACATAAAATCCTCTTTAAAAGAAATTAGCTATATTAAAAAAATAACTGCTCCTTTATGATGTTTTTGGAAAGTATATTCAAAGTAATAAAACACGAACATCTGTTGTCATGCTCCCTTTGACATTAAAAACTCCAGAGTTGGATGTAACAGTGCGGCACTAAACCTAATTCTTCTTTTCTAATGAAGACAATTTGTCTTTCTGTTCAAAAGTCACGAGTTGCAGTAGCTGGCACAAAGGTCACACCCAGGTCACATCCTGACAGCTGGTCTCAGCCCAAAAACGTCAGAGCTGCCATGACGCTGAAGCCCAGCAGGATGAAGAACACCTTGAGAAGCTGCTGCCCGGGGGAGTTGAGCTCGTGTGGGAGGATCTCTAGGAAGGTGATGTAAACAAACGTCCCTGCGGCGAGCCCCTCCAGGACGGCCTGGATTAGTGCTCCGGCTGCTAGCTGAGCCTCCATCACACTGATGCCGATGGCGATGCCGATAGGTGACATCATGGCAAACACCATAATGTAAGCGGCCACCCATAGTGGACGAACTGCGCTCTGGACCAGCTTCACAGACAGACTGAACACTATGATGCTCTTGTGGACAAGTATAGCGATGCAGATCTCTAATACCTGCAGAAAAACAAAAGAGGTTTTATGGTTATTTCTACCTGCTTTAATAGCTTTTATAGAATGGTTAATGAAGATACAGCCCTGTGAAAAACAACAGTAAATGTTGACTCTGCATATAAAGCCTGGGTTTAATTTTAGTGGGTAAATAGGAATGGATTAAAGAGAATCAAAGAGAGGGTCTGCTTTATGGCAAAATTAAATTTTTATATTAACTTTACCAATTAAATGATTTATCAGGTATTCAATTTGCTGGATTAGCCAGTTTTTCATGACAACCAACCCGCACCTTCCAGCTTCGTGCAGTTTGTTCGGATGAGGAAACAACCTGACCACCACGTAACTGAAAGCTGTGAAACTGTGTTCCATTCATCTTTTGTGGTCTAACTATTTTACCTCTGTCCGCAGGTTTCACTTTTGCACCTGTAACCACATCCAGCAGTGATGCAAGTGTACACTGGACCCTTCTACATCACCGTAGCAAGGTGAGAAATACAACCACTGCAGTTCAGCAAAAACTTTTGACTTGGTGTTAAGATACTCCCCCTTTCATACAGTAGACTCAGGCCAACTAAATGGTACGCTTGGGCCTGTTAAGAAATACAATGTTCAATTCCAGTGTTGTTTGACCTGAGTCACCACTCAGGTCAGGTATTATTTCATGTGTAATTCATAATTTTTCCTTTGTTCTAACATATATTATTACACCTTAGTTACAAATATTTGTAAGTACTTAAGTCTCCCCTGACACATGAGATTGTTTTCATATATATTTGCTTTCATAATCAATCTATTAATTAACTTTCTAATGTTTTTCTAAATAGTAAAGTACATTTCCAGCTGAACACACACATAACCCACAGTTATATGTAGATGAAAAGTCCTGAGGCAACATTGATAGTATGCTGAGACTGTTTAGGCTGTCTTGTGACCACAAGACACAGATCTGACTCCCATGACAGCAAGATTCCTTTCCAGTAAAAGCGTCCCGAAGCTACAAACTGAAAGTCGGCTTTCTTCTGGCTATATGAGAACACTGTGAATGTGATTCCAACTTTATTTGTGCAGCACTTTTCTAAGACAAAGTGCATGACATAAATAAAGCCTGAAGAATCAGAGAGAAAAATGAATGTAGTATATTCTGTGAAACTTTGAGCATGTTTAAAAGTTTCCTGTGGAGTTACAGACCTCTGGTAGTGCTACAGAGCTGTTTTTCTATGAGTGAAGTACTTTCTGTCTTCTTACCTTTGAGTCAGTGCTCTGCAAGCCGATAGCAAGACCCTCAAAAACGGAGTGGAGCGAGAGGGAGAGGAAGAGCATGAAGGAACGAAACGGGGAGTGAGCCTGAAAGTCAACATGGACATGGTGACCGCTGCTCTCCAGGTCAGGGCTCGTTCCATGGCCGTGCCCGTGCCCATTTCTGTTGTCCGACATAAGGGGTTCCCTCTCGTCATGAGCCCCTCCCATCTCCCGACAGTTCAGGACAATCCTCTCCAGTATGAGGACTGTGAAGAAGCCGGCAGCTATGATGAACTCTGGAAGGGGGAAACTGGTCTGTTTGAGACCAATATAGAGAAATGAATCAGTTTGCAGACTCTGTCTGATAAAGAATTAGGGAACACAGATTGTTAACAGACAACAGTACGTTATGTCTATAGAGAAGTTCAGTTATTAAGGATAAAATATCTAAAAAGTGCTATGTCAAAAGCAACTGGAATGAACAGTACAATTACTACAAAGTTCTTATTTACAGAATTTGTTTATGGCTTTTTTGTTCTTTAACTTTTTGCATTTGCTGCTTTTTTTGTGCTTTGTTTGATATCATTGTGAATTGAACATTTTTAGGTTTTGGACTGCTGGTTGGACAAAACAAATAAGTTGAAGAGGTCAATTCTGGGCTTTTAGAGATTAAGATGTGCATTTTTACATGTTCTAAACTAAAGATAGATTAATCGAAATGAATATTGACAAATACATTTAAGTTAAAAGTAATTGCTAGTTGCAGCCAAAGTGTGTATGTATGTAACATAATTGAGGATTTATTCAGACCCTGGACGTACCCCCAACTTCCGAGCCTCCAGCTCGGTGTGGATGTCTGACAGATAATCTGGAATGATGTCGAGCAGACATGCCGCCAAGAAAACCCCTCCGGCAAAACAGCTGATAAAACTCAGCACTGTCCGGTGGATTTCTGCAAAAGGAAAGATAAACATCTTGTATGTTTAACATGAATTTAAACACAGTGGTAAAGAAAGCACATTTTCTGAATCTAGCCTCAGTTAGGCCTATGTGTTACTCATAATCATGATTCTCTATGTGAGTTAATGGGGCATTTTACATTTTCTAACTTGTTATTATCAACTAGTTAAATAAAAACCAGTTTTACTAAATTAGCCATTAACTGAAGGATTGATGGTACATCTCAGAAGTGTCATTCCAACTTTCATTCATAGGAGTTAGAATAATGTTGGAAAATCATGTGACACATCGTGATTAAAAAGGGCACAGAAGTCAAAATGACTCAGCGGAGCTGTAAACACACACGGATATGGTGTGAGAGAAATGATACTTTCACTTCCAAGTTCACCATCCAGACAGCCTCGTTTTGCCTGGTTTGCATAAATGTGAAAAGAGTTACGAAGACTTTGGGCTTCAGCTTCATCCTGTCAGGTGAATCCAGCCCAGGAGTGAGAGGAAGGTTTATTAATTATTTAAAAAAAACACATTACCCATTATATTGACAGATACAACAGCAACAATGTAACTGTGCAATAATTAGTAAACAGTGTCAAACCATCATAAGTATTAAACCATATCCAGAATTACTATTTTTTTTCTATTAATGGTGATTGTTTGACCTATGATCAATGATTGAAACCCGCCCTATTTCTAACCACTTTACCACTACTCTGTTATCACTTAGATAATGGTTTATAAGTCACAGTTGATAAAATCAACACCAGTTAATGGCCTTTACAACGCTATCTAAAGCTAAAGCATGTGATTCAGTTATTCAGACGGCTGGGGAAACCACCGCTGGACCAAACTTCATTAAAACTTTTGGCAATTTAAGGTTGGCTTGTTTATCTGCAACGGGTTACACATCGTTGAACAGGAATGAATAGCGCAAATCAATCATTGACTTTCCCTTTTTAGTTCGGCATCGGTGTAACAAAGCAACAAATAACACAATCAGAGTAAAACGTTTGAATTGTTCACCATAATCCACCATTTATCTGACAATGGAGGCAACTCTAAAGCCCCCAAATCTGAATATAACAGAGATATAGCCTATATTATGCTATATGTCACCGTTAACAGTTGCTTAAATGTTTGCTGCTTATGATATATTAACGTTCACCAACCTGTCCCGTTCGTGTTTCTGAACCATTTGACTCGAGCGGGGATAAATCCGAAAAAAAGAGTTAACAGCAGTAAACCGACCAGAGCGCCTATTTTCACCTGGAGTAAATACTCCATGTTGAAGCTTAAACTGTCGCTTCAAGAGTGATGTCCGCTACGTAACGTTGGTATCATCTGATTAGCTGTGAAGCAAACCGAAGCTTGCCGACGATGAGAGTTTCTCTGCGCCGAGCCGCCGCCGAAATGTTGTGTTTTGGAAAGGGATTTCTGAATGCAGACTACGGTGGCTGCGAAGGGTCAAAACAAAATCTCGAAAAGTAAAATGTAAAATGTGTTTCATTTTACTAGCAAAACATGGCTTATTGTTGTGATTAGCTGTAAGTTTTTTTGTTTTTTTTAAATCAGTCTCTTAATAAAAAGAGTAAAAGTATAAGTCCTGCAATTAAAATCCTACTTAACTAAAAGTACAGGAATATAATGAGCAACATGTAGGTCTACAAAAGCACTTGTTTTACAGTGAAATGTTATAATAAGTGGTTCCCAGTCTAGGGGTGGGACCCCTTCAGAGGGTTACAAATAAATGAGTACCAAACACACTTACTCAGTAAATATACTTGATTATTTTCCACACCTCTGATAAAAATCTCAGCCCTGTAATATGCAGGAACTTTGTGCTGCCGTGCTACAAACGTTTACTAAAGGCCTATCACTTTTAAATAAAAACTGTTTTTGTTTTTTGTACTTTTTATAAATTGTTAATGGTTTATTAGTGTACTGATCATTTATAAATAAAAATTGATTATATTATGTATGCTACCAGCCCTGGGTTTCAGTTGGATGGCCTGTTACTATGATTACTGGCCCGTTTCCAGATCAAACTCTTGCAGATCAAACGCCCTGCTGAGGGACTATCTGTAGGCCCTCTGTTATTATTGCTGCTTAGTGAAGTAGTGTTTTGAAGAAGTTTTTGTTGTTAGTTTAGACCCGTTTGCTGCTATTAAATCAAAAACTAGTCAATAACCAGTGGTCTGAGGCTAGGCTAAGCTAATCTGTTGCCAATACAACATTGTGATTAGTGTTGGGCCTGTAAACTGTTGATGTAATATACTTTTATCCTTTTACTTTGAGTTGTTACTCTTGTGGTCTATAGGCTTTGTGTCTTTGTATTGGATTAAATAGCCTCCTGCTGTTCTTTCTCTGATGAGACTTTGTTTCTTCCTGGTATGAGTGGCACTGAAATTAATTTCACATTAAATCTGTGCTGTTATGAATCCAGTTTTCTTGTTGCTGTACTAATTTATCTATACAATATGTTTGGTGTAACTCTTGTTTATGGTATAATATCTTTTTTTCTGCTTTTAATCACTTGAGACTCTGGTCTCCATATATTTCCCCATATACATTTGTTCCATTGTTATGCAGATGATACAGTTATCTATCTCCGCTTCAGTAGTTCAAACCCTTGAACTGCTGCAGTCTGCCTTTGATGTTGTTCAATCCCATTTAACTCAATTTAAATCCAGAAAAATCCAAATTCTGGCTATTTTCAAATAGCAAACCGTTAACATATAATCTTCCAAAGATCTCAACTTATCAAGGGGTTGAAATTGAACTGGTCACAACATATAAGTATTAAGTTATTATTAGTCAGAGTTTCTCATTCAAATCACACATTGAAAACCTTGTTTCCAAGCTGAAACTTAAAATTGGGTTTCTGAACTTTTAGGAATAAATCCTATTTCTCCTGAAATTATTTAAAAAAAAATTTTTTTTTTTTTTTGGAGGGGGGTCAACAACCTCGACCTTGAATTGCACATTAACTGGATATTTTGTTCACTTGCTTGTAGTGCATGATAGTTTTATATGTCTGTTTGTATTGTTTTAACTTATTGTTGTAGAAATGTTTATGCTGCCCCCCTGGCAAGGTATCTCTTCGAAAATAGATTTTAATCACAGTGACACTTTTACCTGGTTAAATAAAGGATATGATATGATATGATATCTTCAACCTTTAATGGAAACGTGTTTAGCTAAGCTCACTGCATAGCTGCGCACCAACACAAACTGAGGGAAGAGAAATGCAGTTATAAATGTTGGTAATCCATTAATAAATAGCTTTTTCACTTTTAAATAACCCACCAAGTCTGCAGTTAGAAATGTTAATATGGTAATTTCTAGAAGGTAAGTAGTCAAAGGGTCTATCTGAAAGGAGTTTCTGATGAACTAAAGCTAAAAAATGACACAGGCAAGTATACTGGAGGAGGATAAACACCAGTCAAATGTGTTTTTAAACCTGGCAACTCCAAGGAAGTTTACTTACAACTGATAAAGCATTAATAAATGTCAACTGTTACAACTTATATCTCAGAACCTGGACAAATAAAACCAAAACTATCTGCATGACTACATAGCAGAGTGTTCAGGATTACAGTATTTATAAGCCACATGTAATAAAATGACCAGCAGGTGACACCATGTCACCAAAATTCACCACACGGGGGGAGAACGTGTTGATGACGACATCTTCCTGCGCCGGATATGTTGCCCCACATAGAAATCCCAAATGCTGATGTGTTACAAGAAATTACACCGCAGGGAGACTTGTGAGTTTCTTGTTTTGATGCAGTAGCATAATAACGGAGAGAAGCGGCGGCGGATCACAGGTGGATGTGAAAGAAGACGCAGCGGGAGAGATCAGCAGCACCGGGTCACAGAGCCGATGGCGGTGAGAGAGTCAGACACATGCAGCTGCAACAGTGACAGACTGAGACAGGAACAACTCACTGATTCACTTCTACATTTACTCAAACAGCTTACTGTAGCTGATGCTGCTGTGCAAAGTGACTCAGCTACAGGGAGACCACCGCAAGCTGCAGAAGACGCTAAATAATGGTCTGTGTGGGGACTAACAAATACAAAAATCTGACTTATGTCAGTTTTTCAGACAAACTGATTATTTAAAAAAGCTGATTCACAGTTACTGTGAGTCCAAAGGGTGCACATGATAATCAAAAGCAGGTTTAATCATTTCCAGGACAATACTTCTAAATCTTTTCAGATGTGGTGTTATGCAGCCTCCCATGTAATCCTGTTTAACTTTAATTTGGGGGACAAACTTGTACAACTAACACACAGAGCAAACACTGCCTAACAAATATACACTGACACTTATCTACAACAAAAGATGTAAATAAAGTTGTACTGCTGTCAGGATTTTAAAATTGAAAAATGTATAAAAAATATGTAGCCCTATTCATTTCATTTTTACATTCAATAAAGGGTTTCTTAGAGTTTAAAAAGAAAGCTTTATTTGTGTAAGTGGAAGTTACCATTTAAAAAAAATAAGATAACTAAAACTTTAGCCGTCATCTCCCTTCTAATAATTCACAATACAAATGCAAGACGTCTTTAAAGTACAAACAAGAATCATCAGTCAAGAACAGCACATCAAAACGTTTCCAGTGTGACTGCAGGAGCACAGCAGGGATTCACTAAAGGAACAGCTGGCATCGAGACCCTGAGTGAAATTAAGAAGTGATCTAGCTGGGTAGTATTTATGTCAACGTGTTATGTGTTCAAGCTCTTATGTCTGAAAGACAACATTGTAGTGACTGCTGTTTGTTGTGAATGTCCCATTATTATTTAGGTTTTATTTCTGATTAGCTGTAGATCCTGTTATAAATCCTAAAATGTGAGGACATACCACACACAAATCTTCAGGTTTGCAGAATAAGTGAGGTTTTAATTATTGTTATTGAGCAGAAACTGTAAAAAAAAATGAATTTGAGAGATCAAGTTCCATTCACTGCCTCCAAAAAGCAGGAGGTTTGTTAAAGTACCATAAGAGAGGCTTGTCTGTACAGCTTAACTTGTTACTCAAATGTATTTATTGGTTGAAAAACAGCCTGATATTGTTTTAAACCGCTTTCTGTATTTTCCCCAACAGCCCAAAGGTAAAGTTGGCACAAAGGGAAAGAAGCAGATCTACGAGGAGAACGAGGCGACGCTGAAGTTCTACACAAGAGTCATCCTCGGAGCTAATGTAAGAACCTCAATGCTGTTTTTGTGTTGTTTCAGTCAAAAGAAATGTTTAAACGTCAGCGAGATGGACGCTGCAGTCCTTGAGTGAAACCACATTAACATTAATTCAGTGATGTGGTGTTTTTGTTTATTAACCTTATTCTCATTGGATCAAGGCTTCAGATCATCCCTCACCGCCAGGTTGCCCATATTGTTTCACTTTCTAACACCAGACCCAAATTTAGACTTGACATAATGTGTTAGGTGATTCACTTTATTTCATGTTTACACTTTTTTAATATTTCACTTAAAAGAATGGTTTTGGCAATATAGATCGAAACCTCTTTCACAGTATAATTCAATTGCAATATAGCTAAATATATCGTTTATATAGTAAATTACCTGGAAATTAAATTGTGAAACTGTCTGTTTTTGTTTTTTTATTATTATTATTAAACCCCGTGAATTCAAAATGACCATAATGCAGTCCTGCTCATTGGTTTGCAGCAACGCCTGCAATGGTCGAATATTACCAGAGATATTATAGATAGATATTAATAGAGATATTAAGAAACTTTGGTGTACATTGTATAGAAAATATCTGATGGGTCATACTGTATAGTAGATAGAGATAGAATCAAAATAGTTGCAGATTATTTTTCTATTAATCGACTAATCGTTCAACCCCACTTCAAATGTAGTGCTCTTCCTCCACAGGCAATATATACTGCCGTAAATCTTTTGGTTTTCTACAGTTCATCTACATTTTCGACATGGGTGAGTGTATTTAATCACCATAATGCAAACTCTCAATATCCACAAATCTAATGTAATTTCTTGAGACATAACTCACCTTCGTGGCTCTAAACCTTGTGTTCCTCCTGTAGCTGCTGCTTGGGTTTGCACTCGCGGTGTATGTCGGGAGTTATCGCTCCATGTCTGCCATGGCCAAGCCAGTGTTCGCTGAGGATGGAAGTCTCCTGGACGGAGGAATAGACTTAAACATGGAGCAGGGAATGGCAGAGTAAGTAATCCTCAATATACGAAAAAGATTCAAGTATATTGGGAAGAGAAACGCCATCTTTAGTCTACGTACACTATGAAAACAATGTGACTATGTGAAACAACTTCAGGTGGCTGAACAAACCAAATAGAGATGAGGTAGCTTAAATGTTTAAAAATAGCATTAGGTATCGGGATATTTCACACAAGCCAAAAGGCGTACAGTTCCTTTTTAAGGTGGTTTGCCAGGGAAAGAGAAATGCATTTTCAGTGTGTATACAGTAAATTATTGAGGTTACCTTCACATGTTACTTTGCACTCCTGGTAATGATACGCCTTGTGAGCAGTGGACTTTCTTTGCCCTGGGTTTCACCTATCAGGCTGCGTTCAGTCCGTCCTAACCCTCTGATGATTGATGAAGCATATTAGGGACAGGAAGCTTTGCAGACATTACTGAGAGCTGAAAATACTGCTCTCCCTCCTCCATTGTGTAAATAATTGAATTTATATCTTAATTTAGAGATGACCATGTTTAATTTAAAATTCTAATAAAAACATGCTGCAGTTGAACATCAGTTAGTGCTAAGGCAATGAAGGACAGAATTGTTGAAACTATTTATTTATTATTGTGGTTAATAAAATATAGTCTTAGGGTCTTTGTATTTTGTATTAATTCTGTTTGTGGTTAGAGATACCTATAGAGTATTACAGTATATTAATCTCTCATCTCTATCAAAGAAACTAAATATAATTTTCATTTAGGTCTGTCGAGCTGATGGAAGGCACCATTTTAATTATAATATACAATTTACTTGTTCAATTTAACACATCACACGTCCGGTTGAAGAACCCCTGAATTCATTTTGTCACCCAGCTTCTGAAACCAAACCTAAACCCTTAATGAAGAGCACAAAGTTCTTCCTCTGGGTGCACAGAAACATGTAATTTTTCATTGGTAATTTATTGCGTGTGTGTTCTGGTTTTAGGCACCTGAAAGACGTCATCCTGCTCACGGCCATAGTACAAGTGCTCAGCACAATCTCCTCTTATTTCTGGTATCTTTGGCTGCTGGTAAGAGCTTTTGTAGTTTCCCTTATAAATCCAATGAGTTAGCTGTTATTTTTCTGCCTGATTCCTTTTCTTTTTTTGCTTTCCTCACGTAATAATCTCATAATCTTGTCTTCTGTGTGTGTTTCAGGCCCCGGCCCGTGCCCTGCACCTGCTGTGGGCGAACTTTCTGGGCCCCTGGTTTATGGCAGAAAGTCCGTCAGCACCAGAGGAAGTGAATGAGAAGAAGCAGAGAAGACAAGAGCGCAGACAGATGAAGAGATTCTGATGCTGCAGAGAAGACGGAGCAGTATTTTTATACACAGAATCTAATATACAGATAGCGAGGAACTCGTAAGTTATTCAGAAAGAAATTTTGTTATTAAGTTAAACTCAATCCAAATCTGATACTGTGGAATCTTGTTTTCCATGTTTGTTTTCCTTCTGCTTTCTCCTGTAATCAAATTTTCTCCCTAAATTATGAAATGAAATCTTTCCCATTTAGATAATGTCACGGTCCAAATATCATTTATCCTCATGCAGAGATTTAAGAGTTTTCCTGTTGCACAATTACATCACACTGCCCCCTGCAGATTTCCATGAAATATTCCCCCCAACAACTCTGTCAAAACCATAGCCAGCTGAATCCATTCTGTCAGTGCCACTTTTGTTATGGCATGTCTTTTATTTTTATTTAATTACATTTTTCATAAATGCGTCTGATGTAACAGAATTCATCGGTGAGCCTTCATTACAGAGCCGAGATATTTTGTTTGTGAGCTATTAAAAATAAAAAATCTTTATAAAATCAAATGGATAGAAATCAAGTTTTAATGGGAGAATAGGAACAACTTTTTTGCAATAAAAATCTTCCTCCAGTGTGTGGAGTTGATCATCATATGTGTTTCAAGAAGTTTTAATTTTCAGATGTCAGAAAGGCTCGGTGTGTGTATTTTGTTAATGTGCCTTCAGTCATGAAGTATAGTAGGGGAATTATTTTCAATTTCCCCTGACAGTTCACACAGGAGGTATCCATATTTTTCTCAAGAACCAACTGAAACTAGTTTTTGTAACGTAATTCTTTTGCTTTCTAAAACTTTGGCAGTTATTTTTTTACTTTTTCTCATTTATTTCTTTTTTACATCCTTGTTCTAGTGTAACTTATTTTAAAACTTCTATTGCAGCCATCTTTGTCGTTTGATAATACCCGGTAACAGTCATCCAAACAGATTTTAGTTGGTTTGGGGGAATAAAATAACCTTCCTGACATCCAGTATTCCTCTCATTACTTTTATTCTAAATTTATGAAGAGCAGAAAGGATGTTTTTTTTTGTGATGTTAGGATTGCAAGCTCAGAGCTTTTAGTGGTGAAAACTTGCATGATACTTCATTCAAAGGCAACTTAAACGGTTATATCTAGGTTTTCCTCATGTTCTTTCCATTTTAGGGCTGCAAGCAACACAGAATTATTTTCATTATTGATTAATGTGTTGATTATTCTTTTTCAGGAAATAGTGAAAAAATGGCCATTACAATTTCCAACGCCTAAGGTGATTTTTTCAGTGTTTGTTTTCTCTGACTAACAGTCCAAAAAACAAAAATAAACCATTTATTTTGCTTGATAAATGACTTGAACAAATAACTGATTATCAAGTATTGTTGATTAATTTTCTGTGAATGTTTTCTTACATTCCTGCCGACTACAATCCAGTGTGTTTTCAGAGGGTACTCTCAATCCACATACATGTAATGTCTTGTAATCCTTCAATTTACTGTATCTGAGACCAAAAAGTCAACCAAAGATTTGTGGTTTTCACTGGATATGAGGCCACAAATACAACACCTAGTTTTATCTTTTCATTCATTTACAATTTTAAACACAGCATGAGATGTGGACAGATAATGTCAGACAAATTAATTAAGTGGAACAGCACATTAAAGCTACTGGCTGCAGCACTTCAGATATCATCACCTGTGTTTTTATTTTTTTCAATGGTTCTTGAAACTGCTCACATATTTGAGATTAGAGATTTAAGATTAAAGCTGACAAATCAGCATTTAGATGACAGTTTAATCCCCAAATATTGAAGAAAAGTCAACCACTACATTCAGTGTTTCTGTTTCCATCCGGTGAGTTGAGCCTTCCCCTCAGGGGAAAAATGTTGTTTATTATCAAGTCGACTAAGTGACTTTAGACTGTCTATCCAGTGTTGACAAAGTGTATTCAGTGATTATGTTCATGCTCAGACTCCAAAGAGAGTGAGTGGGCTGGCAAAGCCCAGATCTGCTCCCAAGATAATTACAGATTTCTCATTATTGTTACATCCATGCTTACCCAACTGAACAAGCTACAACCTGCAGTCTTCAGGTTTGAAGCGATGGTGTGAATCCTGTTAAAAGGAGTCAAAACAGCAAGGCAACAAAGTTTGCTTTAATCTAATACATGGGGTAAATCAAACAGCTCTTTTCTACCTAACTTTATACTTCTCCTAAAATGCTAATATCCCCACAAGCTTTTTCAAAAAGACTGCTTTTACTTTGCCTGTGTCCTGCCCTCCTTCATTCCAGCCCTGTGGTCCTATACTGTCTCTATTATAGGGTTATAAACAAAGTAACCAAAATTAGAGCAGCACGGCATCCAGTTGTCAGGGCCAATCCCAGATGTGGGCTTTGAGAGGGACCATGTTGCAGTGTAATTTAGCACTGGGGCCACTCACTTGCACGTAACCCCACCCCCTCAAAACTCACATATGTACTTTGGGTTTTCTGGCTGTTGTGTTTCCTGTAGGAAGATGTGCAGAAATGGGTTCATCTCAGCTAGGAAACTCCCCTGTGAAAACGTGAAAAAAGCACACATTGTGTTTGCAAAAATTCCCTTTTCTTACGAACACAGGATTGTATCTGCTCTTACTTTGAGGTGCAACACAAAATAGAGAAGTATTTCCTAAAATAACTGGCTGCATGTGAGAGTCCCTGTCTTGGCTGCTGATTTAAGATGGAGAGAAAAGAAAGGAGTGGGAGAGAGAGGTTCTTGTTTACCATGGCAGTAAAAAAGGGTTCATCCTGACAAGATGAAATAAGGCAGTTGAGGTTGCATTCCACTTTCCAGGCTTTGTGTGTGGCTTTGTGTGCTATAACCTAAAAATTGAAACAGTTTAAACCCATTCTAACTGTGAGAGTGAGATAAACGCCTGCTTTAACGAAAACCTTTCAGCCAGAGGTCGAAAGTGGGGAAGGAGTCAGTTGAAGTGGAGTCTCGTCGGCTCCAGCAGAACATGGCCTTCACATTTTTCGATCCCTTTACACTCACGGAGCCAGACAAAACAGGAAATTGGCGGGCATTTGGGCAACAGTCAAGCCTTTGACCCTTGAACTGCAGCGCTCCCTGTCTTTGAAGTCAAGAGAGAGAATCACAAGCAATTACATGCGATGCAGTGTGTTCCCTTGAACATTTAGCCTCCACTGTGTAAACAGAATCAGAGCTCTTTGAGTGTGTTTGGTCGAGCTGTGGGTGTAGTCCGCCTCAAGTTTATAATCTCTGCTCTGTTTCGACCTTGTTTTGACTCAAACTAAACTGACCCAAACACTCTACAGTCTGTAGTGAAGGAGTGGCTAGTATCAGTTCAAGACACACTGTAAATTATTTTAGTTTGTAATTTATGATCCACATGCCTTCTCTTGCTAATAACAAATAAGCATCACTATTTCCAGCATCATCCTTTAGCTTGAAGATGACACCGGCCAGGCAGCGTTCACAGCTCCAACCATAGCCTTAAAAGGAAGCTGTCAAGAATTCCTGCTGCATTTGACTCGTGTGTGTGTGTGTGTGTGTGTGTGTGTGTGAGTGTGTGTGAAAGCATCTTGAGCATCGGACTTGGTGGCACATACTCCACCCTCCTCAGGGATTGTCACCTCTGTTGAACATCTCGCTCCGTCCCCTGCCAGCCTGTCATCTGCTCCTGTTTGTCACCAACTGCAAACTGAAGACAGATATGACAAATCAATAAGACCACAGACATTATGTCTTATCTGTTAATGTGCCTGTTTCATTGAATTAGGTGACGCTCTTGGGGATTTTATGGAACATGTGCTGCTTTTGAAATATTGGACTATGACATATTTAATGATGAATTATGTGTCTGCACATAAACACCTCACTGAAAACGATCTATGTCTGCCTGTTACATAAATTAAATAATGTGTACTTTCATATTGTTGTTAAAATGTCTCTAGCTCTTCTGCCCAGGTGTTACCATCACTGTAAGGCAACATTTTATTTAGATAGTCCAGTATTAATATTAAACTAACTATACAGTGATAAAAAGTTAATGTGCTGTAAAATGTCACTTTCTAATTTGCTACATCCCAAAATGCAGTCACTACCTGTGACCTTACCTTAACCTAGAAACCTACTGAGTACTTTTAAAGGGAAAGTCTTTTTACAGATTTTGGAGAGTATTGCTGCATATGTGGCTCCAGCGGGAGCTGTGTGAAATCTGATACGTTGCCTCAAGTGATGTCACTTGACTCAGCATCGTTGGGTCTGAAAATTACAAGTTTGGAAATGAATAAGCTCTGAGGGCGCAGTTAGAAAGAGGTGAGCTTACAAGACCTCCGTAGCCTGCTCCTCATCTCTGCTCCTCATCTCTGCTCCTCATCTCTGCTCCTCATCTCAGCCGCTTCGAGCATAACACACCATAATCTACGACTGAACTGTTGGCAGTTCACTGGCACTGTGAGTAGTGTAGGCGCCAGGTTTTGACAAGGAAGAAGAATATGTTTGTTACATGTCATACCACGTCTCCTGTCTCCCCTCCAATGTCATTCTGCCTGCTATCAAATAAACAACAAAAAAAAAAAATCTCAACAAATTTTAGCTTCTCATTGTCTTCACAGAAAGTGCCAGCTGATCTGGTAGTAGATATAAATGGCTTCAGAGTTCAGAAATCAATACAGCAAAGATTACATCTTGATTTCAACCTGGACTCGGGGAAATCATAAACATCATGACTGAGGATCTCAAGGTTGTTTTCAATCATCAATGTCAGTTCAGCCTTGTTAGGTCGTCCATATTAAGTTACCCACCGTTGTCTGCCAAATCTTCACCGGGAAGGTTATGAACTTGAAGGCATAAAAGTCGTGTTTTGTACACTGAAACTGGCTGGCAAAAGCAACCCCATGCAGCTGCCGTCTTATGATGAAATACTTCACTGTCAGAGGCTGTGAAAATTAGCCTCACGTTACTTTTGATTTCAGGAAACATCATCTACATGAAGTGCTTCATTTGTGGAAGCATGTATTTGAGGGGATTCAAGGACAAACTAACAAATCGGAAGACAGGCATAAATGTCAAGTTAATGATGAATGTTCTGTTCTGGAGCTAAATTGATCATGAATAATTCACGGTACACCTAGGAATGCACATTCTTTACGCACTGAGTTTGCAATAGCTTGCACACACTCAAACTGTCAAAATGATTTCCTAATTAAGTCTTGTGACACTACATTAATGCATATTCTACCAAATGCCTTGAATGACCCATACATGCATGTATGCTTGCTGTATGTCACATCCTGAGCCCTGCTTTTCTGTACTTTTCATCTATATTTACAACAATTGATTTGTTTGTATCTCCTCCTTCACTCAAAACTACCTTAACCTCAAACACATTTAATGTAAGCTGGATTTATGCAAAGAGTCATTGGTCCTCAATATCACAGAGGACGAAGCAGTTTTGCATCCATCCAAAAAGGAGACAGCATGTAAACAAGGTGCCAGGAGACTTTACAGCCTAGTAGACAGTGAATGTTTGGTGCTTTACAGGGTTTAAACCTTGATTTCTATGGAGACACAGTCCACCAACCCTGGAGAAGTGTTCAGTACTGAATAAATAATTATACGACTAAATACAGACAAAACATGTTATCAAATAGAGACATTTAAACAAACAGGGAAGAGCCAATCACAGAACTGGCTATTTTCGTCTTGCTTCACTGACCAAAAATGCTTTTGTGAAATATAAACAAAAATTGTAAAAGAAGGACATTTCAAAATAAAAAGAAGCTGGATGAAATGACATTTCATAATATTAAGATGAATTTTAAGATTTCTTTCAAAATGTCATGTCATTTTGTCAGCATTTATTCATTTTTTCTTTTTTTTTCTTTTGTTGTGTCTTATTTAATTATTTCACTTTGAACAGGTTTGGTCTCCATAGGGTTAAAACATCTTTTTCTTTTATTAAATAATTTCTTATGAATCAGCATATGATATACTCATCACTAACTCACTTTTAATTCTTTGATGGCAAGAATCTCTTTTTTCCACCCACATTATTTTAATCACCAACAGCCATTTGGCCCAAGTACATAAAAAGATTTATTTTAGAGTATTTGCTTACTTCAAAAGAAGCACAAAGCAGTGGCACCCTGGTGGCCTTGAGTCAAGGCGCCGACCATGAACCACAACATCCCTATTTGAATCTGGCTGTGGACCTTTGTTGCTTGTCATTCTCTCTCTCTTTCTTTTCATTTCCTGCCATGTATCTCCCTAATAAATGCATAAAAAAAACCCAGAATACTTAAAACAAAAGCACATGATAATGCACTGACATCATTGCAGTTTATATTAATTGTTAGATCAAAAGATGCGATGCACCAACTAAACTGTAAACTTCTAAAATTCTTCCCAGGCCCTTGACCTCAGTGTGTATCAGTGACTGATTCTAAGTTGGGATAACAACTAACAGGTCCCTTCAATTCTCTCTCCATTCATTTTTTTTTTGTTTGGTTGTTTGTGCTTTCATTTAAAATAAATAAATAAAAGCTCCTCCATGAATGACCACAGCCATTAGTTGCAACGGTGGCGCCACTGTCCGCATGACTCCGGCTGAACCAGGATCAGTGAGGGACAGGCTCCATCACACTGGGTTCCCTTCCTCTTCCTTTGTTTTCATCCCATTTCCTTCCTCGTTTTCTTAGATACTGTTCCCCCCGATGGAAGTCTAAACAAAATACAATACTGTGAAAGTAAACAAACGCACAAATATCATGTCCTACAACCTTGGCCCCTACCAAAACCAGACCCAGTTTTATGAAGATCCCAGGACAAGGTTTTGGTGTATGATTCTGGTACTTGCCCAAGAAGGTACAATAAGGATTAATTGGACTTCAATGTCTGAATGTGGTTATTGACAATAAACAAAAAGACAATATGTTTTTTGCGATTTTACATATGTTTACATGACTAAAGTGTGGATGCTGATTTAGAAAGAAACACGATGATATAATAACTGAATGACAGGTCGGTTCTTTGGCTGTTTGCCTAAGAGAAACTGAAAAACAGGAATAATTAGACGGCAAAGTACGAGTACAATAGAGCATCAGTCATCAGATCTTAAATCCTGAGCTCATAGGCTGTCCCAAACTCTGCCAAAATAGCTGTTTGTCAAGCTGATTACAAAATGTATTCTTGAATGCAATGTTGTGCAATGAAAGCAAGTGTGTTTTCTAGCAACAGTGTGTCCAATGAACTGGTTGATAAGGAACAATACTGTCAAACCTCAAATCTGCTTAAAGTGTAACACAATATCAAATCGAGAGGAATTTATTCTGAACAATCTCCAGCGAGTCTCGCATGGGGAAATATGATGCATCCAATGATAATGATTATGTCCTGATGGCCTAATGGTCTGTGGCACGTAGCATGTAATTGCAATGTTCTGTGTATGAGTTCAGACAAGGACCTGTACTACAGGTTATCCCAGTTTCTCTTTAGTTATTATTATGTAATAAAAGCCAAAAATGCCCCAAAATAGTCAACGTGTGAATCTGCATAAGTGCACATAAACGTGACCAGTCGATTCCACCTAAATATTCTGAAATGTTTCTTCAAACATTGAAGCCGGTGATGCGGCATCCATCAACCTGCACAGTTGTTAACTTAGCTAATGCCGGCATTAACATTAATGAGGTTTTACACACTTTTTTACACTCTCTTGTTTCCTGCTTACTGCCATCACCCTTTTCCACCATTTCAAACCCATCCAACCCCGCCCACCTCATGCTATTAGACCTATAATGGAAGTGGAGATTAATGGTTAATTTCCAGGAAACCCCTGTGTTCTGTCATAAAGTGCTTTCCATTAATTAGTGACTCTGTTTCTCAGAACGGAGGGGGAGAGGAGAAGAGTGATTAATGAGCTAACTAGTGCAGCCAGTGGCTCGCCTAGCTCCAGTGGTGAGCGTGAGAGTCAGACCCGCAAAGAGAGAGAAAGAAAATAAATATGTGGCCCTTGAAAAAAAAAAAAGTGCATGGAAATTCATTGAAAGGGTAGCAGAGTGCAGTTTCAAAGGGATGCTGGCGCATTAGAGCTGAACTGTGAGTGAGAGGGCAGGGAGCGAGGCTTGATTACGCCCTCTCTGGTGCCAGAAGTCCAGCAGACGGGGATGGGTGTGTGCTGGACTGAGAACTGTTAACAAGGAGAGCAGTTCAGGCAGTTTCTTGACTTCTTTCACTCTCTTAAGGTGTTATACTCATTTCTTCTGAAGGTTGATATGAAATACTGCAGCAAGGTTTGGTTTTAAGAAACACACAGGCTGAATATTACGTGACGACATTGAATATTCATTATTATTAAAAGCAAAGTAAAGCTGTTACTTAATGGTCACAGCTGGTTTAACATTTTGGGAAATATGTTTGTACTGGTTATCTTATTTCTTGCAGATAATTAGACGAGAAGATTGATGTCACTCTCATATCTGTTTGTTAAATATGAAGCCACAGACAGCAGCTGATTATCTTAGCATAAAGACCAGAAACTGCCTTAATATACCAGCGCTTCTAAAGCTCAGTAATTAAAACCTTATATTTTGTTTGTTTAGTCTGTATAAAAATCCAATTAATGAGTGAGCTTTATAGGTGCTGGTATTTTTTGTATTTTGTTCCCTTTGGACAGAGCCAGGCTCACTGTGTCATTTCTTAGTCGTTGCTCTAATCTAAGTCAAATTCAACAGACAGCGAATAAATGTATTTCCCAAAATGCTGAACTATTCCTTTAGTCAGAGTCTGCTCAAACAGATAAATATTTTAGCTGGCTAATGTTACCAACCCTTGGCAGTGTTTCTGTGCAGAGATTCCTATGGACCTCAGATTAAGAGGGCTGCCTGGCCTGAGTCCAGAGGTCTGGCTAGACATTATCTCCAGCACCCCTGCATGTTTTCATAAGGGGGCCTCCTAGTCTCTCCAGTGCTGGCCTGTAAGTGGATGGGAGTGGGCAGCAGGAGTGTTTGTGCATGATTGTTTACGTACGCACGTGTGTGTGTGTGTGTGTGTGTGTGTGTGTGTGTGTGTGTGAGTGCAGAGTAAACTGCCGCCTTGGTGGGGCAACACACTGTCTGCCATGTCTCTGGTCTGGAGGAGAGCCATTAGGGGAGCGATGGAGCTGATGACATGTTGTTCCTGTGACAGGCCGCCTGGCCCCAGACTCCTCTCTGCTGCCGCTGGAGCTACTGGAGCTGTGGGAGCCCGTGGGTCTGCCACTGGACAGACACAGAGACGCAGGGACTGCGTTTATTTTGGGAGGAGGTTTGGTGCCGGACACCCTGTCTGCTCTCCCAGCAACCTTTACACACCACCACCCCCCTCTTCCCACACTCACAACACACACACACCTTATCACCAACACACACGCAACGAGGACACTTTTAGATGGCGTCATGAGCAATTGTTGACACAGATTCGGTTAAAGGGTCAGTTCATCCAAATTATACAGAAAACATGTTTTCTTAATGGATTTTTGTTGTGGTTTTATTTGTTGAGGTTTCGAATTATCCGTCTCTGATGTTTCTGCCTCCAATCCAATATAAATGAGGCAAATACAATTTTGCTTATGGTGCTCAGAGCATTTGAAAAAGACATTTAAAAATTTCAACGGCAACAACTCTTTCCAGAAATAACATAAATCTACAGACAGACACATAATCCACTGAGCAAGCTGTTAAGAGTTTTTATTGGGTCTATTTTTT